>WBNM01042988.1:0-22366 GCA_013399055.1 Ramphastos sulfuratus
AGGTGGTTTTTGGTCTCTTGGGGGGTGTTGGTCTCTTGGGGAGTGTTGGTCTCTTGGGAGTGTTGGTGTCTTGGGAGTTGTTGGTCTCTTGGGGGGTTTTTGGTCTCTCTGGTGGTTTTTGGTCTTTTGGGGGTTGTTGGTCTATTTGGGGGTGTTGGCTTCTTGGGAGTAGGTGGTCTCTTGGGGAGTTGTTGATCTCTTGTGGGGTTGTTGGTCTCTTTGGGGGTGTTGGTCCCTTCTCAAAGGCCACAACTAATAGGACAAGAGGAAATAGCCTCAAAGTTACACCAGGGTAAGTTTAGGTTGGACATTAGGAGAAATTTCTCTACCAAAAGGCTTCTCCAATCCTGGACTGGGCTGTCGAAGGAGGTGGTTGAAGAAGGAGGCTAAGGATCCCTGGAGGTGTTTACAAGCCTCAGAGCTGTGGTGCTGAGGGACATGGTTTAGCACCAGCCTGAGGCAAAGTTAGAGAATGGTTGTAACTGCCTGTGTGCTCCTCTTGCACTCCTAGACACTGATGCTGCAGATTGCACCCCACAGAATCATTTAGGCAATCTCCAGCCTGGATCTTAGAGGGAAGTTAATTCCAGAATGAAGAATTCTAGGAGAACTTCTAAAGGAAATGATGGCATTTACCAGAAAATGTAGGGTTTATCCTCTGGAGATATCTTCTGTTTCAATTCAACTCAGCTGTCTGCATCCTGATTCACTGTCAGAACAGCTCTGTGAAAATGACCACACCAGGGGCAAGATATTTTCAACATTGGCAGCAGCAAAAAAGCAAAAACAATCAATCAAACTTCACCTCCCCAAAAAAACAAACACAACCAACCAAACACACACCCCAAAAATAAATAAATTTGAAAATTTTAAAACAAACTAAAAAAAAAAAACCCAACCAAATTAAAATTTAAAACTTGAACCAAACAAAAAGCCACCCCCAAAATAAATAAAGCCAAAATAGGCAACATAAAAGCTAAAGGATTGAAAAAAAAAAACAACCAAACAAAAAGACACCTCCAAAATAAATAAAAGCTACCCCCAAAATAAAGAAATTAAGCCAAAATAGGCAAACTAAAACCTAAAAGATTGAGACAAACAAGCAAACAAACAAAAGCCACCCCTAAAATAAACGAATAAAGCCGAAATAGGCAAACTAAACCCTAAAAGATTGAAACAAACAAAAACCCACCCCCAAAATAAAGAATAAAACCAAAATAGGCAAAATAAAACCTAAAAGATTGAAAAAAAACCCAGACAAACAAAAAGCTACTCCCTAAATAAATAAATAAAGCTGAAATTGGCAAAATAAAACTGAAAAGATTGATAAAAAGCCAAACAAACAAAAAGCGACCCCCAAAATAAATAAATAAAGTCAAAATAGGCAAAATAAAACCTAAAAGATTGAAAAAAAACCCAGACAAACAAAAAGCTACTCCCTAAATAAATAAATAAAGCTGAAATGGGGAAAATAGAATTTAAAAGATTGAAAAAACACCCAAACAAACAAAAAGCCACCCCCAAAATAAAGAATAAAACCAAAATAGGCAAAATAAAACCTGAAAGATTGAAATAAAACCCCAAACAAACAAAAAGCTACTCCCAAAATAAATAAATAAAGCTGAAATAGGAAAAATAAAACTTAAAAGATTGAAAAAAAGCCAAACAAACAAAAACCCCCCCCCAAAAAAAAAAAAAAAAGCTCCTCCCAAAATAAATAAATAAAGCTGAAATGGGGAAAATAGAATTTAAAAGATTGAAAAAACACCCAAACAAACAAAAAGTCACCCCCAAAATAAAGAATAAAACCAAAATAGGCAAAATAAAACCTGAAAGATTGAAATAAAACCCCAAACAAACAAAAAGTCACCCCCAAAATAAAGAATAAAACCAAAATAGGCAAAATAAAACCTGAAAGATTGAAATAAAACCCCAAACAAACAAAAAGCCACCCCCAAAAAAAAAAAAAAAAGCTACTCCCAAAATAAATAAACAAAACAGAAATTGGCAAAACAAAACTTAAAAGATTGAAAAAAACAAACAAAAAGCCACCCCCAAAATAAATAAATAAAACCAAAATAAGCAAATTAAAACCTAGAAGATTGGAAAAAAACCCCAAACAAACAAAAAGCCACCCCCAAAATAAATAAATAAAACCAAAATAGGCAAAATAAAACCTAAAAGACTGAACCAAAACCAACCAACCAAAAATAATTACAAAAATTAAAACAAAACAAACAAGACCCCAAAAAGAACCAACCACAAAACAAATCACACCCCAAAATTAAACAAAAGCCAACCAAAACACAAAAAAAAATCACACCAAGAAAAAACTCTCAAAAACCCATCAAGAAAAAGCATTCAAAGAAAGAAAAAAATCAAAATCAACAAAAGAAAACAAATAAAAGAAACCCAAACCCCCGGAATTAAAAAACAAACAAACAAAGAATAAAGAAAAAAAATGGCAGAAGAAATCAACCAACCAAAAAAGATCTTAAAAAAACCCCAACAGAACAAGAGCAAAACACTATCCCCCAAAATTAAAGCAAAATACATCCAGAAAGCACTCAAAAAAACCCCAGCACTAACCCACAATCCAAACCCAAATCAACAAATAATTAAAAAAACAGCAAAATCTACAATAGAGGTGAGAGGAGAGGAGAGGAGAGGGAGAGGAGAGGAGAGGAGAGGAGAGGAGAGGAGGGGAGGGGAGAGGGGGGGAGGGGAGGGGAGGGGGGGGGGGGGGGTGGGGGAGGGGGAGGNGAGAGGAGAGGAGAGGAGAGGAGAGGAGAAAAGGGAATGAGGAGAGAGGAAGAGGGAGAGGGGAGAAGGGATCAAAAAAACAACCAACACACACAAAAAAACCCAAAACAGAAAAACGTCTCTCTGAAAGGAGGTTGCAGTGAGGTGGAGGTTGCAGTGAGGTGGGGGTTGGGCTCTTCTCCCTAGGATCAAGTGATAGGAGGAGAGGAAATGGCCTGAAATTGTGCCAAGAGTGGTCAGGGATTGGCACAGGCTGCCCAGGGAGGGGATGGAGTCCCCATCCCTGGAGGTGTTGAAGAAACCTGTAGGCATGGCACTTGGGGATATGGCTTAGTGACCATGGTGATGTTGGGTTGATGGTCAAAGTTGATGACCTTGGAGGGCTTTTCCAACTCAAAGCATTCTCTGCTCCTGTGACTCTGAGAGAGGTTGTTGGGCCTTTAAGACTTACCATGGCATTAGCCCAGAGCCAGGAGGAAGAAAGGCTGAGCAGGCTGTGGCAGACAATGTCTATGGGAACACCTTAGAGGCTCACAGTTTATAGAGCTGCTTGGTAGGAATTCCTGCTTCATGCCATCATTTCCTGGGAAGCAAAAAGCACTCCACCAAACAGATGTATTTTCAGACACTCTCCTTAACTTTGATCACTTCTTCCACTTGCCAGTGGGCACAAAGAGCTCAGAGGCAGAGTTTAGGGAGCTTTTGAATCGGGGGTGGGGGATATTTATCAGTTGAGCTCATAGCAATGAAAATGAAGACATCTATCTGACAGAACATCCAAGACCAATATTTTTATTTACTGGACAATAAATCTCTGGTGCTCTGTTCCTGAAGAGCTCTGGTGCTTCATTCCTGAAGAGTTGTGTAAATAGTGCCATTTCCTATCCTTATCTAGGAAGTCATAGAATTATAGAACCATTACTTCTCATCCTGTCATTAAAGACCTTGTAAATAGTCCCTCCTCAGCCCTCCTGTAGCCCCCTTCAGGTACTGGAAGGTTGCTCTAAGGTCTCCCTGGACAGCAGGTCTCATTATCACAGATGGAGCTCAGGCAGTAGCCACTGAACAGCAAACAGCAAACAACTCCATTTCCTTGTGCACACATACCCACTGTGGAACTGCCTTCCAAAGGGTGACATAGGCCAGCTCACAAATATCCAACATCATTCCTGGAACTACCTGGACACTCACCTGGAAGGACTTAATCACACAGACAAAGCAAATACTCTCTGAGCTAACACACACTGCACTAAACTGCCTTCAGTTACTGACTGCTTTCATCAGACCTGACCCAGAGTATTGTGTTCAGCTCTGGAACCCTCAACACAAGAAGAACATGGACCTGCTGGAGTGGGTCCAGAGGAGGCCACAAAGATGATCAGAGGGCTGGAGAATCTCCCCTGTGGGGACAGGCTGAGGGAGTTGGGGCTGTTCATCCTGGAGAAGAGAAGGCTCTGGGGAGACTTCAGAGCAGCCTTCCAGTAGCAGAAGGGGGCTACAGGAGAGCTGGGGAGGGTCTTTTGACAAGGACTTGTAGTGATAGGATAAAGGGCAATGGATTTAAACTGGCAGAGGGGAGATTTAGATTGGATATTAGGAGAAATTCTGTGCAGTGAGAGTGGTGAGACTCTGGAATAGGCTGCCCAGGGAGGTTGTGGCTGCCTCCTCCCTGCAGGTGTTCAGAGCCAGATTGGATGAGACCTTGAGCAGCTGAGTCTAGCTGAAAGGTGTCCCTGGCCACAAGTGAGAGCTTAGAGTGGATGATCTCTGAGATGCCTAATCCATTTATTGATTATATGAAATATATTAATCTAAATATATTAAGCATACATAGACCAAGGTGGGGGGGGGGGGGAAGGATTTTTCACTTACATTACTTTTGCTCTAAAATCAAATCACAGAGCCATAGAATTGTTTTGGCTGTGATCATTGTTCAGGTATTGTGACTGATAAAAGTTCTTATTGCATAGACCCAAACCACAAAAGGATAGAGAAAGAGCAAACTTGCTCTTAACTTTTGGACTTTTATTCATTCCTTTATGTATTTATTGCTTGTTTTGCATTTCTGTTGCACCCAATGAATGAATTCCAGATGATTTCCCAATCTTCCTACTTGTTTCTCATATGATGTGATGTATTTAATTAGCCAAAGTTTGCTGTGTCTCAAGGTTTTTCTTCTCCCTTTGGGATCTGCTTTATGTAATTCATATGATTATATAAATACATCTCATATTATGGGTTATATGTTGTATAGTTATCCATTCTATGTTGTATATGTGGTTTGTATATAGACAATATAAGCAAATGGATTGGTTGTTTAGAAACCAATTGAACCAATCTAACCAATATATTGGTTTAAACATGACCAAAACAGTTCTATGAGTCTATGACTCTGTATCTTTTTCATCTACATGCAGATGAGACAAGAACCACATATTAGAATAGAATCATAGAGTTGTTTTGGTTGGAAAGATCACTGATTCCAAGCATCAATCCAACACCACCATGGCCATTCAACCATGTCCCCAATTGCCATGGCCACACCTTTCTTAAACACCTTCCAGGGATGGAAGGCCTTGAGTGACCTGTTCTAGTGAGAAGTGTCCCTGCCTATGGCAGGGGGTTGGGACTGGATGAACTTTGAGGTCCCTTCTCACCTAAATCATTCTATGATTCTAGGTGATCTTTAAGGTCCCTTCCAACTCAAGCCATTCTATCATTTTGCTTAGACAGCAGTAAGAGAAACACTAAAAGATCTTTCTCATAGCTTCATAGAATGGTTTGGGTTGGAAGGGACCTTAAGCATCATCTGGTTCCATGGGCAGGGACACCTCTCACTAGCCCAGGTCATTCAAGACCTCATCCAACCTGGCCTTGAACACCTCCAGGGAGGGAGCAGCCACAGCCACCCTGGGTAACCTGTGCCAGTGTCTCACCACCCTCACTGCAAAGAATTTCTTCCTTATCTCCAGTCCAAACTCACCCTCAGTCTATGACTTCTAGTTCCCAGTACAAAGACAATTTAGCACTTAGAGGCCTAACCCTGGCTAAAATGAAACTTCAGAGTGTCTCAGAAAACAAACCCAAAACACAACAAGAGGAAAACAGCGAAAATGATCTAGTGCCACCAAAGTGCTTAACGTTGGGCTAAACTATTTTTAAAGCACTTGTTTAGATCTGAAAGCCCTGAGGGATTAAGAACAAACACAGGCATTTCTCATCTCCCTTGTGTGTAAGGAATTTTAAAGGTCAAGCAGAGCTTTTCTGGTCCCTGGAAAAAAAAATTAGAAGAAAAAAAAAAAAGTCCACTGCATTCTTGAAAGTTAAAAAAAAATAAATAATCAGTAATGTACATTAGGATAGCTTGATCACAGTCAATACAAGAGGTCAATCTACACTGGTTGAGGTTCTGGCTGCTCTTTTGTAAAATTCCAGGAGGAAAAAAAAAAAAAAAAAGAAGAAGAAAAAAAGGAAAAGAAAAGATTAGAGTGTTTTAAAAGTAATATATCCTGAGAGAGGAGATGCAGATTTCCCTGCCTGAGCCTCTGCCAGAGGGAGCAGACTCATAAATATCATAAATCAAGCCAATGAGCAGAGGCAATTAAAGTCCGAGTTCTTGAGACAACAGGTATAGGTTTGCAGCAGCAGGGCAGGCTGTGCATGCAGCAGCTTTCTCTAGGGAGGCACAAAGAGCAGCACTGCTTGAGGATGCTGCTCCAGTAAATCCAGTGAAGTTCTCACTTGACAAAGTACCACACAAGCCTCTGACACAGCAGTTTGAGTTCAGGAGCCCTGCTGCTGTCCCTTGGACAGAGGAAGCAAGTCAGCAGTGTGGAGTCCCCAAGAACTAAATCAGGAATTTCCTAAAGCTGATTTGAGAGTGGCTCAAGGGCAGTCTGTAGGAGAAGGACTTGGGGGGGTCAGTTGGTGACAAACTCAGCCTGAGCCAGCACTGGTTGCTGGCAGCCCAGCAGGCAGCTGTGTGCTGGCTGCATCCAGAGCAGGGAGAGCAGCAGCACAGGGAGGGGATTCTGCCCTCTGCTCTGCTGAGACTTCACCTGCAGTACTGCCTCCAGTGCTGGTGCTCCAGCACAAGAGGAACATCAAACTGGTGGAGGGGGACCAGAGGAGGTCATAAAGATGGTCATAGGGCTGGAGAACCTCCTCTATGGGGACAAACTGGGAGTTGGGACTGTTGATCCTGAAGAAGAGAAGGCTCCAGGGAGACCTTAGAGCAGCCTTCCAGTACCTCAAGGGGGCTACACGAAATCTTGGAATGGACTTTTCAAAAGGGCTTGCAGTGACAGGATGAGGGACAATGGCTTCAATCTGGAAGAGGGCAGATTTAGACTGGGGATGAGGAAGAAGTTCTTCTCAGTGAGAGTGGGGAGACACTGGCACAGGCTGCCCAGGGAGGTTGTGGATATTTCCCTCTCTGGAGGTGTTCAAGGCCAGGTTGGATGAGGTCTTCAGCAACCTGGGCTAGTAGAAGTTGTCCCTGCCCATGGCAGGGGGGTTGGAACTGGATGAGCTTTTAGGTCCCTTCCAACCCAACCCGTTCTATGATTCTCTGAAAGTACAGGGCTCAAAACCAAAGATGTGAATATCAATATGCCAGCAAGGCTCAGGATGCATCACTTCAAAGATCTTTGGCAAAAGCAGGACTCTTTCTGTGATAAGGAGGCACTTTAAACTGCCTTTGGCACACAAGACAATTCATAGAATACACTGGGTCGGAAGCAGCCTTGCAGATCATCCAGTTCCAACCCCCCCAGCGTGGGCAGGGACACCTCCCACTAGCCCAGATTGCTCAGGATCTCATCCAACCTGGCTTCCATTCCTTTGGGTGCATATTCTCCTATTACTCTCTCAAATTCTGCTCTGCAACACCCCAGGTGGTAAAAATGCTGCCTCAAAACGTGTTGGATGGTGAGGTCTAGCTTTGCTTCCTGGGGATTCCTATTACAAGGTGACTCTTTCCCTCTCCTCTCTGTTTTCACTCTGTTCCAAACTGCTAATAAATCTGTGTGATAATTAACATGCTTTCTTTTTTTTTGTTTTTTTTTGGTTTGTAGTCAGTGCTACATGCTGATGGGCAGCATTAAATATTGCAAACAGACACAGAGGGAGGGAAACTCTGTTCTGGGGGAAGCATCTTAATCATTTCTGCTCCCTCAAGAAGTATTCATAATGCTTTGTGTTATCTATATAAGGAACCCCAAGACAAGGGAGGACATGGAGTTGCTGGAGTGGGTCCAGAGGAGGGCCCCAAAGATGACCTCTGCTATAGAGACAGGCAAAACCTGTGACCATGGCACTTTGGGACATCGTTTAATGGTCATGGTGATGTTGCTGGTTGGACTCCATGATCTTAGAGGGCTTTCCTAACCCAAACAGGTCTATCATTGAGGACAGGCTGAGAGAGTTGGGGTTCTTCAGCCTGGAGAAGAGAAGGTTTGAGGACACCTTGAAGTGTCCTCAATACTGCTGCACTGATATTGGATATTAGGAAGTTATTAGAAAGCGGGAAGTGGGAAGTGTCCACCATCTAACTGGAACTGAGCTGGAGCAGCTCTGCTACGAGGACAGGCTGAGAGAGTTGGGGCTCTGCAGCCTGGAGAAGAGAAGGCTTCCAGGAGACTTTGGAGTGGCCTCCCAGTATCTGAAGGGGGCTACAGGAGAGCTGGGGAGGGACTATTGACAAAGTCTTGTAGTGACAGGACAAGGAGTAATGGGTTTAAACTGGCAGAGGGGAGATTGAAACTGGATGGTAGGAAGAAGTTCTTTGCAGTGAGAGTGGTGAGACACTGGCACAGGTTGCCCAGGGAGGTTGTGGCTGCTCCCTCCCTGGAGGTGTTCAAGGCCAGGTTGGATGAAGCCTTGAGCAACCTGTTCTAGTAGGAGGTGTCCCTACCTGTGGTGGGGGGTTGGAACTGGATGAGTTTAAGGTTCCTTCCAACCTAAACCTTTCTATGATTATATGACTCTATGATCATTCTGTGGTTCTACGACATTTTATCTCCTTGTGCATCTATCCCAAGCACTAAATGAAAGGGGAAGTGGCAGATGGAGATGTCACCAGCCACTCAGCACATCAAATACATCAAAGCCACCTAAGTGTGGCTCCAGCAGGCAGCAGATGAAGCAGGGCTTAAATTATGAACCATTCATACAATAGGGTGCAGTTAACAGAATCACAGATTCACAGAATGTCAGGGGCTGGAAGGAACCTCCAAAGCTCAGCCAGTCCAATCCCCCTGCCAGAGCAGGATCACCTACAGAAGATCACACAGGAACACTTCCAGGTGGGTTTGGAATATCTCCAGAGAGGGAGAATCCACAACCCCCTGGGCAGCCTGTTCCAGGGTTCTGGCACCCTCACAGGGGAAAAATTTCTCCTCATGTTTAAATGAAACTTCCTATGCCTCAGCTTCCACCAGTGCCCCTTGTCCTGCCATTGGGCATCACCCAGCAGAGCCTGGCTCCAGCCTCCTGGCACTCATCCTGCACATATTGATAAGCATTGCTGAGGTCACCTCTCAGTCTCCTTCTCCCAGCAGCACAGCCCCAGCTCCCTCAGGCTCTCTTCAGAACAGAGATGTTCTATTCCCTTCAGCATCTTTGTGGCTTTCCTACACTTTCTTCAGATTTTTTTTTTTCTTCATTTAAAGAGGGTGAGGGTGGAGAATTTTCTGAATTGTAAATGAAGTGACATGGCCTGGGAAAATTTCTGAACTCAGTTCTTCAGCATACAAGCAGACTGGAGCTGGAGTTGCCAGTCTCATTTGAATAGCTAGCAGCTAAGGCCGGCTCCTCTTCCACAGCAGAAAATGAGCCACCACCACTATTCCTGAAAGCCAAGTCCATCCTGTTTCCTTTACTTTCCCATCATTAGAAGTTTATGCTTTGCTGAGTTGGGAGAACAGAGGCAATATACCTGTTTGTGACCAGCAGGATGAGGGAGGTGATTTTCCCCCTCTACTCTGCTCTGCTGAGACCCAGCATGGAGTACCGCATCCGGTTCTGGTGCCCCCAGCACAAGAAGGATGTGGAAGTGTTGGAGCAGGTCCAGAGGAAGCCACAAAGAGGATCAGGGGTCTGGGGAACCTTTCCTATGGGGAGAGAGTTGAGTTTGTTCAGCCTGGAGAAGGCTCTTGGGAGACCTTAGGGCAGCCTTCCAGTACCTGAAGGGACTACAAGAGAGCTGGGGAGAGACTCGTGGTGACAAGATGAGGGACATTGAACCTGGAAAAGGGCAGATTTAGATAGGAAATTAGGAAGAAATTCTTTCCAATGAGGGTTGCACAGGTTGCCCAGGGAGGTTGTGGATGCTTCCTCCCTGGAAGTGTTCAAGGCCAGGCTGGATGAGATCTTGAGCAACCTGGGCTGGTGAAAGGTGTCCCTGCCAGTGGTAGGAGGGTTGGAACTGGATGAGCTTTAAGGTCCATTCTATGATTTTATGAAGCTTCTTTATATTGAGAAAGTTTTATTTTAAACACTAAAGACAGGCAGGGGGGTTGGAATTGGATGATTTCAAGCTCCATTCCAACACATGCCATTCTATGATTTTGTGATTCCAGGATTCTCTGATTCCAGGATTCTCTGGTCCCAGGACTCTATGATGCCATGATTCTATGATTCTATCTCTCTCCTTCAGCCTCCACTTCCACTATCATGGTTCCAAAAGCTTCAGGACATTTACCACTGTTCATGTTCCTCTGCAGAGCAGCACACATTGACTCTAAGGTCATTTATGTTCAGATTGTTGAAGTTTGCCCCAAAAAAATCCAAGTCCCAGGAAAAAAAAAGTGTCTGTTCTTTTTTATTAAAAAAAAAGGCAAAACATTTTATCATTTAGAACAACTCAAAAAGAATTTCATAAGACAAAAGCAAAGGTGGTTTTTTTTTTTCCCTAGGCAGCCTTAGAGGAGGTATTAGAACCTTTAACACAGAAAGCAGAAAAATGCAGACTGAAAACAGAACACATTAGGCAAGAAGGCTGCTTCCAGCTCCCTGTATAATTATTATAAACCTCTTTCCACTCATCTTGTGGATGTTCTGTACATCTGGAGACAGAGTGGAGCCTCCTTCCAGCGTGCACGCTCCCCTTGTATATAATTCCTTTTCTGCCAAGCAAGAAACCTAAAGACCTAAAGTGGTTACTGGATGCTTCTATGGGCCCAGAATTCCAGAAGTGAATGCTGCCATTTGTCTGTTCCTAATTACCATGAATTCTTCCTTTGTGCATTCAAACGTAGATTGGATTAAGGCAGTTATTCTGTTTAAAACTCCAACTTCAGCAGTGGTCCCTCACAGGGCTCTAGCAGCTAAATTTATAGTATCTTATCTTGCTGAGGAATCTTTGCTGTATTCCAGGCCCATCCGTTACTGTCAGCGCCGCCATCGCCCTGGCACGGGTTCCTGATGGTGTTATTGTACATGCGGCATAACAAGAGTCTAAACAGAAGGTCAAATTCTTCATCGTTGTGACTGCGGGCATAAATCAAGGATATTTCCACTGAGCAAAAATGGAATGGTTGGAATAGCTGCCCAAAGCCCTCCTGTGCTCTCCTGGCAGCCAGGGAAATATCAATTAGAAGGGAATAGGTGGGCGCGAATCACAGAATGAAGCAGGTTGGAAAAGAGCTTCGAGAGCACTGAGTCCAACCTATCACCTAACACCTTCTAATTAACTAACCCATGGCACCAAGTGCCTCATTCAGCCTCCTTTTAAACACCTCCAGGGATGGGGACTCCACCACCTACCTGGGCAGCCCATTCCAATGCCAATCACTCTTGCTGGGAAGAACTTCTTCCTAACAGCCAGCCTGAACCTGCCCTGGCACAGCTTGAGGCTGTGTCCTCTTCTTCTGTCCCTGGGTGCCTGGCAGAAGACACCACCAACCCCACCTGGCTAGTTTCTGCAGCTTGTGCTTCACTGATCATAGTATTACAGAATGGTTTGGGTGGGAAAAGACTTCTAAGATCACTGAGTCCAACTATCAACCCAGCACCACCACGGCCATTAAACCACATCCCCAAGTCCATGGCCACAGATTTCTTCAACACCTCCAGGGATGGGGACTCCACCACCTCCCTGGGCAGCCTCTTCCAATCCCTGACCACTCTTGCAGCAAGGAAATTCTTCCTCATCTCCAACCTAACCCTCTCATGGCACACTTTCAGGCCATTTCCTCTCCTTCTATCACCTGATGGTAGGCAGAAGAGCCCAACTTCCACCTCATTTCGACCTCCTGTCAGATAGCTGTAGAGAGCAATGAGGTCTCCCCTCAGGCTCCTCTTCTGCAGGCTGCATGCCTCCAGCTCCCTCAGCCTCTCTTCATAGAGCTGTGCTCCAGTCTCCTCAACAGCCTTGTTGCTCTTCTCTGGACATGTTCAAGCATCTCAACATGTTTCTTAAATTAAATTTCTTTAATTAAATTAAATTAAACTTCTTAAATTTCTTTAAATTCTTAAATATGTTTCAGCGAGCAGGAAAGATAATACAGTATCACAGTATCACAGTATCAGCAAGGTTGGAAGAGACCTCAAAGATCATCAAGTCCAACCCATTACCACAGACCTCAAGACTAGACCATGGCACCAAGTGCCACATCCAAACGTGCCTTGAACNAATATCAACCAGATAAGAGATAATAGATTAATAGAATAATATGCAACATCTAGATTTCTTCTAAAATGGGAAAAGATGAGGGATATAAAGGGATTTTCCCATTATTTCCCATTATTATTTCCCATTATTGAGCCTAACCTGCATGAAACAAGAACTTCGGGTGGCTCAAAGGAACTTTCGACAGGATGAATAGATTTTGCTTTGCCTCAAAGGCTGGAATGCTGTGTCCAGCTAGAGGACCCCCTACACAAGAAGGACCTAATGGAGAGGGTCCAGAGAAGGCCACAAAGATGATCAGAGGGCTGCAGCACCTCACCTACAAAGACAGGCTGAGAGAGCTGGGGCTGCTCTCTCAGGGAGACCTTACAGGAGCATTTCAGTATCTGAAGGGGACCTACAGGAAGGCTGGGGAGGGATTGTTTGGAGGGGCTTGTGGTGATAGGACGAGGGCAATGGTTTGAAACTGGAGTAGGGCAGAGTTAGGTTGGACATCAGGAGGAAGTTCTGCACAATAACAGTGGTGAAACACTGCAACAGGTTGCCCAGGGCTGTAGTTGAGTCTCCATCCCTGGAGACGTTCAGTATCAGACTTGATGTGGTCCTGGGCAGCCTGATCTAGCTAGAGGTGTCTCTGCTGCCTGCAAGGGGGTTGGACAAGATGACTTTTGAGGGTCACTTCCAACCCAATGCAATGTATGAATCATCTGTAGCCCATTTAGTTTTGCAGCCTTTTTTCACTAGTCCATGAAAACTGTCAACTGGGAAAACATGTCCTTAAATTCAGTGTCCTTTTGAATCCCATGTTTTGGCCAACAGTCAATGTAGATTTTGTAAAATGGGAAGGTAAGAGCCATTCTGTGCTGGTTTGAGGCTAATTGGAGTATTTTGCTGCATTGAAGAAAGATAAAGCTCCAGAACATACACAGTTCATCGATGACACATTCCTAAAGCTTCCTCCTAACTTTTCCACCTTGGGAGATACGATCTCAAGACCATTCTTAGTTGCTCTACTTGCAGCATGCTTCCACCTTCTCAGGGAGCTGAAGAACCAGAATTGTTTGTGTTGGAAATGCTCTCTAAGATCATCAAACCCAGCTCTCAACCCAACTCCACCTTGATCATTAAACCATGTCCCCACTCTTCTGTGACTCCACCACATCTACTGCCATGGTGAACTTGGGTTGATGATTGGATTCGAGGATCTTAGAGGTGTTTCCCAACAATTCCATGACTCTGTGATTCTGTGCCCTTCATGGACTGACTGGAGCCCATGTACACAGGATTCTTTCCCTCTGCTCCTTTAGGGAGGCTGAAGCACAATGTCAGTTCTGTGTGGTTTCCCTGTTCCCAGGCTGAGCTGGCTATTGCTTAGTTTGTATCTACAAATCCTTGTGTCAATCTTACCACCTCAGTGTTGCTGCTTTACCTCCTTATTTCCTTGACTGACCTCCATGGAAAAGCAAATCTCAGCCTTCAGCCTACCTGACCAAACAAACCAAGATGTTTTTAATCCTTTTGCACACTTTCCATTTTCCAAACCAAGTCTTCTTCACTGGTGTTCATAATAAAGAACCTTTTCTTGAGCCAGGGTTACATGAACTCTTCATCCATTCTTAAAGGTGAGAAGTTAAGGAGGTCTCATGCCTCAACACTGTTGCTCCAGGGTGTATGGTAGACCAGCTCCCATACCTCCTTTTTCCTGAAGGGGCCTACAGGAGAGCTGGGGAGGGGCTTTTCACAAGGGCTTGTAGTGATAGAATCATAGAATGGTTTAGGTTAGAAGGGACCTCAAAGTTCATCCAGTTCCAACCCCCTGCCATAGGCAGTGACACCTCCCACTAGAACAGGTTGCTCAAGGCCTCATCCAACCTGGCCTTGAACACCTTCAGGGAGAGAGCAGCCACAGCTTTTCTGGGCAACCTGTGCCAGTGTCTCACCACCCTCACTGCAAACAACTTCTTCCTAACATCCAGTTTCAATCTACCCTCTGCCACTTTGAACCCATTCCTCCTCATCCTGTCACTACAAGACCTTGTCTATAGTCCCTCCCCAGCCTTCTTGTANAGCCCTCTTGTAATAGGGGCTCCAGAACTGGATGCAATACTCCAGATGGGGTCTCACCAGTAGGAAGAAATTGTTTCCAGTGAGAGTGGTGAGACACTGGCACAGGTTGCCCAGGGAGGTTGTGGATGTTCCCTCCCTGGAGGTGCTCAAGACCAGGTTGGATGAGACCTTGAGCAACCTGGGCTAGTGGGAGGTGTCCCTGTCCGTGGCAGGAGAGTTGGAACTGGATGATAATCAAGGTCCCTTCCAACTCAAACCAATTTATGAATTTATGAAGCTTTTTGCAATGCGAAAGTTTTATTTTGAACCCCAAATTAAATGAGTGTTTCTCACACTGTGGTTAAGCAGGCAGCTCAAAGCTGTCTATTTGTTCACTAGCTGCAATGTACAACTGGAGAGCTGCAGGATTGTGAGCTGCCAAGGGAACAGCAACCAGCTTCAGGGCCAAGAGGAAAGAAGTTGGCACGGATAAACTCCTCCTTCTCCTGTAGGGACAAAGGGATGGACAGGGAAGGGAGGACAGCTAGGGCTCAGGCTAGCAGAGGAGAAGAAAGGGCTGCAGGAGCACTGAAAGCCAAAGCTGGCATGAGGGCTGGCAGAACTCATTGATGGCAGTTTTGAGCAGCTGGCTCCTGTCAGATTTAACCACATCATTGCCAGGACCAGGCTGAAGTGTGCTGTCTGCATTACTGCATAAACTTGGTCCCTCTCCAACAGAACAAACATGCCTCCTTCTCCTACCTGAAAGAAGGCTGCAGTGAGCTGAGCTCTTCTGCTTAGTCTCAGGTGATAGGAGAGGAAATGGCCTGAAATTGTGCCAGGGGAGGGTTAGGTTGGAGATGAGGAACAATTTCTCTGCTGCACAGGTGGTCAGGGATTGGCACAGGCTGCCCAGGGAGGCAGCGGAGTTCCCATCCCTGAAGGTGTTCAAGAAACGTGTGGCCATGGCACTTGGGGACATGGTTTAGTGGCCATGGTAGTGTTGGGTTGATGCTTGGACTGGATGACCTTAGAGGGCTTTACACCCAAAGCAATTCTCTGATTCTGTGATTCTATTCCTTCAGCCTCTTTTTCCCAGAGTAAGCTATGATAAAACTGGAACAGGTTGCCCAGATAGGTCATGGATGCCATTTCTCTGGGGGAGTTCAAGACCAGAATGGATTCTATTATTCTATGATTTGCTTCAGATATCCCTTGAAAGTGAGGAAAGGTAGAAAGTGAATTATTCTTCTCCATTTCAAGGGACTTGGTGTGACTAGGAGATTTTCATTAGAGCTGCAGAGAGACTTCACAACTGGAGTCCCAGTTAGAATGATGAGCAGTGTTCGAAATTAGTTTTATGCAATAATTTAAATCCCCTGACTTTTTGTAACTCTTTTGCTTTGATTCTCAGCTTCACTAAGATGACAGTACTAATCCAGGCAGAAGCCCCGAGCTCTAGCAGGATAGATAACCAAGAAAACTGAAGATGAGATTTCTCTCCACCTCCCTGCTTTGGAAATAATCCAAACTGGAGAGCTATGACACATCTACAAGCCTGAGTCATGCCTCAAACTGATTTCATGCCAAGTTAACCACTACATTGCTCTTCTGCTGGTCGTGAAGAAGGTACCACCTGTCTGGGGAAAGCAAGAGGCATTTTCCTGTGCTGTTTTTGTTAAAGTTTTGTGAAGAGTAGCAATTTTCATTAATGTCTTCTATCTATGGAGTCATTCACTACTTTTAATGAGGAGTGATGAAAAGGAAATGTCGCTCAGGCTGCTTTCATTCCTGATGTCATATGAATTCAAGGCATTGGTTTTTGAAGGACAGGATGATTGGGAAACTGGAGTATGTCCCCTATGGAGACTGAGAGCCCTGGGGCTGTTCAGTCTGGAGAAGAGAAGCCTGAGAGGAGATCTGATCAATATGTACAAATATCTGAAGGGTGAGTGTCAAGTGCTCTTTTCAGTGCTCAGCAGCAATAAGCCAAGGAGCAGCAGCTACAAACTGGAACAGAGAAGGTTTCACCTCAACATGAGGAGAAATTTCTTTACCTCTTCTTGATGATACCCGATAACAGGGCGAGGGGTACTGGGTGGAAGCTGAGGCATAGGAAGTTTCATTTAAACATGAGGAGGATTTTTTTCCCTGTGAGGGTGACAGAACCCTGGAACAGGCTGCCCAGGGGGGTTGTGGAGTCTCCCTCTCTGGAGATATTCAAAACCCACCTGGATGTGTTCCTGTGTGATCTGCTCCAGGTACTCCTGCTCTGGCAGGGGGGGTTGGACTGGATGAGCTTTGGAGGTCTCTTCAAGCCCCTGACATTCTGTGATTCTGTGATTCTGTGATTCTATGATTCTATGATACAGTGAGGGTGACAGAGTGCTGGAGCAGGCTACCCAGAGAGGTTGTGGAGTCTCCTTCTCTGGAGACTTTCCAAACCTGCCTGGATGCACTCCTGTGTGAATTCCTCTGGGGAATCCTGCGTTGGCAGGGCGGTTGCACTGGATGATCTCTGGTGGTCCCTTCCAACCTCTAAGGTTTTGTGATTCTGTGATTCATCTAACAACTCTTTCCCCACGGTCTCCAGAGAAGCTTGTTTTGCGTCTTTATTTCTCATTCTTTTTCTCTGCATCTTGCAGCACTGCCTGACAGTCACCATTCTCAGCTCTTTCAGAAGGATATTTTGCAATATTTTTTCCTTTAGTGCTAGATTGAGTGCATGATTATTTCAGAAAGCAGTAGGAAAACAAGTGAGAGAGAGAAAATGCAATGAAGATAATTTTGTTGCCCATTTAATTTTAGCCTTGTTTCAATTTTCTCAAGTTATTCCCTAATTATTGTGTTATTGATAGCAATCCCACAAGCTAAGCATCTTGCAAAATTGAAGACATTCATTTTAATTTCAGTGTTTTCTTACATATTTTTTGCCTTTTTTAATTTTCAACAAACCTGCCTTTCAGCATCATTTGATTATCTTATGTTCTTTAATTGTTCCAGAAATGATGAAAGAGCACTTGGAATATTTTTGGTGCTCCATTATCTGTTATCTATCTAACACATATCTACTTGTCTTTTCTCTAGGTTAATAATTTAACCTATTTCAGAAGAAAATAGATTCATAGGCTCATATAATGGTTTGGATTGGAAGGAACTTCACCATGAGGGTGGTGAGAGCCTAGAATGGGTTGCCCAGGGAGGTGGTGGAAGCCTCATCCCTGGAGGTGTTTAAGGCCAGGCTGGATGAGGCTGTGGACAACCTGGTCTAGTGTGAGGTGCCCCTGCCCATGGCAGGGGGCTTGGAACTGGATGATCCTTGTGGTCCCTTCCAATCCTGACTGACTCTATGAACCTTGAAGATCACCTAGTTCCAACCCCCTGGGACATCTTCCACTAGATCAGATTGCTCAAGCCTCATCCAACCTGGCCTTGAACACCTCCAGGGAGGGGGCATCCATAACCTTCCTGGGCAACCTGTTCCTTTGCCTCACTACTCTCACTGGAAAGGATCTCCCTCCCTTGGTGAGCTCCAACAAACAGCACAAGACCTCCCAGTGAAGGACAGAATATCTCAGCATGAGGTAATTTCTTCATTATCACTTTTTCCCCCTTCTCTTTATGTTAATAGAATGCTTTGATTGCATTTCCAAACCTCAAAAAGGAGCAAATTCCAGAATGAAAGCTGACTTCTACTGCACAGGTGCTGTGGCTGGGCTTTTCCTGAATACCTCTTCCACCAAACTTTATTCCTTCCCTTCCCCCAAACCTAATTTGCAAACACTATTTTTAGTGTGTGCATTAAACAAGGGAATCAAAACCACAGCTTTAAGCCTTGACCCATTCTCTGGCCCCAAGGATAAGAGGCAAAGGGTGGTTTGTATCCATGCAGCGAAACTCTCTTCCTTGCCCTGAACATGGTGGTAGGATGGGGAAGTGAGTGCTAGAAACAGGTCCTGGCTTGTAGTTTTCCTCTGGCTGAGCTCAGGCTTAGAGAATACCATTTGGCCTGACCAAACCCATGCCAAAATGAGTGATAAAAATGAAACTCCAGAGACAACTGCATGCCAGGGCTTGAGCCCATGCTTTGACTCTCTCTTCTATTCATTAATGCACATATTGCCAGTAGTTTGGGCAAGAAGATCAAAAAGTGGTAGGGAATGGAAAGAACTATTTATGGTAAAGGATAACTCTGGCTCAGGAACAAACATGTATAAATTAACAACGAAGGCACTGGGCTTCAAATTAAAAGAAGGTTTCCAACCAGTAAGTGAGTCAAATTCTAACCCAACAATCCCACAGAGGAGCGGGGGTCAGAAACTTAACCCATTTTATCCTGATCATGCAGTTTCTCTTGCTGGCAAGGAGGTCAGCCTAGGAAGTCCTTTTCTTCCTACCTAAGCTTTATGCCATCCTACACTCCTAATGTAATCAGACTTCATCACGTGAAGACAAAAGTGGTGACATAAGGAAGAAGCATAGAATTGTTTGGGTTGGAAAAGTCCTCTAAGGACATCAAGTTCAACCACTCTTTAATTCCAGTATGTCAGGGGACATTCCACAGCAGGCTTCAGGAAGGGAGAATTCTTATAGAATCATAGAACGGTAAGGCTGCAAGGGACCTCAAAGATCATCTAGTTCCAACCCCCTGCCATAGGCAGGGACACCTCCCACTAGTACAGGTCACTCAAGGCCTCATCCAACCTTCCCAGTTAGGACTGCTTAGTGCAACTGCTGATCAGAGGTGCACTCTGATCCTCCAACTGCTGACCCTCCAACCAAAGCCAGCAGAGAAACCTCTGTGAATAAGAGTAAATTGTCCTCCCAAGCTGAGGATTCCACCAGTTCAAACACAGCACAAAGGACTTGGGTAAATTGAGCTTAACACTACTGAAGATAACCCACTAGCAACCACCACAGCAGGGTGTACCACGGTTACATGCAAACTGGAGGCTTGGAACCAAGCCAGTTTGCCTGTTCCAGTATATACTCTGGTCTCTCCCTGACTGAATGCCAGGAACAGTTGGATGGGCATCATTCATCCCTGCAACCTCCCTCACCATAGAAGGAAACAGAGGCATGCTCTCCAGCAGGTCTCCCCAGCCTGAACAAACTGCACCACTTTCCAGATCACACATGGAAGTCATTTCTTAGAAGCAGATGTAGTGTTTTGGAGTGTAACCCCAGATGAATCAGACCCCTCTTGGCACATATGGGAATAAAACCCCATCAGTTAACACCCCCCAAAAAAAATAAATAGAAATGGTAAATTGCTGCTGTCCTCTGATCTTCTTGGAACTTTAGTGGTTGCAAAACTTTACAAGAGGTTCAAGGAGCCTCACATTGCTGTTAACATCTACTAAGATCCAGGGGGTCACCAAAAGCCAGACAGGGATTGCCAAGGATCACACAACTCTAGCAGCCATCAGTTTTCCCTAAGCTATGTTCTCCATCTACCAGATTTCTCTAGCTGAGAATTCCTTCCTGCCAGTAAGATCTTCAGATGCCCATTTTAGACTGCTCTAAAGCTAGAGCATATTGAAAGAACAGTCAGAGGAAGACTTGATGTAAGTGAAGAAATGGGCGTTTGCTCTTCAGCAGCTACAGTTGTACTTTTGCAGGCTCCAATCAAGTTTTACCAGTGTCACTGCAACTTCCTACTTTGGACTCCCTACATTGAGGGGCTGGAGCACGTCCAGAGAAGGGCAATGAAGCTGGGGAAGGGTCTAGAGAACAGGGCTGGGGAGGAGCAGCTGAGGGAGCTGGGGGGGTGTGCAGTGTGGAGAAGAGGAACCTGAGGGGAGACCTCGTCGCTCTCTATAGCTCCCTGAGAGGAGATTGAAATGAGGTGGAGGTTGGGCTCTTCTCCCTAGTCTCAGGTGACAGGAGAGCAAATGGCCTGAAGCTGTGCCAGGGGAGGTATAGGTTGGAGATAAGGAAAAATTTCCTTGCTGCAAGAGTGGTCAGGGATTGGAAGAGGCTGCCCAGGGAGGTGGTGGAGTCCCCATCCCTGGAGGTGTTGAAGAAACCTGTGGCCATGGCACTTTGGGAAATGGTTTAGTGGCAATAGTGGTGTTGGGTTGATGGTTGGACTGGATGACCTGGGAGGTCTTTTCCAAGCCAAACAATTCCATGATTCCTTGCCAAAACCTCTCCTTAATAAAAACAGAGCATCTCATTTGAATGCTAATTATCCTGCTGTAAAATCCTAATGGAAATAAATCTGTCATTTAACTACACCAGCAAAGACACCTCCTTACATCCTACAAAGGCAGGCTGAGAGAGTTGAGGCTGTTCAGCATGGAGAAGCGAAGGCTCTGGGGAGAACTTAGAGCTGCACTGCAATATCTGAAGGGAACCTACTGGAAAGCTGAGGAGGGGCTGTTTAGAAGGGCTTGGGGTGATAGGAGGAGGGCAAGGGTTTGAAATGGGCTGCCTGGGGAGGTGGCGGAGTCACCATCCCTACAGGTGGGCTGCATGAGGCACTTGGTGCCAAGGTTTAGTTAATTAGAAGGGTTAGGTGATAGGTTGGACTCAATGATTTCAGAGGTCTTTTCCAACCTGGTTAATTCTGTGATTCTGTGAAACTAGAGCAGGGCAGATTTAGGTTGGACATTAGGAGGAATTTCTCCACAATGAGGATGGTGGAACACTGGAGATATTCAAGATCAGACTAAATGTGGCCCTGGGCAGCCTGATGTAGTTGGAGATCACAGAATCCTAGAATGGTTTGGGTTGGAAGAGGCCTCCAAAGGCCATTTAGTCCAACCCCTTGTGCAGTGAGCAAGGACACTCTCCACTAGTGCAGGTTGCCTGCTCGCTGCAGGGGCACTGGACAAGATGACATGTGAGGGACCCTCCCAACCCAATGCATTCTGTGATGGTCACAGGCTCACAGGATGTCAGGGGTTGGAAGGGACCCAAAGAGATCATCCAGTCCAACCCCCCTGCCAGAGCAGGACAAGACAATCTAGCTCAGGTCACACAGCAACACATCCAGACAGGCCTTCAAAGGCTCCAGAGAAGGAGACTCCACAGCCTCTCTGGGGAGCCTGTGCCAGTGCTCTGGGACCCTTACAGTGGAGAAGTTCCCCCTTGTTTACTGTAAGGGTCAGACCGCTGGGACAGATGGTCTGAGAGGTGGGAGAGAGAACAAGTAGTCTGGAACAGGTGGGAGAGAGAATTTATCAAGTCCCAGAGTCTTTCACATCCTCATGGTAACCAGACACAGGGCATCCACTAATGCTTTCCTGTCGTGACTAATGGTGGACTGTGATGGAGCCGAAAGTGGAGAAAGACCTGAAGTGTTTTCCATAAGGTAGGTAACTGCTCTGACAGGCTGCTCTTTCACATGTTCCAGGCCTTCTCCCCAGCAGACTAAACTGTCATCTGTTGCAAGGAGGAAGGATGCCATAAGATATTAATTTCCTGGCCCTTTGCTGCGTGAGTAGACTCTGGAAGCAGCTTTGGTTGATCACCACGAGGTGACATACAAAATATGCTTTCAATGAGCGTGGTCTTTCAGCTTTTTTGTTCTTGCTGGCTTCTTTCACTGCTTGTCTATTGCTTGAAAAGAAGCCTTGTCAAAGACTGGATGACAATGTGCACATCAAACAGCCTGACAGAGGGCTGGGCAAGAACTCCAGTGTCATTGAGTGCTGTCATAATTAAGTGAACAAAACTCTCACAAAGTCATCAGCAGTGTCATGCTGTAAAAGAAAATTATCAGCCCATTTTTCTGGATTGGAGGCCAGAAGATGTTTCTCTGCCCGACACTGAAATTCAAATGACTTCATTGGTGAGGCTACACCTCAAATACTGGGTTCAGTCTGGGGCCATCCACTCCAAGAAGGACATTGAGGTGCTGGAGAGTATCTGAAGCAGTGGTAACCAAACTGCTGATGGGTCTGGAGAGCAGGGCTGGGG
>WBNM01042989.1:13182-24426 GCA_013399055.1 Ramphastos sulfuratus
CGTTGGGTGCTTCTGTGCTCCACAACCTCCCTGCAGGTATTCTAGGCCAGGTTGGAGGAGGTCTTGAGTGACCTGTACTAGTAGGAGGTGTCCCTGCCTATGGCAGGGAGTTGGAACTTGATGATCTTTGAGGTCCCTTCCAACCTTACCATTCTATGATTCTATGATTTTTTTTTTTGTTCTTTGGTTTCATTTTGGTTTTTGGTGTTTGCTAAGCAAACTCTAGAGGTGGGAAAAAAATAAATCTCGCAATTTGTAATTTAAAATGTTTTGGGTTTTTTTTTCTTGCTATCTGGATTCCTGCCTTTCAGTTTCTGAAGGGACTTTATGAACTGTGCAGATATACTAATGGATATCTCACCACTCTGAGAAAAAATAAATACTATACCTTGGACTCAAGCTACCTACATTTTTCTCCCTATGGAAAAACAACTCCAAAATTTTACCCCTAAGAGAAAATAAAACTACATTATCCCAGGGCTATAGGAAAATACATTGAAAGAGGCCTGATGTAGACCAGGTAAATGAAGCATTTCCCTGACAACACAGAGACACACTGTCAGACTTTCCTTCTCACTCTACAGCCTCAAGGACAGAATTTGCTTTTGCCACATTATAGCTGAGTACCACAGACATAAAGTTATTGGCTATTCTAGCGTGATTCCTGTGGTCCTGTCTTGTCCATGTTTTGCCCTCATTTCCTAGGCCTGGGAAACTTTTATAACAAAATGTTATCCAAACTAAAGAGCTGTCTTAAAGTTTCAGGTTTGGTGACAAGAGTTTTCAGGGGAAAAAAGGTCTTTCAGGAATGCAATTTGCTTTCTCTGGTTGCAAAATTACTTCTTGCCTGAGTAATGCTCAAATTTAACTCCTCTTTCCTTCCCTGGCCTATTTCCAAATGTATGAAAAGTGGATTGTGGATTTTCACAATTTCTGGGTATCATTTAGTCCTTCAAACATTTCCCTTTTGCAATTCATCAGTGGATTTGATAAAACATTTTGAAACTACCCCAACTTGTACCAAAACTTTGTTGGTGGTTATAGTGAGAACCATTTCTGTATTGTGGGCAGTTATTGTAGCACTCAGTTTTGATTTCAGGCACATCAGGCTGCCTGAAAATGATGGTCAAAATAGTCTGCTCTATGCTTCATATTGATGATAACATTGCCCTTTTTTTCCCCTCTCATTTTTTTTTTGTCAGGTTGGGAATCTCCTACAATCAACTGGAAAGTAAATGCAATTTATCACTATTATTTTTGTGTGTGGTTAATTTGAGCTTTGATTTATTTTTTTTTGTCCTTTTAGGAAACTGTCATTGCAAATGGTACCATTGCTTTTCAAAACTGGCTTGTGCCAGGAAGTTCAGTTTACAGGCAGTTTTGGATTTTTGATGTGCAAAATCCTTCAGAAGTGGTAGAGAGAGGAGCACGGCCAAAGCTTGAACAGAGAGGACCTTACACATACAGGTAAGCAAAGTCTCCTTAATGTGTGACCTGTCACATCAGCAGTTTTGTTTACACCAGAGAAAGTTCTGCTGGGTTAAGGTCTAGTTTTGAAATTTTAGTTTCATGTTGGTCAGACTTGACCCAAAAAAAAGAGGAAAAAAAAAAAAGAAAAAGAAAAAAAAAGTGAGAAAAAAAAAAAAGGAGGAAAAAAAGAGGGGAAAAAAAAGAAAAAAAAGAGGAAAAAAGAAAGAGAAAAAAGAAAAAAGACAAAAAAGAAAAGAGACAAAAAGAAAGAGAAAAAAGAGAAAAAAGAAAAAAAGAAAAAAGAGAGAGAAGAGAAAGAGAAAAAAAAGAAAATGAAAAAATAAAGAGAAAAAAGAGAAAAAGAGAAAGAAAGAGAAAAAGAGGAAAAAGAGAAAAAAGAGAAAAAAGAGAAAAAGGAGAGAAAAAAGAGAAAAAAGGAGGGAGAAAAAGAGAGGAAAAAAGGGAGAAAAAAGAGAAAAAAATAGAAAAAAGAAAAAAGCAAAAAAAAAGAGAGAAAAAAGAAAAAGAAAGAGAAAAAAAGAGAAAAAAGAGGAAGAAGAGAGAGAAAAGATAGAAAAAAGGAGAGAAAAAGAAAGAAAAAAGAGAAAAAGGAGAAAGAAAAAAGAGAAAAAAGAGAAAGAGAGAAAAAAGAGAAAAATAGAAAAAAGAGAAAAAAGAGAAAAAATTAGAAAAAAGAGAAGAGAAAAAGAAAATAAAAAGGAAAAAAGTTAAAAAATAGAAAAAAGAGAGAGAACAAAGAAAGGGAAAAAAGACATAAAAGAGGAAAAAAGGTAAAAAAGAGAAAACAGAAAAAAGGAGAGAGAAGGAGAGAGAAAAAGAGAGAAGAAAAAAGAGAAAAAAGAGAGAAAAAGAAAAAAGAGAAAAACAGAAAAAAAATAGAAAAAAGAGAAAAAGAAAAAAGAAAAGAAAAAAGAAAAGAGAAAAAGAGAAAAAAGAAAAAAGAAAAAGAGAAAAAAAGAAAAAAGAAAAAAGGAAAAAAGAGAGAAAAAGAGAAAAAAGAAAAAAGAGAGGGAAAAACCAGGAAAAAAGAGAGAAAACAAAGAAGAAAAAAGGTAAAAAAAGTTTAAAAAAGAGAAAAAAGACAAAAGAGAGAAAAAAAGAAATAAAGATTAAAAAAGAGAGAAAAAAAGAAAAAAGAGGGGAAGAAAAAGAAAAAAGAGGGGGAAAAAAAGGGAAGAATAAAGGAGGGAAAAGAGGAAAAAAAAAAAAAGAGAAAGAAAAAAAGAGGAAAAAAAAAGCCCCAAGAAACCCCTAAACCACAGCTAGACCCAACAATCCCAAAGGCTTTCTTTCTGGAGTCTCACAGTGGCTGAACACCTCTAGAACTCTGCCATTTGGTGTGAAGCTGTTTGCTGCTGTGAAAAGCCATTGCTTAGTAGCTGTGTGTTTACCCCAACAGCACAGGTAGGTGTGACTGCATTTGTCACTCTGCATTTGTCACTCTGCACTCTTCCAGCTGTTTGCAGAGAGGGAAAGATGCCAGATGCCCTAAACCCAAGATCTCATCATCCATATATCACTCATATCTATTTTAATGATATGTGTTTGGTGTTTTTTTTTCCTTGTTGTTCCTTTAGGACTTGTTTTTAATCTATATTTTTTTTTTCTTTCAGTTTTTTAAAATTTTTTTTTAATTTAACTTTTCATTTTTCCATTGAAAAAAACCATTCCTTTTTCTAAATACACTGAGGGCACACACACATTCCCCCCCACCCCATTCAGGGTATTTTAAATAATTTGTGTAATATTAAATGTGACTGCTTGATGCTTCCTGAGTCATTAAGCCCAATACTCAGCTATCACTGATAACATTATTATGAAACTGCTTTCCTGAAATGATAATACATTTCTTTCTTGTGATAAATTTCTTTCTTGCTGTCTTGAGGATGTTTGTTATTTTTGCAAGATGGTTTTATAGAATGGTAAGGTTGGAAGGGACCTCAAGGATCATCCAGTTCCAACCCCCTGCCATAGGCAGGGACACCTCCCACTAGTACAGCTCACTCAAGGCCTCCTCCAACCTGGCCTTGAACACCTCCAGGGAGGTTGGGGAGCAGAGAAGACCTGCAGGGAGGTTGTGGAGCACAGAAGCACCCAACGTGATCAAAGATCATGTTGGGTGCTTCTGTGCTCCACAACCTCCCTGGGCAACCTGTGCCAGTGTCTCACCACCCTCACTGCAAACAACTTCCTCCTAACATCCACTTTCAATCTCCCCTCTGCCACTTCAAACCCATTGCCCCTTGTCCCCAACTCTCTCAGCCTGTCCCCATAGCAGAGCTGCTGCAGCCCTCTCAGCATCTTGGTGGCCTCCTCTGGACCCACTCCAACAGTTCCATGTCCTTCCTGTGCTGGGGGCTCCAGAACTGCACACAGGACTGCAGCTGGGGTCTGAGGAGAGCAGAGCAAAGGGGCACAATCCCCTCCCTTGCCCTGCTGCCCACACTGCTCTTGCTGCAGCCCAGCACACAGTTGCTGTCTGGGCTGCACTCACACTGCAGCCTCATCTTGAGCTTTTCATCACCCCAGACCCCTAGGTCCTTGTCCTCAGGGCTGCTCTCAGCCATTCACCACCCATGTTTACATTACAACATCTGCAGTTGAGGTGCTTTGATGTCTAAAAGATTGTTCATTTCTCATGGCAACCATTCTTAGAGTACTCAGAAGTTACAGAAAATGGTTACAGAGGAATTAGGAAAGAAACCTGTTAAGAAATTCTGCAGAATGTGAACTCCCACCAAACAGAAATGTTTTACTCTGGTGGTGGTGATGATGTCTATTTTCTCAAGGACAAATCTGTGCAAGGTGCATAGAAATACAAGAATGCAGTCATGCTCACTGAGGGTGTGTAGTCTACTTGACCCACAGTGATGCTTTAGTTTCTCTCTCAATCTCCCTTTAAATAGTTAATTATTTATTACTATGTAGAGCTGCTGGCCTGGAAAATGCAGCTGTCAGCACAATTCTGTTTGCAAACCTTGTTTTAGGGCTTTTATTTCTGCTTAGAGGTAATATTAATTAGGAAAAAAAGAATCTCCCTACTTTCAGTTTGCACATTAGGCTATTAATTAAAACATCAGGTACACAAAGCAGTCTCAGGAAGCTAAGGTACAGTTGCTTTTGGGATAATGCCCATGTGTGCCAGGGGTGAAGGCTCTTTGAACATTCTGGTCCCCCTACACCCAGACTAGAAGAACTGTACCCTAAAGATCCCTGGAATGGAACTGGCACAAGTTTTGTGAACCCACAGCATAGATTAAGTCATATGATAGCTGTTGAATGGTTCTTCAGCAGAGAGGTCAGCAAGAGGATGGGGACTTGAATTGAGCTGAGGCTGGAACTGTAGCTGCTCAGAGATTGCACCTCAGTGATGTGCTGATGAGGCATTCATGGCAGGTTTATGAGGCTCTCAGTGGAGCTGAAAGACTGCTTATGAATCTCCACAGGCATACAAAGTGTTATCAGAGTGACTCCTATTATGGATTTAACCTGTAAACTGATTTGTTGCATCACAGGCCCAGCAAATCAAAACTTAAAAGTGTTTACTAACCATTCTGATTCATCTCCTTTTAATTACATTCAGTTATGAGAAAGCTTAGAAAACAAAGTGACAAAATACAATATAAAAAGATACAAGTTCCATTATGGGAATAAAAATAGATTCATTTAGTATCAATAAATAAAATTACTTTATGAACTCAGGAAATATTTCCAAAAGAAAACAAATTCTACAGAAAATTGAATTATAGTCACATGAAAAGTTTAGAACCCTTTTTGTGGTTATAAAATGTTCAGCATTCCAGTTTAGGTATCCCTATCACAAGAAGAGCACAGAGCTCTTGGAGCAAGGCCCACAAAGATGATCCTAGGTCTGAAGCACTTCTGTTATGAGGACAGGCTGAGGAAGCTGGGGTTGAGAAAACTCCAAGAGGACCTTAGAGCTACTTTCCAATACTTGAAGGGATCCTACAGGAAGGCTGGAGAGGGACTTTTCATAAGAGTGTCTAACAGTAGGACAAAGGGGAATGGTTCAAAGAATAGGTTTAGACTGGATCTTAGGAAGAAGTTCTTCAGTATGAGGGTGGTGAGACTCTGGAATAGGTTGCCTAGGGAGGTTGTGGATGCCTCCTCCCCAGGAGTATTCAAGGCTAGGTTGGATGAAGCTTTGAGCTGTGGAGTCTAGTTGAGAGGTCACCTGCCCATGGGAGGGAGGTTGGAGAAGATATCTCTGAAGGGCCNTTCATAAACCCTTCAGCCAGGCATGATGACGTTGTCTTGGAAAGCAAAGGTCACAGCTGTTCTCTGTTTCTTTTTTTGTCTCCGAAGAGTGCGGTATTTACCCAAAGAAAACATCACGGAGAACTCCGATGGCACAATATCCTACATGCTGCCTAATGCAGCTCGTTTTGAGCCTGACATGTCTGTTGGGACAGAGAACGACACCTTCACCGTCCTCAACCTTGCTGTGGTTGTAAGTAAAGAAATAAAACCTGGAGGAAGTAGAGGAGTTACCATTAGAACCGCCGAAACTGCTGCCTGATAGGTTTCCTCTCTGTGAATTGAGATGATGTGAGAGTCAGATACACTGATGTGATGGTTTGGGAGTTCCCTGCCCCCCCCATACTTTGTAAAATCCCCCAGACTAGACTCAGCCAGCTGGAAGTTAAGGACTGAAGCTCTATTTACAGCTTAGCACAATGTACAAGCAGAGATATACACTATGTACAGGAATAGTTACAGACATAGACAAGTTAAAGGTAATACAGAAACACAATTCCCCTCCCAGAAATTAGAGTCCTCAGGAGGGGCTTCCAACCACCCTTCCACATTCTCCCCACCCCTATACCTTACCTTACGTACAAGGTGAGTTTGGAGGATTGGCCAGGGGGGTTAGAAGGAAAGTGGTTAGTGAGGTTACTTGGCAGAGAGGAGAAAACAAGAAACCAAACAGCCCGAGAGTGTTTGCACCCGAGAGTCTTATCTTGGTTTTGTATTCTTTTCTTATCCATCTCAGCAAGCCTATGAGTGAAGCAGACATCACCATTTGTTTTCCTTTCTCAGCCTGTAGTATAATTTTCTCCATTAAAATATTCCAATTAGCCTCAAACCAGCACAACTGAGGATAGCTATATTGCTGTTTCTAAAATAAATCACAGGGGAAAAGAATAATTTTGAGGACATATTGCAGCTATATTAAGGTTTTCTTACATTCCCAGAGTTTCCTTATATTCCTGTCAATGGAAGGAAAGTCATCACTTTGGATGGGATATATCAAAAAGCATCCTCCTAGTCAATGTTAGTGTGGGAATGAATGAAGAGTTGGTGGGAGGATTCCCTGTATGTGTGAGGTACAGCATGAGCAGTGCCAGATGGATCTGATACACTCTTTTCACAATATCCTCACTCCTGCCTCACAGGGGAAGCTGAATTAAATCCCATGCTTAGTGTATTCATGGTCTCACTGCCCCAGCTGCTTGCTCACCATGGTGCCCCTTTGTAGTGGAGGGGTTATTAATTAATGCGAGATGATATTTTCAGAGATTATTATTGTTTATTACTATTCACTCTTCAGAACTCTCACCACCCCCATCACTGATTTTAATAATAATTGGTTCTTGGCATCTGTCATGGAAACTTTATACACAGGCAATAAGAGGCTCTAGCAATAACCAGTGCTGATCTATCACATGAATTGAACTCGATTGAACTGGCAGAGAAGGCTTTGCGGGCAGTGCACCGCTTGCGGTCAGTACTCCGCTTGCCCACTAGAGGGACTCAAGGAGCTCCTCTCTGCTTATGGCAGAAGGCAATGGTGAGTTACAAGAGGCTTCAAGTATTCACTCACAAAATATTATCTCCCGACTGGCAGGGATGGCTACAGCCTCAGACAGTGCCCAAAGGCTTTCAGGGGATTCTTGTCATCCACTGAGACTTCTGGTTCTTCCTGGGCTGCTGGGGAAAGGAGGCAGACAAGCTCTGACCTGGTACTGATCTCCTCTGGATGATCTGTGTATCTCCAGGACTTGCTGTCTTGGCAGGAGGCTTTCAGGTGCAGGCAGGATGCAATGCCATGTGCAGTCTCAGCACAGTGTCACGCTGGCTGTGTAGGCTGATCACATGGAGGCTTTTAGAGCCTGTTCCTGGTAAACTCTTGGCAGGCAGTTTCCAGGCAGTTCAGGATATAAGGCAGCACAAGTACAATGGCAGAGAGCACAGATACAATGGCAGAGCACACACTGTGCTCCCTGCTCATCTCCTTTTATCCATACGGCCCAAGACTAATGGGCCTTTGGACACAGAATAGCCAATCAGATTGGCAGTTAGCCAAACCTGGCCATATTAGGTGAAGCCATAAACTTGCTTTACCCTTTTTAGGGCAGAACACAGCCTTGCACAAGGCAAGGTGTGTACCTTGTTTACCACAGGGTTCAAAACAAGTCTGGGCAGGCCACAGTCCTTAGACTCAGTGGCTCCAGGTTCTTTGTCCTCTTTCCCGGGGTTGCTTCTCCTCAAAATAGAAGGAAGGAGAGCAGAAAAACATCTCTGGGCAAACCAGGACATGGATAAGCTTATTTTGGCCTATTTAGACCTACCACAACACCCTTAGCACCACTACAAAGGCATACCCTGAACTGTCCTGTCCTACTGAGACCTTGTCCTTCAAAGAAAACCACGTGTCCCTGCATAGGTGTGATAAAGCTTTTCCAGTGCAGTTGTTTTTTTGTTACCAGAGGCTAAGAATATTAACCTTTGACTGCTCTTTCCAGTTTTCATATTTATATTCATCTCTGATTGTCTTGCACTGACTCTGTGGTGTCTGCATGTGAGCATTCAGCATCACTGTGAGAGGGTGGGTGTCAGAGGCAAAGAGGTGATTAGTGTCAACATAGCATAGAACCTCAGAGTCAGTCACTGAATCATAGAAGAGTTCATGTTGGAAGGGACCTCAAAAGGTGATCTGATCCAATCTTTTCTGAGAAAGGGAGCCTGGATGAGATTTTCTGGTCCTTCTCTGGGACACTTCAATGACTGTTCTCACTGTAAAAAAAAAAAAACAAACCTCTTTCTTCTATCAATGTGAAACCTTTCCTGGTGCAATTTGCAGCCATCTCTTGTCTTCTCCCTGTCATTTCTTGTGATGAAGGAGTCTCACTCATATTTGTAACCTCCTTTTACGTACTGGAATGTGGTGCTGAGTTGTGCCCTCGGCTTTATTTATTAGCAAATAAAGGCAAATGACCTGTTCAGCCCAGATATATTTTGCCTGTGTTCTAACTTAAGCCAACATCTCTCTTTTGAAAAACTCTCCTTGTTTCCTACACTCAAAGTCCTCCATGTCACAGTATGAACACTGCTCAGCTCCTTTGCTTTGGACTATGTAGCTCTTTATGGGCCTAAGGATAGGCTCATGTCTGAGAGTAGCCATGTCTGAGGAACTGGGAGCAAAGGATCCAAGTTCCATTTTGTGGCTCAGAAACAAAGTGATTTAAGCCTAAACTCCCAGAGAGACTTTAACCACCTTGTTTGACAGCAGTGACTTCAGTCAGTCAGTCAGAGCTCCCTTTTTATACCATAATTACTCACAATGCAATCCAGGTAGATATTTTTCACACCTTCTTTAACCCTCAGGGGACTCAGCTCACATCTCCGCTATCTCATAATCTTTTCACATCCATGCTTTCAGGTTCAGACACATGCATTTGAGTTCAGGCACAAGTTGAGGGAGGGTTGAGTGGGATGAAATGAGAGCAAACAAGGTTCTTTCATCACTACCCTCATAGCAGTAAGCACAAAGACATGGCCCATTAACAGGCATTGCTTTAAGAGAGTAATTTGGGTTTTACACAGATTTACTTATCAAAACTGTTACTGTTTCCTGCTTCACCAAACAGATCAACATAGATCATTTCTGTATGCTTTCTACAGGCCATTCCTTGCCTCTAGGGACTTAGTGTTTATGCCCCTAGGAACATTTATTACGATTGCTGCAGGTAAATTGAGATCCTCTCTCACTGAATTAGGAAAGATTGTTTAGAGTTAAATGTGTTCAGAAAGAAGGATGTGCTTGTGGCAAATATGTATTCTTACTAAGTAAAGAAATAACGTAGACTGAGCACTTGGTTGGTTTTATGCGAGACACAGCTGTATTGCAGCTAGTGTAACAGCAACTCTAAACCACTTACTTAAGCCAAGGATCAACAAGACTTGTGTATTGTCACTGTTTCTAGTGCAATTGAGTTTGAAGCATGTGTAGATGACAGAAAAGATGTGGTACAACCCATGTTAGACAGAAAGGAATCTGAGATTACTGCTTGGAGATATTCCAAAGCCATTTGGCCATGCTCCCAGGCAGCTGGCTCTTGGCTTGATCAGGGAGGCTGGACTGGGTGACTGCAGAGGTCCCTTCCGACCTCAGCGGTTCTGTGATTTGGGACAATCTAATGAACTCATATAAAGAGTAATGACAAATCATTTGCATTTATGTAAGTTATGCTCAGTAATGTCTTTTTTTGTAGAGAAGTGTTAAAGTAGAAACTTAACTTCCAGTGAGCTGCAACTCTGGAAGCCAGCTTATAGAATCATAGAATGGTAAGGTTGGAAGGGAGCTCAAAGATCATCTAGTTCCAACCCCCTGCCATAGGCAGGGACACCTCCCACTAGTACAGGTTTGACAGAGATTTCTTGGATTCAGTCAATTTTATGCTAAATGTTAACTTTATTGCTGTTGTAGGCTGCACCTGCCTTGTACACAAACAGTTTTATACAGCTACTATTAAACACTTGGATTAAGTCTTCTAAGTCATCAATGCTGCAGAACAGAACAGTGAAAGAGCTACTGTGGGGATACAAAGATCCTTTCTTAAACAAAATCCCCTTCCCCGTGGACCCATTTCTAGGAGTCTTCTACCCGGTAAGTGAAAACAACAAGGAGGCAAAGCCTTCAGTTACCATTCTGTGAAGGAAAATCACATCAGCTTCTGTGAGGAAGATAAATCTGACACTGCTATAGTCTGGATCAAGGCCTCTAACTGTTACTCCTTTTTTTTTTTTTTTTTGGTCACAGGATAATGGGACATCTGATGGACTTTACAGAGTCTATACTGGGACAGAAGATATTACACAGACAGCAATAATTGAAAGCTATAAAAACAAAAGGTACCACAGCATTGCACAATGAAAAGCTGCACGTGTTTTTCAAGGCATGGCTTTAAAGGCTTGCTTCACTAAGAGCTTATAGGTAAATGGAAAAACTTCAACAATTCAAAGGAAGCTGAGTCAAGCCCTGGGCTTAGCACGACCACCTCTCTCAGCTGTTAATGATTCTATTAGGAGCTGGGATTTAAGACTGTTATTGATTCTTTTGTTACAAGTAGCTGCTCCTGTTTTGTATGCTTAAGTAGCTAGATCCCTTATATCCTATTCTAATGCATCATAAAGTTTATCTGAGTAAATGAATGAGCATCTCTATCCTCTGACTTTGCTAATGGATCAGGCAGTTATGTTTATCCATACAGGTAATGCAATGAATCACATGGTGTAATATACTACATGCAGCATGACTCTTTTTTTTTTTTTATCTTAAAGGAATCTTTCATACTGGGAAGGTTACTGTGATTTGGTTAATGGCACAGGTGAGCCTATAAAAGCTTTTTAAATCCTCAAGACATGTCTTGCTATTGCTGGGGAATAATGAGAGTGTTAAAGTTAATTCCCCTCACTCTGACAGTTCGATAGAGAATCATAGAATCATAG
>WBNM01042990.1:7904-20370 GCA_013399055.1 Ramphastos sulfuratus
TGATCCTTGAGGTCCCTTCCAACCTTACCATTCTATGATTCTATGATTCTATGATTCCATGATTCTATGATTCTATGATTCCATGATTCTATGATTGAATGATCTAGCTCAACCCTTAACCCAACACCACCAGGTCACCACTGAACTATGTTCCTCAGCATGACATATACAAAGCTTTTAAACCCCNTTCCCCTCCCCATCTCTTTTTTCTCACCTCTCCTCAGCATTTTTCTGTGTATGCCATGGCAATTGTGAACTTAGATCAGATGTGCCCAGGTCCACAATATTTCCTTGCTGGGATGGAGGTGCTCCCTGCAGCTGGCACACTTGGCTTTGGGCATGAAAGCACTGAGCCCTACAAATGCCCTTTTACTTACTGGATCTGTGCTCAGGCTTCCAGTTCATGGTTGTGGTTTCAACGAGCTGACAAAACTCCTTAAGAGATATTTAGCATTGCAAAACATGAAGACTTTTGTGGCTTGAGCTCTGAAGTTATTCTCCATTCATCACTCAGAGACAGCTTTGGCAGAACTGGGTTCTTGGCTTGTGCTGTAACTGGTGGAATTAAGAATTCAGAAACTGCTGAAATCCTGTTTCAAGCCCAGGGATTAATAACATGGCTGTTGTTATCTGAGAGTGCTGCTTCTGTGCCACAGTAAAGGACCAGCTACTCAAATACTCAATTACTCTGCAAATACTCAAACACTCAAATACTCTCCTCACTCTCTTTTCTGTCTCTGACTCAGAATCACAGAATCATTTTGGTTAGAAAGACCTTTAAGATCATCTAAGATCATTCCAGAGGAGGNAAGCCTCCTCCTCTTTGTTTTGTTTTCCAATGCAGATCCCCTTGCTCAGTTCTGGTCTCAAGCAAGGATGGAGCTCCACCATAGATGCATTGGAGAACCATGAGTGTCCTCATTTTACACCTGAAACAACAAAGAAATTGAGTCAAAATACAAAGCATTGCTGAATTTTCTTCATTCACTTCATATAAGGCAAACCTGACGTGGAGACTGATGTGGATATTTTCTTGTTCTCTTTGGTGACACAGAATGTTTTCTCTTGCTGTTTCAGGCTTTACTTGAAAGGTCACAGTGGGACAGCTGGGAAGCAGAGTAGTCTGATCTTACATGGTGCTGAATTCAGTACGAAAGATGCTGACAATGACAACTGCATGTGTAAATGTGCTCTCATGCTGACTGGAGGTGAGTACAAAGCTGAAAACGTGTTGTACAGCAATAGGAATTTACTCTGTTTTCCTAAAGCAGCCATGGATGAAGTTGCATTCACAGATGTGTAAGTGCTATGTGAAAACTCTATTATTATTGCATCTGCTCTTTTCTCTCTATATATATTGTGGTGGTGCCAATACCTCAAGATTCCTATCAGCAGGGAAGGGATTACTCAGAGAGACAGTCAGTAGGTGAGACAGTCAGTGAGGGTGGTGAGACACTGGCACAGGTTGCCCAGGGAGGCTGTGACTACTCCCTCCCTGGAGGTGTTCAAGGCCAGGCTGGATGAGGCCTTGAGTGACCTGTGCTAGTGGGAGGTGTCCCTGCCTATGGCAGGGGGTTGGAACTGGATGATCCTTGAGGTCCCTTCCAACCTTACCATTCTATGATTCTATATTTCTGCACTGCAGCTGTTGCAAATGACAAAAGGATATTCATAAGTTAGGGTTATTGTTAAGGCAATAAAGGTAAACAAGGAAAGAAGCTAAGAGATTGAGAAGGAGAAAATTACTTTGTGAAAAGTGAGAGAATCAGCCAGAAAAAAACAGAAAGGAAATGTAGGGAATTGGATATTATAAAGTACAGTCTAAAACCAATTAGAATCTGAACTTGCAATACATAGAATCATGGAATGGTAAGGTTGGAAGGGACCTCAAGGATCATCCAGTTCCAACCCCCTGCCATAGGCAGGGACACCTCCCACTAGCACAGGTCACTCAAGGCCTCCTCCAACCTGGCCTTGAACACCTCCAGGGAGGGAGCAGCCACAACCTCCCTGGGCAACCTGTGCCAGTGTCTCACCAATTATCTGCTCCACATTGTCTGTCTCACATTATCTACTCCATTTAAGGGTGTGATTCTGTTACTGAAATAACTACAATGCTTTAGCTCTTGGTCTTATGTGAGCATCATACATAAAGTCATACAGACAAAATTAATGTAGTGCTTAATTCAGTCAGCTGACAATGACTAGACCTGCAACCCCTTGTTTAAATTGTGGCACTTAGCTGTTCAGGAAGATTTGAAACCCTATCTTTAGTGAGCTGAGTCAAGCTGAAGAAGAAAAGAAAGAAGAGCTGAAGTTGGGGAGAGCACAGAGAAGTTACACTGGGGTGGTTTAAAGCACCAGGTCAATGTGACTGCCAGCAAGTATAGTGCATATGGCTGATAATTGCTCTCTGCAATGCAGAGAAGTAATTGCTCAGATAATCTCCCAATAAAGGCACTTAGAGCTGTGCACATTATTGAGAATTCTCACGTGCAAACTGTGCTTGTTTCTAGTTCCTACATGGGCAAGCTCATTTTTGTCTCTAGGACACCACATTAAAGCAGAAAGCTTAAGCTGGTGTTATTTGGTTCACTGACTGATCAAGGAAAGCCTTTGTCTTCACATCTGATCTTCTTCAGAGACTCCCCTCAGGGATTTCTAACTTTCCTATGGCATACAAACTGTTCAGTATTTTGCATCAGAATGCTAAACTGATATTGTGGTTACTGGCACTGACTGAATTCAGCTCAGGACACATGCAAGTATATAGGAGCCTCTAAAGTGATCATCTGCTAGCAGAAGAGACTGTTCTCATCACTGGGAACCTATAGCAAATACACAACTTAGCTCTTAACTCTCTTTTGCCCACTGGAAATTACTCCTTTGGGAAAATCTTTAAGCAGGCAATTTTTCAAACTTTCCTGACTTACACTAAAGATGTCATATTCAAAGTTAGCATGGAAATGTCTTCCATTAGGCAGGTGACTACAGACTACCTTCCCTTGGGTAGTGATAGGGCTAGGGGGAATGAAGCAAAACCACAAATGGATGTTAGGAAGAAGTTCTTCACCATGAGGGTGGTGGGACACTGGAACAGGTTGCTCAGGGAAGTGGTAGAAGCCCTGAATATTTTTAAGGCCAGGCTGGATGTGACTCTGAGCAACTTCATCTAGTGCGAGGTGACCCTGCCCGTGGCAGGGGGGAGTGGAGCTAGGTGATCCCTGAGGTCTCTTCCAGCCCTGACAACTCTGTGGTTCTATGATTCCCATTTCTACCAAAAAAAGAAGCTAACCAGGTAGTTCTGGATAAGATAATGGATAATAAGTGTATGGTTTATTTTAGTTAAAACCATGGATCTGTCCCTTTATGGAGAAATGCTAAAGTTTCTTCCTTCCAGGGCAGGCCAGAGTCTAGTGAAAAGCTCCTAAATGTGAGTTGTGTCTGTGCTGAAGTGCAGACTCATTCATGTATCCGAGCTGCCTGGAAATACTTCTGCTCCCAGACTGCTAATTCTGGGAGCTGAGGGGTTTGTTTATTTTCCTGCCCTGACATCTATGGCAGGTCACTGCCTTGCTAAGGTCAGCCTCCTGTTGAACAACCATTCCGCGAGGTTCACATATATTTTGCTGCAGCAGTCCTGTAAATCAAGGGGAAAACCACACATTGGGATATATGGTAGCAAATGGAAGGAATATTGAGGAAGTGGGAGAATTACCAAAGGCTCAGCAAAGCACAAACCAGAACAAATGACTGCAGAATAAAAGGACCTGCAGTTAGCCTTTGGAGATAGATGGGGGCAGTCTTTTGGACCAGACTCTGAGTGCCGCTCTTTCGGAGAGGCTGGACCGCACTGACTAAGGTGTAGTTCTTCAAGAAGAGAAACATTTTAATCATGCCAGAATGCTCCTCAAAGCTATGCTTTGCCCCTTGAAAGGATTTGCTCATTCCCTGAGGAATATCAGAAAATTGAGTTAGGCACCAAAGCATTTGTTCAGTGGGTAGATTTCAGTTTTGTACTACAGACAACTACTAATAAGGAGAAGTAGCAATGATAACAGGTTTTGGAAAACCAAAGATATCAGACTCTGCTAGTTTTGGCAATATCACAGAGAGCCCTTTCATGATGAATGATATGAAATCTACAGGCAGGTTTCTAGCTATCTTGACAGTTTGGGTGAGCCTGTTATCTCTGTGAGGTGAACTGAATATATTTATGTCAAGAATAAAGGCTGAGATAAGCTGAAGCTCAAGGCTGTCACATGGTGATAGCCAAGGCTAGAAATAAAAATGTAAGGAAAAGACACATTTCTCTCTCTGATCTTACTAGCTGCCAGTTTTATTTGTTCTGTATCAAAACTATGATTCCCTTTCTCTTTCCTCCCTCATCCTCAGAAAAAGAAATTAAATGTTGGGATAAAACTGCAGTAGCATCAGCAGAGTTTGGGGGGGGTGTGTGTGTGTGTGTGTGTGTGTGTGTGTGCTTTGTCTTTTCAAGAGCTGTACTATGCTGTTTGACTCAATCTTAATGTTGGTTTTAGGGAATGGCTTCAAAAGTGCATGAATGATCTGGATTCTTAGTCCCTGTCAATTTTGAGTGTTGTAGTCCCTGGGAATTTTAAATGTTGTAGTCCCTGTGAATTTTCAATGTTGTAGGCCCTGTGAATTTGAAATGTTGTAGGCCCTGTGAATTTGAAATGTTGTGGGCCCTGTGAATTTGAAATGTTGTGGGCCCTGTGAATTTGCAATATTGTAGGCCCTGTGAATTTTCAATGTTGTAGACCCTGTGAATTTTCAATGTTGTAGTCCCTGTGAATTTGAAATGCTGTAGCTGCTTTTTAGTGCCTTGGGACATTTAAAGCAAGCATGCTTGGTTTAATTTAAAGAGGAGACAAAGCATATTTGTTGAAGTAACTTACTCACTTAATACATGTCCAAATAGTGAGAAATACTTCTATCATGAAAATACCTGTTAAGAGCTGGTACAATGGCTCAGGCCAGTGAACTGAAACAAAGGTTGTGTCTCCATATCATTTTCAGTATTGTCCTGAAGAGTACCCCAGGAGCTACAGGCACAGCTTTTTGCAAGAAGCAGCACATAAAACATGAGAAACTGTCCCCAGAATGAAGCACTCAGTAGATGTCCAAGGCACTTCCCATAGATTTCCAGTAGAAGAACACTTAACATCTCTGGATCAGATTTGTGGGCAATTAAGGCATCTCACCAGGATACCACCTGACAGCTGAGCCCCAGAAATTGCTTGTGCAATTGTTACAGTCATTGGGAAATGGTTTATAGTAGCTTGGCCCATAGTGAAAGAGTCTTCAGGTGATTTGCTTTGCTTTGCATTGGCTGCAGCCTGAGATGTTCTGAAAGGCATTTACCTTTCTTCAGGTGAGAAATGAGAATGTTACTAAGATTCTGATCCCTGAAATAGCTTCATAAAGTGACTGAGAGTCTTCCTAAGTGTCTTTCTAGGATGCAATAATGTAGAAATAACTTTACAGTTAGAGTTCTTTCCAGTGAGAGTGGTGAGGCACTGGCACAGGTTGCCCAGGGAGGATAGCAAACTATCAGAGGTGAACCAACCTCGAAAGAGTTCACCTCGAAAGCCTTCGAATAAGCAGTCAGTGACTTCATCATCATAACTCAAAGAAACTGCTTTTGGTTCTGAATCCAAATTTTCTTCCACTTCTCATGGAAGCTTCCTCTTTACTATTTCATTAGCCACTTTGAAAATACTGCTTGTTATTGCCCCTAATGCCCACCCTTCAGGATTCTTGTGCGCTGCTCAAACAGCCTATGGAAATCACTGCCAAAAGGGATCTCTGAGGTTAAAATCTTAGTGCCAAATTCTTCATGGAAGGAAAATCCTGTGGACTACAGGGAATAAGGCAACATCTAGCCTCTAGGAGTCTTCCCTTGGGTTAGCCCATCTCACAGCTCTGCAGTTGCTTTGCTTGGTGCTTTCTCCAGTGCTGATGCTGCAAGTGTCTCTTTCACAAACCTCTAAACCTCTATTTTACATCCTCCCACTTCTACTCCTCTGTTCCTCAGTATTGAAGGCATCTGAAAAAAAACCATTTGCATCCATCCAAATGTGTGGATATTGGTGTTGAGACATGCAGTCTTATGATGATCTGAGGCTCTGTGGGAAAGGAAGAGGAATTTTAGAGGACCACAGGGGAGGATGGAGAGAAATAACCAAACAGCAACAACAACAACAAAACAAAAACCAGAGGGAAAAAAAAAAAAAAAGAGAGGGGAAAAACCCCACAAACTAAACCAACAACAACAACAAAACCCACAAGAAACCAAACAAAACCCTGAGCCTTGACATAAAGAAATTAGAGAAAATAAACCAAACATTTTAATGTAGTCTTAGAAACCAACTCTCTGAAAATTCATACAGTCTCACTAACAAGGACAGTATAGTAGGGAGGAAAAAACTAAATATGCCCATGAAAACATGCTCTGAGTTTGGAAGGAATTAATTATGAGAGATTCGAGCAGATCCTCACAAAATATTTATAAATTCCTACGTTTCTTTATTCCATTTTTAATAGATTTTGTAGGGCACCACTGAAAACCTCCTCCTCCAGAAAGGCCATGTAGGCATCTGCTACTGTTCCTTTAAGGTGAAATGGCAACTAGGACAGCTTGCCATATCTTCATCCTGCGTAGGCACAGTCCCAAGCACAACTCCAGGCTGGGTGGGGAATGGCTGAGAGCAGCCCTGAGGAACAGGCCCTGGGGGTGTGGGGTGATGAAAAGCTCAAGATGAGGCTGCAGTGTGAGTGCAGCCCAGACAGCAACTGTGTGCTGGGCTGCAGCAAGAGCAGTGTGGGCAGCAGGGCAAGGGAGGGGATTGNACAAACAGAGCCCAGCTGCATCTGTGTTCCAGTTCTGAAAAAAATGAGGATTAGAATTTCACTGTTTAACTTTGTTATAAGTTTCTACAAGATTATGCTCTGGCTGCAGTAAAACATCAGCTAGACAGCTTTCTCTTTCGCTGCTTATTGCCCCCTTAGGTATAGCATCGTAATCAAAGGCAGGTCAATCGTATCAAGATTGGAGTTTGCCAGAATTTATCTGGCAGAAATTCTTCCCTCAAGATTTCATTATGAAGTGTTGCTTCTAAAAAAGGCCACTAAGCATTAACCAAAATCTAAGGAATTACTTTACCAGACAAGAAACATAAATTACATGGATCCGAATACAAAGGGCAGCGTAAGCACAGGATGGGAAGGTTAATTGTGCTCCATATCATGTCAGTAGTAGTAAGGCATGGTTTAAAATACCTTTGTACAGTGCATTCATTATCAATAGGTAAAAGACCAACCTCTGAATGTGATGGGTTCAGAGGATTCCCTAGGTTAGAGCACAGAGCCTAAAAGGAGCTTCTCACAGGTTAATTCCATTCCTCTGCTCTCATCAGACCCCANAAGTCAGAGTAGAAAACAGACTGAAATCTGAAGTTCTGCCTTTCAGCCTGCAGTGATACCTGCAGAATTCAGTGGTGCTTGCAAGATGATCAGTTTGCCGTTAAGGTTTGGAGATAGTCCTGGGAAGATTACGATGCTGTCATGTGCAGGCTGAATCATAGAATCATAGAATGTCAGGGGCTGGAAGGGACCTCCAAAGATCATCTGGTCCAACCTCCCTGCCAGAGCAGGCCAAAATAGGCTTATACATGTCCTGGCTTACCCAGGCATGTTTTTCTTCGGTTCTGAGACGATGCTCTTAGACAGTGGAACTGTCCATCGTAGGTGGCAGCTACAGACCCTTGGTACCAGCCCAGTTTCTTCCCATAAAGTCTTGCATCTGTACCAGATTTCATTGTGTGGGAACAGCAACTTAATCAGTAACTGGCTAGGCCACTGCAGACTCATGCTGTTAGCAGGAGTTTTAGTCAAAGTCCTTGAAGGTAAGGACTTCCTGATGACAATGACGAGACAGATAATGCTCTTCAGACTGCCCCTTACAACTTGGTCTTGACATATTTCACGCGGCTCACCTTCACCCAATGATGCTGCCTGTCCAGATCCCTCTGCAGAACATTCCTACCTTTGCACAGGTCAACACTCCCACCCAATTTGGTGTCATCTGCAGACTTACTGAGGGAACACTCAATTCCTTCATCCAGATCACTGATAAATGTGTTAAAGCCTGGCCCCAAAACTGCGTCCCGGGGAAGACCAAGTGTAGCTGGTCACCAACTGGATTGAACTCTGTTCACCAAACTCTCTGGGCTTGGCCACCCAGACAGCTTCTCCCTTTGTTTGTTGAGTCTTGTTTATAAGTTTATCATAAATGTTAAAGAAGTAGGTTGCCTGTCTCCTTGTGTACAATTTGAAAACTGATTACCTATTATTTCAGTATTGTAATCACTCTAGCAGGACAGTGCCACCATACTCATATCCCATGTGTGCTAGAACACCTAACCTGCCTGCAAAAGCAAACTGTCTGGACAATCAGACAACAGAAAAGGACTGGTAAATAAAATTGAATCATGCTTACCTTCAAAAAACCCCAACAAGTGACATTACGCAGAGTGGTTATGAATTGTAGTCTTTTTCAGAGGTTTGTGTGAAAGAGGCAAATGGTAAAACTGCCTAAACATGCAAAAGAGTTTATTTATCTTTGTTGTTCTTACTCTTGTTTTTCATAGAATCATAGAATGGTAAGGTTGGAAGGGACCTCAAGGATCATCTAGTTCCAACCCCCTGCCATAGGCAGGGACACCTCCCACTAGTACAGGTCACTCAAGGCCTCGTCCAACCTGGTCTTGAACACCTCCAGGGAGGGAGCAGCCACAACCTCCCTGGGCAACCTGTGCCAGTGCCTCACCACCCTCACTGCAAACAACTTCCTCCTAACATCCACTTTCAATCTCCCCTCTGCCAGTTTAACCCCATTGCCCCTTGTCCTGGCATTACAAGATCTTGTCAATAGTCCCTCCCTAGCCTTCCTGTAGCCCCCCCTTCAGATACTGGAAGGCTACTTTAAGGTCTCATTGCATTTGAAAACAGAATGAGCTAGGACTTAAATACTCATCCACCTCTAAATAAAAATGTGCACTCTCCAGCACTGCTGGCTACAGAATGGTACAAAAAAGGAAAATATGAAAATAGTCTCTCACTACCATCATATCAGGAGTATTTATGAGCCTAGAAATATCAGAATTTGCTATGCAGCTCGACCTCTGAAACAGTTTGTTTGCAGCTTATTTGTCTTAATGATTTCAGGGTGGTGGTTTGATGCCTGTGGCCCCTCCAATCTCAATGGGATGTTCTACACAGCTGGGCAAAACCACGGAAAGCTGAATGGCATCAAGTGGCATTACTTCAAAGGCCCCAGCTACTCCTTGCGCTCCACCACCATGATGGTTCGGCCCTTGGACTTTTAAAGGCATTCTTCAGGGAATCCTGCACGAAACCAGGTCTGCAGTACCCTCAGCAGCACCACTTTCACAGTCTGAAGGTAAAAAGGTGGAGGGCTTGCTGAAAGCAAGACATAGGGCTGAAGCCAAGTCACTTTGGTATCACTCTGTAACCTGCCCAAAGTCCCCAGCAGCCACCCCACGTTCTGATGACCGAGGGAAGCATGGTTTTAGAAGAAGATGGCTGCAATGATTTTCCAGAGAACAACTGGATCTAGTTATTCTGCCTGAACCTGGTGGTTCTCAGTGGATGGCTTTGTTTGTTTGTTTGTTTAGTGAAAGATGCAAGCACTAGATTACTCAGCACCGGCATCTGAAGAACTGAGATGTATCAACCACAGTCTATTGATACTCAGCAGTGCAATGTCAGCAGTGTAACCTATGAAAAAGGATTACAGATACACCTTTACTAAAACTCATCTTAAAGGACTCAAGGTGATGACCCCAAATATCACTTTTTTCTTCTATTAACCCAACATGAGTGGTGGATGGATTTATGTTAATCCCAGAGTCAAATACTCGGTGCAAATATTATTTTTCATTAAATCCTTTAAGGACATGATTGTCATAAATAATCTGAGTCAAGCACAAGAAGAATGATAAGAGTAATAAGCATAAATTATTCAGTTGCTCTGTAGAGGTAAATCAGATAATTGGCATAATCCCTGAGCTAGGATTTATGGTGTGATAACAAAAGTAGCTGTGTTTTGAGGTTCTTCCCTTCTTTCATTAAAGGCAGTCTGAATGTCAGGTAGGAAAATGAATGGAAGGCTTAAAGAATGTGAAATGTTATCCTAAAGAAAATATGGTCTTTTGCATGGAATATTTCCATCCAAAGCATGCAGGAAGGCAAACTCTTAGGGCATATAAAGATTGCCTAAGTGCATAGCTGAAGGCAGTGGATCCATTTTACAGCGTCCTTGCATGTTATCATTATTTTACCTTTTTTTATTGCATTTTTGTGAATATCAGAAGCATGCCAGTTCTACCCAGTGCTTAAGCTACAGCTATAAAACCCAAAATACTCATCAGAACTGTATAGAAACTAAAAACCAAACTTGTGAACTTGTAAATAGCCTGTTTATATCCCCTGCAACAGTTACTTAATTTGTACAGGCAGCCCTGACCCTATGCCAAGGGTGCAAAAACCTCAGAAGGATATAAATATTAAAAAGAACTTCAGAAGACTTCTTACAGGTTGCTAAAAGGTAATTCTGCCATATTAAAATGCTGCAGCAGTGTGGGGCAAGGTGCACAATTCAGCTGTTGGGAAGAAAAAAATCATTCAATAGTTAACAAGTGACGGATTAGCTGAGTGGCCCAGGAGGCTGTTAGAGGTAACTCTTTGCATTTACAGCCCCTTGTGATTTAGCCAGATGAATAAAGTGACTTTGGGAGGGTAGCTTGCAGTCATTTTGCTTCTGCTCTGTGTATCTGGCAGAAGGGCTCACCCTGCTGCCACTGAAACAAAGAGTAACATCCTCCTTGATTAAATTGGGACCAACGAGACATGCAAAGTCTGCGTGGGGTGAGGTTTTTGCTCATCCATTTGTTGCTTTAACTCATTAAACTCTTGCTGAGATCAGGCACAACAAGGATCTGAATCTTTTCTAAAGGATTGTGATAACAGAGTAATATTTTTCCCCTTTTTCTTAATCTTCCTTTTTTTTTTTTCTTTTTGTTTGATTTTGTTTCATTTTGTTCGATTTTGTTTTGCTTTCCTTTAGCAATTTATGTCTATGGGATAGATAAAACCTACTTGGATTATTTTAAAACCTCCCTTCTTAAAGATCCCAAGGTCCTACAGGGTGCTCTGGTTTCTTACACTTTGGTATTTGTTTTGAGTTTAAGTGGGGAGGTCTTGGGGTTTGTGTATTTGTATATATTTATATATATATTGGAAATAATCTTAGCCTAAGGGTTAATTTTCTGCTGAATAAGTTACCAAACCACTCCTCACTCTGCAGTTTCTTCACAGAGCTGTTTTGTCTCAGTTTTGAGTGCTTGTTCTTCAGTCAGCTTGATTTATGTGCAAAAAAGGAAGTCCTTCTCCCTCCAGATTCTCCAGAGGTACATTTTTGCAGGTCTCCAAGTTAGGAATGTCATTTTTCTGCAGATCCTCTTGCAAAGGGCAGAGCACATTTAAAAAACCAAAAGCATGTTATTTACTGTTTATTTATCTGGGTTTGAGAAAAATAATGTGAATTTCCTTTCCTAGCCTTTATAATAAAACATTTGTAAAAAACTGAGGAGTTTGTGATTTTCTTTGCCTTAAGTATATCTTTCTTTGACAGGCTGACAACCTTCTACAAGCCATTACTGCTCCTTGTAAGAAGTGTTAGTGAATTTAGACAAAACCTGTGAATTTAAACAAAAACTCTGGCTGGAGTTTTCTCCAGAAATTAGCCTTTCTAACTTTTCAAATACCTGTTCCAGTATTTATTACCCAATTTCCCTGGTTAAAACCATGGAACTGTATCTCTTGTTTTAAGTTCAAATCCTACAACTCTCTATCAATCTTTGAGGTAAAATGTTTCTTGAATTCCACAGCCAGAGATACAAACTGAAGTGTGATGTTTTTTTCTCTTGCCTTGTGATGCCCTCTCCTATCATACATTCAATCACATTGGATGGCAGATCTCCACTGATGTCTTAGCCAGACTGAGTTAGGACCAAGTTAGGAGCAGGTGTGGCACACATTTTGTTCTTCCAACCTAAATGTAGCAAACGCAATGCATGAAAGCCTTGAATTACTCTCACACACATTAGGTTTAAGATGGTCTAAGAATCACTTGGGGTGCAATGGGTTTCTGACTCATGAGGGATAATTCACTAAATGAAAATTTATCATAGAACATAGAATGGTAAGGTTGGAAGGGACCTCAAAGCTCAGCCAGTTCCAACCCCCTGCCACAGGCAGGGACACCTCCCACTAGAACAGGTCACTCAAGGACTCTTCCAACCTGGCCTTGAACACCTCCAGGGGGGGTGTGGGGGGAAAGAAGACACCCAGCGATCGCAAA
>WBNM01042991.1:0-13012 GCA_013399055.1 Ramphastos sulfuratus
AGCCTTAAACCAGCACAACTAGATATAATTTTTTATTCTATTTTTGATGTTTTCAGCCCTTAGTATTCAGTCTCTGTGTCATACACGGGCATTTACTGTGCTGAAGTTCAATACAAATGGAATTCTAAAGACAAATGTCTTTAGATTAGATTCTGTTGATGAGAGTATTTATATTCCAAATATCAAACCCTAGGAGGTTTTACTTTGCAGTTGCCATTTGCTGTTGGAATTGCTGTAAGACTTGCAGAAATCTAAGAAAAGGTAACAAAAAGGCTTTTAGGACTGTTATGGTGGTAAGGTGTAAGGGGGATTTTTAAAAAAAAAAATAGTTTATTAATTTTTATATTCAGGAGTCTTGCTACTGGTCACAACTTTACTAATAGGTTCTTTGCACTGGTCATAAAAACATTACACAGATGAAAAGGTAGAATGTAGACCACTTAAGAAATAGCTAGCAATGTTACAACATCCAGCCACTAGAACTGGAAAGAGGTTCTTGTGGTCAGTTATACCACTTGGCCACTAGATGGACTCGAGAAGCTCTTTCTGCTTAAGGCAGAAGGCTTGGATTCAGTTGCAAAGTTTTACAGAGTTCTGCAAAGAGGCTTTTGAGTATTTACTCACAAAAGTTATCTCCGGATTCCCAGGGCTACCTACAGTTTCCACACAGTACTCAAACACTTGCAGGGAGTTCTGTTGGTGTCTTTCTAGATCTTCCTAGGCTCTAACAAGGTGCTGGGAGAGAGGCAGATGATCTCTGAGCTGATCCTGGTTCCTCTTGGATGATCTGCATCCCTTCCGGGGCTCCCAGTCTCAGCAGAAGACTTGCAGGTGTGCAGTCTTGGCACAGATGTCTTGCAGATGTGCAGGCTGGTATGATGTTGTGCTACCTAAGCAAACCTACCACCTGAAGGCACTTAAAGCCTGTTCTTGGTGAATTTAAGGCACAGCAGGTTTCTGGGTAGGCAAACCCAAAGTATCAGAGCTTGTTATTATGTATCAGAGCTAGTTTATAGTTTAACAGAGCATGGCAGGATGCAAGAGCAGAGAGCATCTGCCATTTCAGCAGAGCAATGGCAGAAGCACATTAAGGCAGAGCATGAACACAGCAGCAAAGCATATTGAGGCAGAGCATGTTGTGTTTACCTGTTCATCTCCTCTTTTAGCAATGCAGCCCAAGCCTAATGGTTCTTTAGCCAAAGATCAGCCAATCAGAATGGCACTTTGCCAGGACTGACCATATTAGCTAAAGTCAGGGCTTACTTTTACCTTTTTAGGGCACAACACAAACAAGTGTATATAGAATCATAGAATCACAGAATGGTAAGGTTGAAAGGGACCTCAAGGATCANCCTGAAGTACCCTGTTTGCAAGTTGAGAAGGGGACATGGAGTAGACTCAAAGGCGTCAGGCCTTTTGTTTTCCTTTGTCGTGGTTGCTTCTCCAATCAGCAGGAGAGAGGGAGAACAGGGAAACATACCTTGGCAAGGCAGAACATGTTCAGGCCTAATTTGGCCTTCCACGACAGGGACACAGTTCCAGAGTAGCTATGGCATGTGACAACTGTTATTTTAAACCAGTTCCAGTCATACAGACCTGGCTTCTTTCACAATAAGAAAAAAAAAAATCCTTAGTATGTCTTTTTAATCATTGATACTGTGGATTTTAGGTTGGGGTTTTTTTGTTGTGGGTTGTTTTTTTTTTTTGTTGTTGTTGTTTGGTTGGTTGGTTGGGTTTTGGGTTTTGGGTTTTTTTGGGGGCTTTATTTGTTTTTAACCTAAAGGATGCAAAAATCCCTATGGTGCTTCCAAGGCTGTTTATTCTGCAGACTTGGAACATAAAGTGTGTCCTCCTTCAATTCACCCTAGAACAGATGGAGCAGAGTGATTCCAGACTTGCAAGGCCATTGGGTTTTTTGTATCCTTTCTTTGAGTGGTTTTTCTTAGGTACTCTGCTAAAGCAGCAATTGTACTAATAGCAACTGAAGATTGCTGCATAATTTTAGCATTACATTTTCTGACCTTTTTTAGTTAATCACACAGGAATTGTAGTGCAGTGTCTTCTGCACAGTGTGTTTATTGCATTGCTTTCTGTGGTATTAACCTCTTTGGATACCATTCTTCTTATGATCACTGCTGTCACAGCCTCGCTTTCCCCAATTTATCAGCTCTACAAGACAGTTCCTGTGGGAGGTGGTAGTGAGGTGAGATACTCCCCAACAGCTATGATGCAGCAGGGTCAGAAGCATGACAGGTGAGACATCTCTCACACAGCTGGGCTGCTGAGTAGAGACAGAATGCTTTACTAGAGGTCTAGAGAATGACTCTTTGCATCTGGAGAAGGGGAAGAGTATAAATTGAAGCTGTCTAGAGTAGACCCTGGTGGCAGGAGGGTAATGCTGTGCATGTGGCTGACAGCATCCTTGCCCTTCACACCACACAGCGAAGAAAATAACTTCAGCTCTGGATATGAAGAACCAAGTTTCAAGTTGCTTGAGCAGCAGAAACTCCTACCTCTCCTCCCTTGTGCTGCACACACTTGAGACGTTTGTTACTGCGCCATTCATTTTTATTGAACTGCCTTTTCGTGCCTGTTACATCTTAAAGATGGCACAAAGATCTTGTGAGGGCACAGAGGTGAACACTGAGGTGAGTATCTAGTGTCCCTAACCCTGCCAAAGCTACACCCTAACTGCTCCCAGGCTTTTTATGCTTGGTACCAAATGTGAAGGAGAAGGGAAGAAAACAAAAGATTTTTAAGCTGAAAGGAAGTTAACAGTTGTCCAAAAGTCAATTCTTAACAGAAAGGGACAGATCAGCATTTTGTGCAGAAAGATGGTAATGTGACTGTAACCTTTTACTGTGCCAGTAAAAACAATGTGGCACCATAAATTTCTGTGTGAAACATTTGTCTTTCTCTCATCGTTTACACAAAAAAAAAATTTAAAACAGAAGTGTGTGATGGTTTGGGAGTTCCCTGCCCCCCACACTTTGTAATCCCCCAGACTAGACTCAGCCAGCTGGAAGTTAAGGACTGAAGCTCTATTTACAGCTGATTAATTTCTCCTCATTCTCTGATGCCATTTGAGAAACTAGGAAAGATATCTGTTAAAAACCCAGTGCTTGTTGTACCATATGGCACTTAGAGTTAAGCTCTGTAGTATGTATGAGACCCTTCTTGCTTTTAATTTAATTTGTTTCCCTTGTCAGGTTTAAGTGGGAATTCTGCAGTAGAATGTTATTCTCTGCACTAGTGGCTAGTAAACCTGTTGTGTTTTCCCTAAAGAGGTGGATAAGTAGACAATCAGTGTTTCAACCTGGATATTTCCATTGTTTGTAGAAAACAAAAGCCATCAACTCTACCCTGCAGTAGTAATTTTTTTTTAAAATAATAATAAAAACTACATTGAAATCTGCCTTTCTAAAATATTGCATACCACATCTAACTGTGCTGACTTCGTTGATACAATGCTTAATATTGCTCTAGGAAGTATTCTTCACCTTAATATTGCTATAGGAAGTACTCTGCACCTTCACAAGGGTACATAACCACATGAGCTAAGAGTGCTTCACAGAAAACAAATCACAGAATCATAGAATCACAGAATGGTAAGGTTGGAAGGGACCTCAAGGATCATCTACTTCCAACCCCCTGCCATAGGCAGGGACACCTCCCACTAGCACAGGTCACTCAAGGCCTCCTCCAACCTGGCCTTGAACACCTTCAGGGAGGGAGCAGCCACAACCTCCCTGGGCAACCTGTGCCAGTGTCTCACCACCCTCACTGCAAACAACTTCCTCCTAACATCCACTTTCAATCTCCCCTCTGCCACTTCAAACCCATTGCCCCTTGTCCTGGCATTCCAAGACCTTGTCAATAGTCCCTCCCCAGCCTTCCTGGAGCCCCCTTCAGATCCTGCAAGGCCACTCCAAGGTCTCCTGGAAGCCTTCTCTTCTCCAGGCTGCAGAGCCCCAACTCTCTCAGCCTGTCCTCACAGCAGAGCTGCTGCAGCCCTCTCAGCACCTTGGTGGCCTCCTCTGGACTGGCTCCAACACTTCCATGTCCTTCCTGTGCTGGGGGCTCCAGAACTGCACCCAGGACTGCAGCTGGGGTCTGAGGAGAGCAGAGCAAAGGGGCACAATCCCCTCCCTTGCCCTGCTGCCCACACTGCTCTTGCTGCAGCCCAGCACACAGTTGCTGTCTGGGCTGCACTCACACTGCAGCCTCATCTTGAGCTTTTCCTCACCCCACACCCCCAGGGCCTGTTCCTCAGGGCTGCTCTCAGCCATTCCCCACCCAGCCTGGAGCTGTGCTTGGGATTGTGCCTACCCAGGTGCAGGACCTTGCACTTGGCCTTGTTGAATGTCATGAGGTTGGCCTGGGCACAGCTCTGCAGCCTGTCCAGGTCCCTCTGCTCATCCTGTGCCCTAGCCACATTACATATGCAAAACTAACATTGGCTGCTTGCCTGTTTGTTCAAACCCTGTCTTTCAGCTGGTGATAGACAGGGAACAGTTTGCACTGATAATCCATACAGGAAGAGCTTTCTGAGCACATGTTCTGGGCTGTGCCTGTTAACCAACACGTGAGAGAGAGTGGTAAAGATACTGCACCATCTCATGGCAGTGATTTGTGGTACCCAACTCAGTGACTATGGAATCCAGCACAGCAGGAAGTTAAATGCACTGTATATCAGTGGTCATTAACATTCATCCTTTACTCCACACTTGCTGTAACTCTTTTCTATTATATAATTGGTTTGCCAGGTACAGCAGGGGCTTGAACTCAGTGTGTTCTTGCCAGCTCTCAATTTTTCTGTGTAGGGAGCCTTAATAGAACTTACATGAAATGAAATCATCGTGTTTGTTGTACCCAGGCAATTTAAAGTCCATGGGACTGAATTTATTGCCAGTTTACCAGGAGGTGTGCAAAAAAAAGCTGTGCAAGACTGTTCTGTTGTTTGAGGGGCTTGCTTCTAACTGAAATGGCTCTGCAGCACTGAAATGAAAGGAGAAAGCACAGTCAGAGCTAGGAAACTGAGGGGTGTGTGTTCTGAGACTCAGACCCAAGCCTGGTAAGAAATTTTGTATAACTGGTTTGCTCTTTATTTTTAAATCTGTATAATCTGGGCAAAGAGAAATGGAGGTATTCTCTGGTGGCACTAGTAAGAAATACTTCTTGGGCTGCACAAGTTTGGGGAAACCCAAGATTAACCTTAAAAAATGATGCTTAATGTTCCAGGACTGTGGTTCCCTCTCTCAGCTGTCTTGTAGGAGCAGTAAAACAATTGACTCAGCCAAGGTCAGTGCTGTTACACAAGGCCATCAATAACCATTTGTGCTGGTTTGAGGCTAATTGGAATATTTTAATGGAGAAAATTATACTATAGGCTGTGAAAAGCAAACACTGCTGATGTCTGCTGCACCCATAGGCTTGCTGAGATGGATAAGAACAAGGACACAAACATAGATAAGACACTTGGGCTTGGAGAGTCTTGGTCTCTCTAGCTTCTGGCCTTCTCCTCTCTGCCGAGTAACCTCACTAACCACTTTCCTTCTAACCCCCCTGGCCCATCCTCCAAACTCACCTTCCACATAAGGCAAACCCTGGGGTAAGGCAGAGGGGTGGGGAGAAGGTGGAAGGGTGGTTGGGAGCCCCTCCTGGGGACTCTGATGTCTGGGAGGGGAATTGTGTTTCTGTATTCCCTTTAACTTGTCTATGTCTGTAACTATTCCTGTCTATTGTGTCTATCTCTGCTTGTACATTGTGCTGAGCTGTAAATAGAGCTTCAGTCCTTAACTTCCAGCTGGCTGAGTCTAGTCTGGGGGATTTTACAAAGTGTGAGGGGGCAGGGAACTCCCAAACCACTATTCCACCAGTTGTGGAAAATAGTCAGATTTGCCCTGCAAGTCAGAATAAGCAGTGACACCTGCAAGCACTGCAAGACCTTTACTAACACACCAGAAAGATATGAAGCCCCCAAATGTACAAGGGATGAGGCAGAAGGTTTTTTCATGTCAGCTGTACTTTGAATTATTTAACTAAAGCTTAGTAGGATTGTTACCACTTCCTGAAGTTCATGCAATATTCTGAGACATGATTCCGAGTTGGGCACAGTGTGAATGAAGGTTAAAACATGGATTACTAAAAACAACCTCAGTGCTAGGAACAGATTGGTTATAATAATGAGGGCACAAGCTGTGGCTGCATCTTTTAGCAGCAAACTTTCTCATCTGTCATAGCTCTCTTAAGTCAGTTGTGAGAAAGCTGAAATATGAGCCAGCAGTGCCCTACCAGAGTGGGATCTCAGGCATTGGAATGTTCTGCCCAGGGCAGTGCTGCAATCATTGTCCCTGGAGGTGTCTCAGCAGCCTGTGGAACTGGTGCTTAGGGACATGGCTTAGTGTTGAGCCTTCAGCTTGGACTGGATGAGCTTGGAGGTCCCTTCCAAGCTGATGTTTTCTGTGCTTCTGTGGAAGTTGAGCAAATTCTTTCTGTTCAGACCTGAAGATGTTCCCATATGTCATGTCAAGAAGCAATAGCACACATCATTCAGTTCTGTGTAACTGCTCAAAAAACTAAGCTGCTTTGTTGCTGTGTGAGTCCCAGGTTGCTATAAAAGCCAACTGAGTTGGGTTTAGAGTAAGTCTAGAAGCCAGAATGTCATTAACTTGGGTAGATGAAGTTGATATTTGACAGAAGATATCCCAAAGGTGTCATGCAGACTCCAGGCAACTTGTCAGATCTTTACCATAACTGAGGAAGATTTCTAGTTCGTTGTGGTAAGGTCTAAGAGTACATTGGAGGTGCACTTAAGAAAAAAATAGAAGCAGCATGGCTCTGTAACATGCATTTGGTTATCAGGAAGATCAGCTTACAGTATCCAAAGTGGCACCTTTAAGTGCCTAGAAATCAAAAGGCAAAAAAGTTGTTTCAAACTAAGAACAGAAAATGGCATAGCATGGTTAGAGATTTATTTTTTTTGCACAGCCTTACGAGTGGAAACATGTGACCATCATTTTTAACTGTGGTAAGGAAAAATATGGGAGAAGAGGAGGAACAAAGGTAAAGACTAGAAAAACAATCTGTAGTGAATGTCCAGTTGAATTCTTATGCTGGACTGAGGCCTGGAATTCACTTTGGGTTGTGTAAAAGTAAAAAAGCAAGCCTGCTGCTGAGGGTTTGAGCTTTAGGGTTTGGCTTGTGGTTTTTGTTTTGGTCTTTTGCTAACTGTTAAAGCATTGCTCCAAAACTGATCTCAAGCAGTTTGGATTTGTGTCTCTATTCTTTGTCTCTACTCTGTCTACCCATTGCTTCCTTATAGATAGGTTTTGCATTGCCAGACCTTAAAACTGAGCAGCACCAAACTTTTTTTTTTTCATTCCCCCAGGAGGGAAACAGCTGTGTGAGTTGTTCCTGTTACTGCTGCATTCATAATGCAGATATTCTCAAAACCAGTTTGAAATATTGGTAGAAAATGTTGAAATATTGCTAGGAAAATATTTTTGAAACTTCTCCTATTTTGTTACTTATGAAAACCTACTTTTGGAGCACTGTGTACAGTTCTGGAGTCCCCAGCACAGGAAGGACATGGAACTGTTGGAGCAGGTCCAGAGGAGGCCACGGAGATGCTGAGAGGGCTGCAGCAGCTGTGCTGTGAGGACAGGCTGAGAGAGTTGGGGCTCTGCAGCCTGGAGAAGAGAAGGCTTCCAGGAGACCTTGGAGTGGCCTTCTGAAGGGGGCTACAGGAAGGCTGGGGAGGGACTATTGAGAAGGTCTTGCAATGCCAGGACAAGGGGCAATGGGTTTGAAGTGGCAGAGGGGAGATTGAAACTGGATGTTAGGAGGGTATTTCCTTGTTTGGATTAGGTTTTCTTTCCCTTTTAAGGATAAATTGCTGGACTTGCTGAAATGTGAAATTGCAAGACAGATATATGAGAGTGGTTTTGGTGGGGGCTCTGTCAAATCTCTCCCAAGAGACATTGTGATGGTTTGGGAGTTACCCCCACCCCCAAGTTGCAAGTCACTTGAGCAGCAGAAACTCCTACCTCTCCTTGCTCGTGCTGCAGACACTTGAGACCCTTGTTACTGCACCATTCATTTTTATTGAACTACCTTGGCACAAAGATCTTGTGAGGGCACAGAGGTGAACACTGAGGTGAGTATCTAGTGTCCCTAACCCTGCCAAAGCTACACCCTAACTGCTCCCAGGCTTTTTATGCTTGGTACCAAATGTGAAGGAGAAGGGAATAAGACAGAAGGCTTTTTGAGCTGAAAGGAAGTTAACAATTGTCCAAAAGTCAGTTCTTAACAGAAAGGGACAGAGGAAGATGGACATTGAGGTGCAGATCAGCATTTTGTGCACAAAGATGGTAATGTGACTTGTGTTGGTTTGAGTTTAGCTACTCAGGGGAAAGCAATACAATAATAGTAGGATGCCTTCCCCTCTCCACCCCTCCTTTTGGAAAGGAGGAAAGAAAGGAGGAGACAGAAGGGCTAAAACCACCCAAAGAACAGTCTGGCTGCGATTATTTTTAACAACAAATAAAAGGTATTTAAGGTAGGGGAGGTACAAATAGGTATAGGGAAGGGAAAACAAGATGCAAGATATATATCCAACCAGATGGATGGCAGTGGATGGAAGAGATGTGCACTGTGTGGGAGAGACTGGCCAGGTGGTAGGGCAGGAGAGTAGGAACGAGGATGGTGTCAGGCGCACAGGCCACGAGGAGAGAGAGCAACAGGAAGCTCCTCTGTTTATATAGGGGGTCCAGACAGGCAGTGGGAGTGGGCTAAACACTACACCTGGGGTCGAGCAGACATGGGGTCAAGTTCTGACCACTCCTCCCACCCAGGAGGGCTAACCCTTTACATGACTGTAGCCTTTTACTGTGCCAATAAAACAACGTGGCACCATAGATTTCTAAGTGTGAAACATTTGGCTTTCTCTCATCATTTACATGAAAAAGTTTTGAAACAGAAGTGTGTGATGGTTTGGGAGTTCCCTGCCCCCACACACTGTAATCCCCCAGACTAGACTCAGGCAGCTGGCAGTTAAGGACTGAAGCTCTATTTACAGCTCAGCACAATGTACAAGCAGAGACAGACACAATAGACAGGAATAGTTACAGAGATAGACAAGTTAAAGGGAATACAGAAACACAATTCCCCTCCCAGACATCAGAGACCCCAGGAGGGGCTTCCAACCAGCCTTCCACCTTCTCCCCACCCCTCTGCCTTACCCCAGGCTCTGCCTTATGTGCAAGGTGAGTTTGGAGAATGGGCAAGGGGGATTAGAAGCAGAGTGGTTAGTTAGGTTAGCAGAGAGGCCAAGACCAAAGCAGCAGCTAGAGAGAGACCAAGACGAGATTCTCTGAGTGTGTTATCTATGTGCTCTTGTTCTTATCCATCTCAGCAAGCCCATGAGTGCAGCAGACATCAGCAGTGTTTGCTTTTCACAGTCTATAATACAATTTTTTTTTCATTAAAATATTCCAATTAGCCTCAAACCAGCACAGACATTATTAGTACCATTGATATACAAAGCTGAAAAATAAGGCAGCTACAAACTCAACAGCAATAGGCTAGAGATTAGCTGAGTGTTTCAGTAGCTCTCTGTGGTCAGAGTTGTGAATTGGTGTCAGACCCAAATGGGTGGGCTTCCTCTTTTATCTGAATACTGGGTGTGGAGGAACACTGATTACATGTGACAGTCACAAATGAGTCTTAAATTGAAGCTCTTTCTCAATCCAGTTAGACAAATTAGCTGCTGATAACGTAATTATTTCAAATTAATAGAGAACAGAACTTTAATCCAAATTGACAATGAAACATTTCCCTAAGGACCAAAGCTTCCAGGTTGAATGATATTTCTGTGTAACTGGGGGTGTGTAGTGTGATGGTTTGAGAGTTCCCTGCCCCCCCACACTTTATACAATCCCCCAGACTAGACTCAGCCAGCTGGAAGTTAAGTACTGTACTAGTGGGAGGTGTCCCTGCCTATGGCAGGGGGTTGGAGCTAGATGATCTTTGAGGTCTCCTTCCAACCTTACCATTCTATGATTCTATGATTCTATGACTGAAGCTCTATTCACAGCTCAGCACAATGTACAAGCAGAGATAGACACAACAGACAGGAATAGTTACAGAGATAGACAAGTTAAAGGTAATACAGAAACACAATTCCCCTGCCAGACATCAGAGTCCCCAGGAGGGGCTCCCAACCACCCTTCCACCTTCTTCCCACCCCTCTGCCTTACTTCCAAGGTTTGTCTTATGTGCAAGGTGAGTTTGGAGGATGGGCCAGGGAGGTTAGAAGGAAAGTGGTTAGTGAGGTTAGCAGAGAGGAGAAGGCCAGAAGCTAGAGAGCCTGAGGCTCTGTGCCCCAGTGTCTTATCTTTGTTTTGTATTCTTTTCTCAAACATCTGGGGAGGGACTATTGACAAGGGCTTGCAATGACAGGACAAGGGGCAATGAGTTTAAACTGGCAGAGGGAAGACTTAGACTGGATGTTAGGAGGAAGTTGTTTGCAGTGAGGGTGGTGAGACACTGGCACAGGTTGCCCAGGGAGGTTGTGGCTGCTCCCTCCCTGGAGGTGTTCAGGGCTAGGTTGGAGGAGACCTTGAGTGAGCTGTGCTAGTGGGAGGTGTCCCTGCCTATGGCAGGGGGTTGGAACTGGATGATCCTTGAGGTCCCTTCCAACCTTACCATTCTATGGTTCTATGATCTCAGCAAGCCTATGAGTGCAGGAGACATCACCAGTGTTTGCTTTTCACTGCCTATAATCTAATTTTCTCCATTAAAATATTCCAATTAGCCTCAAACCAGCAGATGTAGTCTTCAGCCTTGAAAGCTGGGAATATTTTGGCATTTAGGAAAAACATAGCTGGGGAGGACAGCTGCCTGTGGTTAATACAGCTGTCATCTTGGGAAAGAAAGGTCTTTGTGGAAGCCTTAGGTAAGGGGACTTTGGTAGAATGAAAGGTGCAGGTAATCACTCCATGTGATTAGCAGGTGGAAGGAAGATGTTGGTCAGGTGTTTCACTGCTGCCCCTGGGGCTCTGTCAGGCTTGGAGAAGACTTTTTTCTTTGTACTGGTAAATATATGCATACATACAAGGTATGGTGTGAGGAAAAGGCAGTGTGGTAAATGGCAGTCAAAGTCATCAAGAGGTAAGGTACAGTAAATGATGTGCATCTCTATCAAAATCTGGAGTACCAAAGCCTGTGTGGAAGCTGAAGGAAGGAACAGGAACCTGAATTAGAAAGGTGTGAGTGTGCAGGCAGGGCCTGTTGGCAGGTAGGGAGCTTCGGAGCTGGCGTCTGAGAGGAGAGAGGATGTGACAGTTGTTGCAGCAGAAGCAACGATGGAAGAGCACTCCAGTGAAAATTGAAAGTGAGCTGTGCACTTTAAACCAGAAAGCTTTAGGTGTGAGAGGAACAGCAGCAGAAGGTGAAGTTAAAGGTTGTAAAGAAATTAGGTGTTACAGACACAATCTAGTCTAGGAAAACGTCAGAGCTGATAGCAAGTCTGAAACAAAGAGCAGCAATTGTCTAATGCCACTTAGGTGAGTGAATGTTTTTCTTTAAAGGTAACAGGTGGCACAAGGTTGGCAGTGTAAGAGAGAGTGCTGCATTTGATGAGATACAGCTGGGGGGAAAAAAGTAAGGAAGAAGGCAAAAGGAAAGTTATCAAAGTTGACTATGGAGATTTGGTAGAAGCAGAGAGGAGGAAACTAAAGGCAAAGGAAGTAAACCAGAGGTGAGTAATCATAAAGTAAGGAGCTAAGCCTAGAAATGGACTTTAAATTTTGAAAGGTGAGGCTGAGGATTAAACTCCTCCCTGGCAAAAATTCATCCTCTTCCATTTCTTCCTCAGAAGCCTCACAGTGGTAAATGGGGAATGATTTCCTACCTCTCACCGGGCTTTGTTCAGCTGCATCCTCCCATGATCTCTTGCAAACCAGGGTCCAATACCTCCTGTGAAGAAAAAACAAATTTCACTTGGTAGGAAAAACAAAAGTAATAACTTGGAAGCTGTTGGTGAGGTTTGTTTATTAAAAGCATCAGAACTCTGAGCTCTGCTATAAGCACAGGCTGAGAGAGTTGGGGCTCTGCAGCCTGCAGAAGAGAAGGCTTCCAGGAGACCTTAGAGTAGCCTTCCAGGATCTGAAGTGGCCTACAGGAAGGCTGGGGAGGGACTATTGACAAGGGCTTGGAATGACAGGACAAGGGGCAATGGGTTTGAAGTGGCAGAGGGGAGATTGAAAGTGGATGTTAGGAGGAAGTTGTTTGCAGTGAGGGTGGTGAGACACTGGCACAGGTTGCCCAGGGAGGTTGTGGAGCACAGAATCACTCAATGTGATCAAAGAATTCTATTTTTTCCCCCTGACTGCGTTCCTTTTGGCATAGCAAGCCCCTTTGATACATAATCTAGTCTCAAGGTCTGTGGTAATGGGTTGGACTTGATGATCTTTGAGGTCTCTTCCAACCTTGGTGATACTGTGATAATGCTGAGAGGGCATGCAGGAGAACAAAGATTTCACAATTTGAATTGAAAATTTCTAGAGAAGAGCATGTTTGGCACATTTTTCACAGGGGGTGAAGCAAAGCCTGCTGCCTGCTGAATGTTATTATAATGAGAAGTCTCTCTTCATGTGAGCTCTAGTATTTACTTTATAAGCTAATATTATGAAATTCTGTCACTGCTATTTATACTGTATTTGTGCTCTGGGATTAAAAAAAGAAAAGCATCTGCATAGAAAGGGCTTAGGGGAATTGCTCATACACTGAGAGTTTTCATCTTGGGCTATGAAATGTGCATCAAGAAATCTTAATCCTGTTTATGCTCCAGAAATTCCCTCAGGGGTTTACATTTTTCTGACAGTGGAGACTGGACTCTTTATGAAAATATTAACAGTTAGAAAAGATTTTCACATTAAATGAAATAAAATCCTTGGGTATTATTCAGAATCATAGAATCATAGAATGGTAAGGTTGGAAGGGACCTCAA
>WBNM01042991.1:13117-24607 GCA_013399055.1 Ramphastos sulfuratus
GCAGGTCCCTCTGGATGGATCCCTGCCCTCTAGCAAGTGACTGTGCCACACAGCTTGGTGCCATCTGCACACTTGCTGAGGCTGCACTGATTCCTCTGTCCATGGCACTGACAAAGATGTCAAACAGCACTGGTGCCAGCACTGACCCCTGAGGGAGCCACTTGGCACTGGTCTGCAGGTGGACATTGTGCATTGATCACCACTCTCTGTGTGCCACCATCCAGCCAATTCCTTATCCAGCAGTCCTCTACACATCCAGTCCATGTTTTTTCCAGTTTGGTGACCAGGATGCCATGTGGGACAGAGTCAAATGAGATTGTATGGAGCAGCTTTGTCACACTTACAGGTTTTACACACTTCCTCTACAAGGGTGTAAGTGGACAGGTGTAAATCTCAGTTCCATAGAGAAACACTCCGTGGCAAAGAGCCTCCCATTAATGTCTTCATCAAATTGAAATACCCTACTGATAATGTAATTAGGATTGCAAGAGTGACTGACTGCTTATTGATGCTTGGAAGGTAATTACAGTATATATAATTCTTCTCTTATTCCCTCATATAATTTCTATTTTAAAAAAAATCTGCATAGCTGAAATCTACTTCTGCTCCTTTTGCCCCATTTGCAAGACATCGATTTGTATTCCATTGCTTTTTCTACTGTGCAGGACAGTGTTTAAAAAAAAAAATCTACAACTGAATATTTCCAGACATGAACTGAAAGACAGCACACTTAGAAGATTGATGCAATGGCTGCAATCTGAAGAGATTATAATAAAGGGAGGCTACAGATGAAACTACACATCCTGAATGTTAAGTTGGTGCACCTTAAATATGTCACAGGCTTACAGGATGTTAGGGGTTGGAAGGGACCCAAAGAGAGTCCAATCCCCCTGCTAGAACAGCACCAGACATTCTAGCTCAGGTCACACAGGAACACATCCAGACAGACCTTGAAAGGCTCCAGAGAAGGAGACCCCACAGCCTCTCTGAGCAGCCTGTTCCAGTGCTCTGGGACCCTTACAGTGAAGAAATTTCCCCTTTTCTTGAGCTGGAACCTCCTGTGCTGCAGCTTCCATCCATTGCTCCTTGTCCTATCCCAGGCAGCAGTGAGCAGAGACTGTCCCACCCCCTCCTGACCCCCAGCCCTCAGATAGTTAAAAACATTGATTAAATCCCCTCTCAGTCTTCTCTTCTCCAGACTAAGCAGCCCCAGGTCCCTCAGCCTCTCCTCACCAGGCAGTGCTCCAGTCCCCTCCTCATCCTCATAGCCCTGCACTGGACCTTCTCCAACAGATCCCTGTCCCTCTTCAACTGGGGAGGCCAAAACTGAAGGCAGTTCTCAAGATGGGGTCTCACCAGGGCAGACGTCAAATGTGTGTTGCTTGAATTTGGCACATCGGAGCAGTTGTGTACATACTACTAATTGTAGTGTGCAAGTTGTGAAACTCGTCTGGGAAGAATCAGCCTGAGAGATCACATTTTAATAAACTTCATAGGCAGGAGAATAAACGAAGAATTCTTACAAGCAGTTTGACCTAAGCATAAAAATTGTGCTAAATCCATTAGCAGGAAGGGTGAGAGTTTCAGACTGTGGTTCCAGGAGTCATTTTCAAGCAGTATTAACCAGATAAACTTACAGCAAGATGACAATAAAACTTGATCCCTTCCCAAAGGCAACTTCTTTGGGGCATGGAGGTGCATCATGGTGGTCCTTATCTGGGGAAGAGCTTCCTGAGGAAAACATTAACTGACAGCTTAGTGAAAAAGACTAATTCCTAGGATAGTTCTGTTGTGGAGGCAGGGAATGAATGTGGCCAAGTCAGGAATTATAAAAACAGAATTATTTTATTTTCCTGAAAGCCCTGCCCCAGAACTATATATGAAATTAGTTTAGATTGCAGGTTCTGTTAGTTTAGTTTACAGGTTCTAATTCGATCAGGGATTCTTCAGCAGGATGTTATGGACAGATTTAGAGCTTCAGGCAATGCAGAAGGCTCAGCTACAAACACAGCTTCCCCCCACTATCCATCAGGCTGAGCAGAGCATTAAGGGCCCAGCAGCAGGCTTTGCTCACAGAGGTGAGACAGGCACTGGGCAATGCTCCCTTGCTGGGTGTCTCTGCAGCTCGGCTGCCTTCTGACGCCGCAAGCAATATCCAATAGCCTGGATCCAGGCAGCAGCAGCCCAAGGAGGGTGGAGAAGCTGCCAGAGTCAGGAGTGTCTCCAACCACGACTGCCACAAGGCAGGGATCCGTGGGAGCGACGCTGCAGGGCAGAGCCAAACTGCTCAGGTCTGCCCAGTGCAGAATGCAGCCAGGAACTCCCCTGTAGTGCGGTCCGAGAGCAGCTGGGTCTGGGTGCCGCCGGCAGCGCTCTCAACAGGACCCCAGGGCTTGCCAAGCCTGCCAGTGTGCACAGGGCAGTGCAAAAGTGGGGAGAGGAGTCCAAAGGCAGGGATGGTGCAAAACCCAGAGCCCTGTGAAAAGGTAGGAGCCATCCAAAAGTGAGGACGGTCCCAACGGGAGCCCTGTCAAGGCAGGGGGCTCTTAAGGCAGGAACTCTTCTAAGGTGGGAAGCCTTTTAAGGCAGGAACCCATTCAAGGCAGGCACCTGGCACCTTCTCCCTTGCTCTGTTTGTGCCTTTGTAGACTCAGTGCCCATTTGCCACTTATCCTGGGCACGCAGACCCAGGCAGCCACCAGCCCGATCCCAGCGCAGGCTGCCACACAGCTCAGCACACGGCTGGGGAAAGGCCTTTGGCTGTGCCCCCTCAGGCCCACAGGGCAGGGGTGGGGAAGCAGTTTTTGTGCCTGCTGCTCCTCCCCATTCAAACCCGCAGGGGAGGGGAGAAGGAAGGAGTTTGCAGTGCTCTACACATTCAAATCTCCATTTTCCTAATTCATGTCTTTTGAGTTTTTAGTACAGTATCCAGTTAGGTATTTGAGAACTTAACTTCTTTTTTTTTTCCCTGAGACAAATGCCTGTTTATTTATTTATGAGATTCTATAGAAGTTACTTGTCACTGCAGTGAAATCAAGTAACTCTGAGAACCATGGTTTCATAAAAGCAAGTCAAGCTGGATAAAGTAGTGCTGAAGATAATGTCATGTTCTAACAGGAATTGTTTTTTCCTGTGTTTGTTATCTTAAGGGGTGTTTGTTTTCCAGTGCAAACACAAGTGATCACAAATACATTCTATGGAGTCGCTTTCAGTGATTACCTTGTCTGTCTCCTTGAGATGCTTGGGATTTTTAGTCAAGACCTGACATCAAAGTTCTTCAAGCCAGCTTTGACAAGGAACAAACCTGCCTGTGCCTGAGTTGTGATCTGTATGCAGGTGACATCAATTCATTATTCTTGGCTGTCAATCAGGACTTGCCCACACCTGTTTGCTTTCATAGTAGTTCTCACTTGTGCTGCTTGGAACTATTCAGTGTCACAGATGATACTGAGCTGAAGTTGAGCCTAAAATATCTGTCACTTCCCTGTGCTTGGACAACAGCAGGAGAGGCTGTGCAGCACGTGAAGCAGGATCCTCATTGCATCTACATGGATTTTGGGTGAGCACAAGTGATACAGGGAGGCATGGACATGGGTGCCTCTCATTGCTGGGCAGTTGTATTCTACCTATCAGTAAGGAGGGGGTGGGGGTGGGTGTTTGTGGCTCTCTAGAGCTGTCATACTGTGTACAGTTCTGGAGCCCCCAGCACAGGAAGGACATGGAACTGTTGGAGCCAGTCCAGAGGAGGCCACAAAGATGATCAGAGGGCTGCAGCAGCTCTGCTGTGAGGATGGGCTACAAGGGTTGGGGCTCTGCAGCCTGGAGAAGAGAAGGCTTCCAGGAGACCTTAGAGTAGCCTTCCAGGATCTGAAGTGGGCTACAGGAAGGCTGTGGAGGGACTATTGAGAAGGTCTTGCAATGCCAGGACAAGGGGCAATGGGTTTGAAGTGGCAGAGGGGAGATTGAAAGTGGATGTCAGGAGGAAGTTGTTTGCAGTGAGGATGGTGAGACACTGGCACAGGTTGCCCAGGGAGGTTGTGGCTGCTCCCTCCCTGGAGGGGTTCAAGGCCAGGTTGGAGGAGGCCTTGAGTGACCTGTGCTAGTGGGAGGTGTCCCTGCCTATGGCAGGGGCTTGGAACTGGATTAGCTTTGAGGTCCCTTCCCACCTTACCATTCTATGATTCTCTGATTCTGCTTTGCATCTTCACATTTCCTCTTACCTTCGTTATCGCGGTAACGAGAGCACACACGTGACTTAGGACATGCAGTTTTGCGTGCCAAAAACTCTTAGCTTCTTATCCTGAGGAGCTGAAGTCAAGTCTCAGACCTACCTTTCACTATGTGTTTGGAGAGCTCTGCAAGTGCAAACCAGAAGTCCTGTAGGTTGTTGTTGGCCCTCCCCTGTTTTCTCACACATGGATAAAGGTGTTAATCATCTGCCTTAGTTTTTGCCTTCACTTAAAGAAGCTGCTTCATTTGTTTTAGTGAATGGCTTTATTAGGGGGTGGTGGGATGAAGGAGGTGGATGAATTCTGACTATTTTTGGTGTCCAAAAAAAAAAAGAAGTAATATTATAGGGCTTCAAAATTACTTTATAAGAGAAATTTTGCTTAAACTGTGCTCCGATCTAGGATCTTCTGTTTCCTTGACTTTTTCCAACGTTGCATTTGTTCTTGGAAATTGGACCAAAAAACCCTGACAAATGATGTCGTGTGAAAAGAAAAAAATGCAGGCTGCAGCCCATCAGAGTTCATTTTCTCTGATGGATGAGACTGAAATTTCAAGATGCAGCTTCTAGAAGTAACAAAAATGTCTCTGAGGGAAAACTTACTCCTTTAATTGTCTGCTGCCCAATTTTGCTGGCACGCATCGTGGTTTGCCATGCGACCCTGGGCAAGCTGAGCATTTATTTCAGCAGAAGATAGATAGTGCTTCTGCAGGGAAGCAGAAAAACTTGAGTATGCTTCGAGTTCTCTTCAAACCCTTGTACCAGTGATGGTCAAAGGACCTTCACATCAGCTGGTTTTCAGTTTAGCTTGACTGTGCTTAATTGCATCATTGTATTGTTGTGGTAGTTTAGAACTACCACTCTGGCCTAGTTCTTGCTTGTAAACAAGGATAGGAAAAGTCCAGAGACATTGAGTAGAAAAAGAGTGAAAATGTAAATAAAAGAGGATTGGACACGTACCAGAAGTAATGGCAAGTCTGTATCATTCAATTAGCTTGCAGCCCTGAGGAACAGGCCCTGGGGGTGTGGGGTGATGAAAAGCTCAACAGGAGCCTGCAGTGTGAGTGCAGCCCAGACAGCAACTGTGTGCTGGGCTGCAGCAAGAGCAGTGTGGGCAGCAGGGCAAGGGAGGGGATTGTGCCCCTTTGCTCTGCTCTCCTCAGACCCCAGCTGCAGTCCTGTGTGCAGTTCTGGAGCCCCCAGCACAGGAAGGACATGGAAGTGTTGGAGCCAGTCCAGAGGAGGCCACCAAGATGCTGAGAGGGCTGCAGCAGCTCTGCTGTGAGGACAGGCTGAGAGAGTTGGGGCTCTGCAGCCTGCAGAAGAGAAGGCTTCCAGGAGACCTTGGAGTGGCCTTCCAGGATCTGAAGGGGGCTACAGGAAGGCTGGGGAGGGACTATTGACAAGGGCTTGGAATGCCAGGACAAGGGGCAATGGGTTTGAAGTGGCAGAGGGGAGATTGAAAGTGGATGTTAGGAGGAAGTTGTTTGCAGTGAGGGTGGTGAGACACTGGCACAGGTTGCCCAGGGAGGTTGTGGCTGCTCCCTCCCTGGAGGTGTTCAAGGCCAGGTTGGATGAGGCCTTGAGTGAGCTGTGCTAGTGGGAGGTGTCCCTGCCTATGGCAGGGGGTTGGAAGTAGATGATCCTTGAGGTCCCTTCCAAGCTTACCATTCTGTGATTCTTTGATTCTAGTTTGCTGCATAAACTATTCTCTTTCTCCTCCTTTTCACTTCTCTCTGTGATTCTGCTTTTCATTGCTCCCTTATCTCTTTCCTGACCTTCTGCTGGCGTATTGTGTCTGTGAGGTACAGGGAAGGGAAGGATGGGGAGAAAGAGGCTTCTGGTAGCCCCCTCTGTGCATGTCCAGAGGAGTGGGGAACAATTCAAGAGGATCCTTATGTTGTTTCTGAATCATGAATGGATGTAAATATACATTTTGTACATATTCAGTTCATTTCATACTTCTACATTTTTAGGTTGCTTTTGTAAATATAGCAGCATTTTGCTTCCAGACCTTCTGAGCTAGTCTGGTGATTTATGCTTGGGGTAATTTTGACCCACTACAGTTGTGTTGGCTGGATGAAGCTTTCCAGGAGAAGAAAGGCAGTGGCTTGTTGAGAGTGTGCTTAGGGAGATAATCTCCTCCCTTTGTAGAAACACCTCACCAGCGGTTTTGGAAGGTTGCTGCCTGTAGGGAGTTAAAAATGTGAGGGACTCAGGTGCAAAGACTGCAGAAGAGGGCGTGTTAGAAGACCAAGGTACTGAGATGGAATAAAGCATCTCCAGGAAAGCTACCTCTGCTGCTCTGTATTACATTGAAGGAATGTGAACAACTTGTGGCCTCTCAGAGAAACACCTGAAAACAGATGTTCAGTGTGCCAAGGGTTGTTAGTGCCCTCTTCCTGCCTGAAGCTTTGACCACACTGTACATCACTTTGTCTTTTTAACCAATAGAAGAACTTTTTAGTTAGGTTGTTAAAAATCTTTCTGGATAGCTAAGTGCAGACCCAAAGTGTGACATTTCAGTGGTTAGGGCCTGGGAACTGTGCATTCAAGTCAATGCTCCTAGCTTCCCTCTGTGTTGTAATGTCAAGGGGGATTTTGAGAGGCAGTTTGATATCTGACTCATCTCTTCCTACCAGCTCCCCACAAAGCATGTGAGAAACAGCACATATTTGCCAAATATATAGTGTTTTATCCTATTTTGACTAGTACCCTCCGCTGTATTCATCAGATTGGGAGATGTCATAGAAAGGAAGGCTTCTATCATTTTTACCATCTTTGGACAGGGCAGTATTTGCATTCTGGACTTTGTTTAAATGACAGCTGAGCAGAGATAGTGATCTGTGTTTGTTCTGCTTAGTGTGAATAGAAACCTTCCCCTTTGCTACCAGCACCATTATCTGGTTTTAAATGTCAACCACCCTTCAGTGTGAACAGAAGAGAGATGAGATAGCGCTGGCAAAGGCCCCTGCTGGAAACAGATGTATGGCTCGGGGACAATGGTGCTCACACCTCTGTGCCAGGCTCAGGAGGGACACCCAACCAAGTGACCCACAGAGAGCACCTCTAAACACAGCCTGTTCTCTTGTAGCTTGTATTGAAGGTGTGGCACTAATCGTAGAGCCGAGACACCCCAGGCATCTTTGTTCTTAGGCATCTTCTCTGCATCTCTTACTACAGTTTTCAAAAAGTCTCATTGCTTGTTCAGAATGCATTAGAAGATAAAATTCTTCCCAAAAAGATCCCAAACTGACAAAAAGGAAAAAAAAAAACCCCAACCCAGAAATCCTAGTGGAGTGAAAAAAAAACCAAACCCATACCAAAAAGGCAAACATTCTGATAAGAGCAGGCAAAGTTCTTCTTTATGCTTCTGTTCCCCCTGCTAATTAATCATGTCTGTTTCTCTTCTCTTCTTCTGGGATCTGATGTGTAGTTGTGCAACATCTTCCCTGTTGCTCAAGGCACACCCTGAGTGTTTTGTGTGTCAGATAGCACAACTCCAGGCTGGGTGGGGAATGGCTGAGAGCAGCCCTGAGGAACAGGCCCTGGGGGTCTGGGGTGATGAAAAGCTCAACAGGAGCCTGCAGTGTGAGTGCAGCCCAGACAGCAACTGTGTGCTGGGCTGCAGCAAGAGCAGTGTGGGCAGCAGGGCAAGGGAGGGGATTCTGCCCCTTTGCTCTGCTCTCCTCAGACCCCACCTGCAGTCCTGTGTGCAGTTCTGGAACCCCCAGCACAGGAANCTGGAGATGTTACCTGTTATGTCCATCCTTTCTCAGTGTCAGGATGTTACCTGTATAAGATCCCTACCCATAATAGATACTTTGGTGGAACTCGGAACTCGAACGTGCAGAATCTTGTAACAAATGATTTGTCTGCCAGCCTGCAGGCACTGGGCAGGATAAAAGAGGACATCCTTGTTTCATCTTTCTCAGTTGAAATGAAGTGCTTTTCTGGCTATGTAGCTCTCACTCAAGTACAGATTCCAATAGCTTGAATATGACTTCTTTTATAAACCTTGCAAAGTGGCCTTAGTTATGAAACTTCAGGGAAAAGAAGTTAATTTATAACTGAGGCTTCTTTAATAAAGGCTGTGAATCAGCAGTGTTTTAATAGCCTTCAGTCAAAAGCATCTGTGCCATCCAACACAGAATGCTGTTTTAAATGATGCACAATCTTCTTCTCACAAAGTTGTTTCAATCTATTTAAAAATTAAAAGTCACTAATTTCCTTGTTTCATTTGAGTCTTGAGAAGCTGAAAATTAGAACATTTTTAGTTCCTTTGACCATTGTGGAGCATCTCTCCATATCTGTGCTCTTTGTGGTGAATTTCTTGTCCTAACTGTGAATTACATAGCTTTTAAAATATAAAAATAAATTGTCCATAAAGGATAATTCTTATAGCCTCATTTCCAGGTTTTGGGTTTGTTTCTGTTGTTTTTTCCTTAGTTTGACATTGGGAGTTGCTTGTCTCCAGAAATCACATTAATCACATTTGTATGTGGTCCCTATGATAATGAAGTTAACTAAGTAACATTCATGTGAAAAATATTCTTTGTCCTTCCAAAATACAGCCATGCTTAAAATTCAGAATCAGTTTTGTGATACATGACAATTCAAATGGAAGAGAAAATTGGAACTATACATTGCATCCCCAGCAAGTTTGCAGATGGCACCAAGCTCTGTGGCACAGTCGACTTGCTAGAGGGCAGGGATCCATCCAGAGGGACCTGCACAGGCTGCAGAGCTGTGCCCAGGCCAACCTCATGACATTCAACAAGGCCAAGTGTAAGGTCCTGCACCTGGGTAGGCACAATGCCAAGCACAGCTCCAGGCTGGGTGGGGAATGGCTGAGAGCAGCCCTGAGGAACAGGTCCTGGGGGTNGATCCTTGAGGTCCCTTCCAACCTTCCCATTCTGTGATTCTGTGATTATAGAGGTTTTTTTAATAAAGTTGAACTTGAATAACCTACACCTGTAGCAGTTTTGCCCATAGGACATTTTGTTGTAAGAAACTGGCTTGCTTTGGCAGAGTGTGGGCTGGAGCAGGGTTTCAGTTCCTGTAGAAAATGGTACATTTGTAAATGCAGATTTTATTGCTAACACCATATGGCTATCTGTGCATTATAAAGGCCATTCATGCTAGCAGGCTCTAAAATTCAGTCTGCAATGTGTCTTTTAAACTCAAATGAAGTAAAAGCCAAAAATTACAGAGTTCATAATTCAGTGTTGATCCTGTTGTGTTTTTTGTAGGAACCTATCTCTGAAGCTGTCAAAGGAGGCAGACCAAGGAGAAGCCAGGCACTCTCGTGTAAGCCAGCTGGCTGGCAGCCCATCTGTGGAGTGGCCTTTTACTGGTCTGGAAGAAGGTGGAGGCATTGAAGCTTTGCCCTTCAGATTGATGCTACAGGATTGCACAGCTGTGAAGACATTGCTTCTGAAAATGAAGAGGGTTCTTCAAGAGGTAATAACACACTCATGTCTTGAATGAATAGCTTTCAGCATTAGTGGTCTAGGCAGCAGAAAAAGGGTCAGGAAAGTTTTTGACTTGATGCCTTTTAATATGTCTTGAATGTATGGAATTGATGCAAAAGTATAAATAGCAGTGCCTGCACATGGTGGAGGTCAGAAAGTTTCTGCTACAGCAGAATTTAACTGATGCTGCCATCTTGGTGTGTGTGCAGGGTACAGAGCTTCTTGTGAGCTTTTACCCAAAAGAGGGCAGGAGAGTAGAACTGCATTAGATCAGTCTGAATTGTAATGTTTCCCTCTGGTATCGCAGTTGTCTTACTGTGTTTGTTAATCAGTGTGAATTTGCATGCCATTAATTCAGAGAAGAGATGCAAAAGAAAGCCAAATGTTCTCTTCAGTAAGAGTACTGGAATGAAAGGCTGCCAGCTTGAGTTTGTCAGTGATGGCTGAAGTCAGATGGCTTAGGCCATTTTGATCATTTCGAAAATACTTACTTGTCCTGCCCTAATATATTTTCTTACTTCTCCTTTGGACTGCTGATGTTGCTTTAGAAGTTTTCTTTTGCATTTTAGAAATCAAATTATGATTGGACTGAGGTGGGGAATTTTTTGACCTTTTTCAGCTGTGGAGCTTTGACTTGGATATATTTTTGACAAGCTTTCATCTTCATGTTAGTGAGTTGAGATCTACAAGAAAGATAATGTTTTGGTTTGGAGGTTTTAAAAACCACATAGTTCATAGGATTACAATATAATTTAGGTCCAGAAGGCTCCCTGAAGGTGAAAGCCCTCTAGCCAAAGTAAGGGCAGCTTAAAACAGGCTGCTTAGATCCTTGCCCACTTCAGTTATTGGTACCTCAGTGGGGTTTATACATAGTTCTTTTCTTTTTACCTTGCCTACTTTATGAAATCAAGCTGGCCTTTTTCTATTTCTGCAGTTAGATGTTCCATGATACATGCAGTGTGTGTGTGCTATAACTTACCTCCCTGGTTTTCAGAACCTTTCAGATGGAACATCCTGGCAGTAGTACACATGGTTCTAGTACACATTTAAACTAAACTCTTACATAGCTGGAATGAAATGAGCAATACGACGAATTTTGGAACCTTGACTTCTTACTTCTATTTCCTTTTTGCTACCTTGAGTTCTTATTTCTATTGCCTTTTTTAATGAGCAACCTTGATGGTATTAGAGGCAGAAAAGACAGGGGGAGTAGTATGGGAGTGTACTTTTTAGTAGCCCTATCTGAGAAATAGCTGTTTGATATGCAATGCAGTACTTCAGTTCTACTGATACAAATGCTTGTTCTTAAAACAAAAAATTACTTTACAAAGTAATTAAACCACAGAGGTTTTGCATCTCTAGAAACAGTTAACAAACCAATCTGCTGTACAGTGGCCTCAGGAGAGACTGAGGGAGTTGGAACTATTCAGTCTGGAGAGATGATTTGGTGGCTTTTTCTGATGAAGTCATGGACAAGGGAAGGGAAACTGATGTAATCTAACTGGACCTGAATAATGCATTTGGCTCTGTCCCACATGGAATCTTGGTCACCACACTGGAAAAACATGGACTGGATGTGTGGAGCACTGCTGGGTAAGGAACTGGCTGGATGGTGGCACACAGAGTGGTGATCAAGGGCACAATGTCCACCTGCAGACCAGTGCCAAGTGGCTCCCTCAGGGGTCAGTGCTGGCACCAGTGCTGTTTGACATCTTTGTCAGTGCCATGGACAGAGGAATCAGTGCAGCCTCAGCAAGTGTGCAGCTGGCACCAAGCTGTGTGGCACAG
>WBNM01042997.1:0-19169 GCA_013399055.1 Ramphastos sulfuratus
CCAACCTAACCCATTCTCTGATCAGTGCAGTGGGTATAAACCCTACTGGTTCTCAGCAGGCTGGCCAAGCTCAGCATTTTTGTTGAGCAGGGCTGCAAGAAGTTGCAGGTTGCAGCAACAGGGACATACCAGCAGCACTAACTGCCAGCTTACACTGACAGCAAAAAAGGCTTTGCAAAGGCACAATCAGGAGGCAAAATCTCTCTCTTTGGGAAACAAGCAGCCACAATCAGCAAATATTTCTCATGGGATTGCAAAACAAGTCATGCTCTGCCCTCTGAGTCATGAATTTTTCCCCAGCACAGGGGGAGGCAGAGCAGAACAACTGCTCAGAGAGCACCAGGGGTGAGTAAGGAGATTTTCACTTTTTATCCCAAGGAGAGCAAGTTCAGTGTTCCTGCACTTACCATCAAACTTCTTGTACCGGGAACTGAAGGTGGTTTGTAGGTGATTGCTAAGCTCCACAACAGCATTCCTGAAGTCATGTTTACTCTGCTGACTGTACTTCTCCTCCATTTCTTGAGAGCAGCATGTGTAGCCTTGTGAGCAGACCTTCAAGTGGTCACCTGAAAAGCAAAGCAAAGGATTCCCAGTTAAAAGGCTTCTCTGTGCAAAGGGAAAGAGGTCAGCTTGGAAGGCAGCAGTGGGAGCAAGGACTCATAGCGAGGAGAAATCACCTTCCTGCCAGCACTGGGGGCAGGGGTATGGAACTGTGGTGCTGTAGAGGACCTTCACAGCAAGACAGATAAACACCATGGCCTGCAAGAGTATAACAGTGCCCCTGTTATTTACTCAGTGAGTAATAAGAGATACTCATCTTGCAGAGTATGATGTGGAGAACCATTACGTGCCCTGCATATTCTGTGATATCATAAAATCATAGAATGGTTTGGGTTGCAGAGGACCTCCAAAAGTCATCTAGTCCAAGCCCTCTGCAATGAGCAGGGACATCCTCCACCACATCAGGCTGCTCATCCTAGTGGAGTTCTCACCTAAGAACTGCTTGAGAGAGTTCAGTGCAGAGCCACAAAGATGCTGAAGGGAATGGAACCTCTCTCTTATGAGGAGAGCCTGAGGGAGTTGGGGCTGTGGAGCCTGAAGAAGAGGAGCCTGAGAAGTGACCTCATGAATGTTGATAAAGATGTGCAGGGTGAGTGCCAGGAGGCTGGAGCCAGGCTCTGCTGGGTGATGCCCAATGACAGGACAAGGGCAATGGTGGAAGCTGAGGCATAGGAAGTGCCATGGAAACATGAGGAGGAATTTTTTGTCCCTGTGAGAGTGACAGAACCCTGGAACAGGCTGCCCAGGGAGGTAGTGGAGTCTCCCTCTCTGGAGATATTCCAGACCTGCCTGGATGTGTTCCTGTGTGATCTGGTGTAGGTGCCCCTGCTGTGGCAGGGAGATTGGACTGGCTGAGCTTTGGAGGTCCCTTCCAGCCCCTGACACTCTGTGATCCTGTGAATATCTCCAGGGATGAGACCTCAACTCCCTGCCTGGGCAACCTGCTGCAGTGTTCCAGCAGCCTCACAGTGCAGAACTTGTTCCTAACCTCCAATCTAAATCTCCTCTTATTTTAAACCATTTCCCCTCATCCTGTCACTGCAGGTCTTTGCAAACAGTTCCTCTGCAGCCTTCCTGCAGCCCCCTTCAGGTACTGGAAGGCTGCTCTGAGGTCTCCTTGGAGCCTTCTCTTCTCCAGGCTGAGCAACCCCAGCTCTCCCAGCCTGTCCCCATAGAAGAGGTGCTCCAGTCCCCTGATGATTTTCATGGCCCTTCTCTAGACCTTCTTTTTTTTTTGCTATTTTTAATCCCTTCAGTGGCCACACCACATGATATCAATGGCAATAATCCTTTTGGAACAGATAAATCCTTTTTTTTTCCTTCACCCCCTCCTGAACAATTATCACAGGAGAAGTAAGTTTCCTTAGAAGCAGTTATCACTGGTAGGGAAATACACTGACTTTATGCAACAGCTTTGGAAAAAGGTCTGGTTTCCTCCACAGCTCCAAACCTTACAGGTTCCTGTCATCAGCCTGGGTGAAACTTGGTGCCTGGAGAATTCAGATTTTCCTTTCCCAACCTGAAAAGACAGTTCTCTCCTGAGTGTCATCTGGTTAAAGCTGGCCTGCTCAGAGGGATCATCAAATTCTTCAGTGGAGATAAGGCTCTGAGGACACCATAAGGAGGCCTTCCAGTAGCTGAAAGCAGGCACAGGAGAGCTGGGGAGGGACTTTTGGCAAGGGCTGGGAGTGACAGGACCAGGGGCAATGGATTTGAGCTGGGAGAGGGGAGAGTGAGAGTGGGTGAAGAAGAAATTCTTTACAGAGAGGGTGGTGAGATGCTGGCACAGGTTGCCCAGGCAGGCTGTGGATGCTCCCTCCCTGGAGGTGTTCAAGGTCAGGTTGAGCAACCTGGGCTGGTGGGAGGTGTGCCTGCCCATGGCAAGGAAGTTGCAACTGGCTGATCTTTAAGGTCCCTTCCAACCCAAATCATTCCATGAACCTAACCATAGTTCCAATTCCAAATTCCACACACAACCTCAGCAGAAGCTCTGGCCCCATATAATTTCCTTCCAGCTCACCTTATAGATTCATAGAATGGTAAGGTTGGAAGGGACCTCAAGGATCATCTAGTTCCAACCCCCTGCCATAGGCCAACCCCCTGCTGCAGCACAAGATGAAATTGTCTTCTCCTAGCATCAGCAATAAAATGCTGCTGTCACATGCTGGGAGCCAGGATAAACTCTTCACAGAGCAATCCCTCAGCACCAGCTTTGCTGAGGGCTCCCCCAACACAGCACCACCACAGGCAGGTTGGCTGAAGCCAAAGTGGTTCAAGTTTGGGCAAACTGTGCAAATCTTTGTCAACACTGAAGATGTGATCAAAACAAGCAGCTAGGATGTGAAACTCATCCTTCCAAATCAGATGGTATTTGAAAAGACACAGCCCACATGTAAGCTGTTGCCTCCTCTCCTATTTCACACCCTGCTGCCAAACCTCAGCCCTCACCATCAGGAAGCAGATGGAGAAGGGAAGGCTCTTCCCTACCTGCTCACACCCATCCACTACCAAGGTTCAGACACTCACTGCCAGCCTCCTGCACAGAAAATAACTCCTTGACAGGCTGAGAACCATGCAGCCTACCTGCTAGAGCATCAGAGTGTGCTTAGGGTAACAAAAGCAGGTTTGGCACCCTGAAAAGCAAAGCCTGCCCATGAACAACACCAGCAGTTGCTTCTCTGCCTGCCTTGTGCAAGATCTGATGTAATTTAGAATCATAGAGTCATTAAGCTTGGAAAAGACTCCTAAGGTCATCCAGGTCCAACCATCCAGTCAACCCCACCATGGCCACTAAACCATGGCCCAAAGTCCCATGGCCATGTTTCTTGAGCACCTCCAGGCATGGGGACTCCAACACCTCCCTGATCAGCCTGTGCCAATCCCTGACCACTCTCTCAGCAAAGACATTTTTCCTCATCTCCAACCTAACCCTCCCCTGGCACAATTTCAGGCCATTTCCTCTCATCTTATCACCTGTTGCTAAGGGGAAGAGCCCAACCCCCAGCTCACTGCAACCTCCTCTCAGGGAGCTGCAGAGAGCAATGAGCTCTGCCCTCAGCCTCCTCTTCTCCACACCGCACACCCTCAGCTGCTCCTCCCCAGCCCTCTTCTTCAGACCCTTCCCCAGCTTTGTTGCCCTTCTCTGGACACACTCCAGCCCCTCAATGTCCTTCTTCAACTGAGGGTCCAAAACTGAACTCAGGACTCAAGCTGTGACCTCAGCAGTACCGAGTACAAAGGGACAGTCCCTGCCCTGCCCCTGCTGGCCACACCATTGCTGATCCAGGCCAGGATGCTGGTGCCCTTCTTGCCCACCTGGGCACATGTGTTTAGCTGGTTGTTAGCCAACACCCCCAGGTCTTTCTCTGCTGGGCACTTTCCAGCCACTCTGCCCAAGCCTGGAGCATTTGTGGGATTGCTGTGACCCAAGTGCAGGACCCAGCACTTGGCTTTATTAAATCTAATTGGCCTTGGCCCAGATTTGCCCAGCCCTTGAACTTTGCATGAGTGCCTGACCTTCTAGCCCAGAAACATTCTTCCCTCTCCTTTTAGACACTTCAGAACCACATTAGAAGAAGATATATTTCTCTCTATATATCTATGTAATTCCCAAGAACCTCTCCTCCTAAATCTGTTTTCCTGTTGCACTACAGGGTCTGTTTGTTTTGCCTGGCATTACAGAGAGACCTTGACCAACAGATAATTCTGCCACAGTTGATTCACTGCACAAGACTGCTCACTGCTGTTGAGCTACAGAAAGCTCCAAGTCTGTAACAGGAAGCATCACAACTGAGAAACTGCCTTCAAAAAACAAAAAATCTGGAAATCTCCTTACAGAGAAATTCTTCTTTCATGAACTCCCACTTCTGTGCAGGGAAGTGGAGGAATCTCCATCCCTGGAGGTGTTCAAGAAATGAGTAGATGTGGCACTTCAGGACATGGTCTAGTGGTCAGGGAGATGTTGGGTAGAAGGTTGGACTTAATGACCTGAGAGGTCTTTTCCAAGCTTAATGATTCTGTGATTCTTTCTGTCTCAGAGAGTGTCCAGCAGCAAATACTCACCCAGCCTTAAGGGGCACAGCACCAAGGAACGCAGCTCCAATTAGCTTGATAAGTTATTTGAAGGAGAGAATCACACAGAGTCACAGAAGGCCAGGTTGGAAGAGACCTCAAGCATCAATCCCAAGCACCAATCCAGGTTGGGTGGGGAATGGCTGAGAGCAGCCCTGAGGAACAGGACCTGAGGCTCTGGGGTGATGAAAAGCTCAACATGAGGCTGCAGGGTGAGTGCAGCCCAGACAGCAACTGTGTGCTGGGCTGCAGCAAGAGCAGTGTGGGCAGCAGGGCAAGGGAGGGGATTCTGCCCCTTGGCTCTGCTCTCCTCAGACCCCACCTGCAGTCCTGTGTGCAGTTCTGGAGCCCCCAGCACAGGAAGGACATGGAAGTGTTGGAGCAGGTCCAGAGGAGGCCACCAAGATGCTGAGAGGGCTGCAGCAGCTCTGCTGTGAGGACAGGCTGACAGAGTTGGGGCTCTGCAGCCTGGAGAAGAGAAGGCCTCCAGGAGACCTTTTGAGTGGCCTTCCAGTATCTGAAGGGGGCTACAGGAAGGCTGGGGAAGGACTATTGACAAGGTCTTGCAATGCCAGGACAAGGGGCAATAGGTTTGAACTGGCAGAGGGGAGATGGAAACTGGATGTTAGGAGGAAGTTGTTTGCAGTGAGGGTGGTGAGACACTGGCACAGGTTGCCCAGGACCAGAGCTTCTTGTCCACCAGCACTGCCAGCTCCTTCTCCACAGGGCTGCTCTCCAGCAGATCACTCCCAGCCTGTACTGGTGCAGTTTATTTTTCTTTCCCAGGTGCAGGACTCTGCACTTATCCTTGTTGAGCCTCTTTAGGTTCCTCCCTGCCCAGCTCTGTCTGCCCAAGTCTCACTGCATGGTTGCACAGCCTTCAGGTGTCTCAGCCAGGCCTCCCAGCTTGGTATTGTCAGCAAACTTGCTGAGCAGACTCTATTTGTCTGTCTGCCCCCTCATCAATGTCATTGATGAAGATGTCAAACAGCAAGCATGTAAAAACCCCAAAGTGTCCAAGCACCACCACTTTGAATCCCTGCTGCAGTTCCAAGAGATGACTAACAGCTCTTTGACACGAGGAAGAAACAGAAACAGCAGCTAAGTGACAACTACAGCTTGAGCAACACCTCCTTTGGTGGTGTCAAAACCATTTCCTTCCCAAGCTCTTGTAGCACTTGGGGTTTTGTTTGGGATTTCCCCATCCCACACTTAAAATTTCTTGGTGGGGGAATGAGGTTGGAAATACTTTCCCCTAAATGTACTTGATGATTTCAGTGTCATGATCAGAGGGCTGCAGCAGCTCTGCTATGAGGACAGGCTGAGAGAGTTGGGGCTCTGCAGCCTGGAGAAGAGAAGGCTTCCAGGAGACCTTAGAGTAGCCTTTCAGGATCTGAAGTACGCTACAGGAAGGCTGGGGAGGGACTATTGACAAGATCTTGCAATGCAAGGACAAGGGGCAATGGGTTTGAACTGGCAGAGGGGAGATTTAGACTGGATGTTAGGAGGAAGTTGGTTGCAGTGAGGGTGGTGAGACACTGGCACAGGTTGCCCAGGGAGGTTGTGGCTGCTCTCTCCCTGGAGGTGTTCAAGGCCAGGTTGGAGGAGGCCTTGAGTGACCTGTGCTAGTGGGAGGTGTCCCTGCCTATGGCAGGGGGTTGGAACTAGGTGATCCTTGAGGTCCCTTCCAACCTTACCATTCTATGATCTATGATTCTATAATCTCCCCTGCTACATCCCTGTAGCCTGTTGGTGGTTACAAGTTACATACCTCCCATTCTTTCTGTGTTGGAGGGGTAAGCCTCTCACCCTGCTTGCCAAATTCAAATCAACTGATAGTGAAGCTGCTTCTTTTTTTTTTTTTTTTCCTAGAAGCATTTCAGCAGCTGTCCCAGATGCCCTGGGCTGCCCCACACAGTGCTTCTAACAGCAACTCCAATTTATTAATGAGTACCAAATTAAAAGTTCAATGCGTTTCACAAAAGCTGCAGTTTGGACCCAATCTGTGCTACTGAACTCAAGCTACCTTCCCACTTTATCATTATAAAGTTAAATCATTTTAAATTTAAATTCTTTAACATGTTCATTCTTTAGAGAGTGGGGAGACACTGGCACAGGTTGCCCAAGGAGGTCGTGGATGCCTCCTTCCTGGAGGTGTTCAAGGCCAGGCTGGACGAGGTTTTGAGCAACCTGGGCTAGGGGGAGGTGCCCTTGCCCATGGCTAGGGGGGGTGTGGAAAGAGATGATCTTGGAAGGTCCTTTCCAACCTAAACCTTTCTATGAATGGATTTGCCTTTGATCTCCCTTTCCCCAGATTCACAGAGTGCCTCTTAGGGACACACATGCAAAGCCAAGCAAGGAGGGCACTACCGATAGTCAATCAAGCTCACACAGGTCTCATCTGGTGCATCATTAAGAAATTATGCTCCCAAATGCAACTCAGACATTCAAAAACGAATGACCAAGCAATCTAATTATGGAAGATATTTCTCAGTCGTGTCAGCACTATGTGCTCTTGGCTTCTGACCAAGAATTAGCTCTGTCTGGAGCTGAGCGGCTCCAGCTACTCACTGCTAACTGTAGGAGGATGCACTGCATTACCCAGTGTTAAAAACCAGAAAAGTCAGGGCTTTGAACTGCTCTTCTGGCAGCTTTCTTCTACCACATTAGGAGATACTATTGGAAACTCACCAAGCAACACTGAGGGCTCCTGTTTACCCATGAGAAGGGTTGTCCTTAGCACCTGAGCTGCTTTTTTGCAGCTTTCTTCTACCACACTAGGAGATACCAATGGAAAGTCACCAGAAGATACCGAGGGCTCCTGTTTACCCATGAGAAGGGTTGTCCTTAGCAAGACCTGCTCTTCTTGCAGCTTTCTTTTACCACACTAGGAGATACCCATGGCAAGTCACCAGCAGACACTGAGGGCTCCAGTTTACCCATGAGAAGGGTTGTCCTTAGCACCTGAGCTGCTTTTTTGCAGCTTTCTTCTACCACACTAGGAGATACCAATGGAAAGTCACCAGAAGATACTGAGGGCTCCAGTTTACCCATGAGAAGGGTTGTCCTTAGCACCTGAGCTGCTCTTCTTGCAGCTTTCTTTTACCACATTAAGAGACACCAATGGAAAGTCACCAGCAGACACTGAGGGCTCCAGTTTACCCATGAGAAGGATTGTCCTTAGCACCTGAGCTGCTTTTTTGCAGCTTTCTTTTACCACACTAGGAGATACCAATGGAAACTCACCAGCAGAAACTGAGGGCTCCAGTTTACCCATGAGAAGGGTTGTCCTTAGCACCTCCACATCCCTGAGAACGTGTCCTCACTTGGAGCAAGCCAAGAAGCATGGAGCATTTGGAGAAATTTCATGCCCAGCCTTCACTTCAAGTCAGCTAGCAGAGCTGATGCGTTCAGCACCCACCCACGGCATGCCCTGAAGCACAGTGGCACCAGACAACAGCTTTGAAACACAGCAGGGCCACAGCCACGGGGTGCAGGGCAATGGAACCAGTGGCACTTGGAAAGCAGCTGCTGCCAGTGGTGCATGCCAGCACGGACCAGTCATTGACACAGGAAGCACCAACCTGAAGGCAGGAGCAAAGACAGAACAGAATCACACAATCACAGAACCTCAGGAGTTGGAAGGGACCTCCAGAGATCATCCAGTCCAATCCCCCTGCCAAAGCAGGATCCCCTAGGGTAGTCCACACAGGAATGCATCCAGGCACGTTTTGAAAGTCTCCAAAGGTGGAAGACTCCACAACCTCTCTGGGCAGCCTTCTCCAGAGCTCTCTCACCCTCACACCAAAGAAGTTTCTCCTCATGTTGGGCTGAAACCTTCTCTGTTCCAGTTTGCATCCATTGCTCCTTGGCTTAGTGCTGCTACCCACAAAAAAGAGCTTGGCCCCAGCCACTTGACACCCACCCCTCAGCTATTGATAGACATTGCTCAGATCTCCTCTCAGCCTTCTCTTCTCCAGAGCAAACAGCCCCAGGGCTCTCAATCTCTCTCCACAGGGGAGATGCTCGAGTCCCCCACTCATCCTCGTGGCTCTCCACTGGACTCTCTCCAGCAGGTCCCTGTCTCTCCTGCACTGGGGAGCCCAAAATTGGGCACAGCACAAGACAATGCTCTCCAACTTTCTAAGGGATTGTAGTGACAGGACAAGGGGCAATGGTTTGAAACTAGAGCAGGTTGGACATTAGGAAGAAGTTCTTTACAGTGAGGGTAGTGAGACTGGGCATGTGAGTGAGCATGGGCTGCCCAGAGAAGTTGTGGACACCTCAGCAAGGCCAGGTTGGATGAGGACTTGAGCAACCCTGGTGTAGCAGGAGGCATCCCTGCCCCTGGCAGGGGGTTTGGAACTAGATGATCTTTAAGGTCCCTTCCAAACGAAGCCATTCTACAATTCTACTTTCCAACTGGCAGTGAACTTCCCTAAGGAAAATGAGTGGAAAAAAAAGGAATATTTGAGGCTCACTTAAACAGAGATCCAAAGGTTTGTGTGTAGAGTGTGAAGAACACTCCTGGTGTGTGCTCACTGTCAAGGACACATTTGGCAGTAATTATTCCCCAAGTTAAAGCTCATCAAACAATGCCCAAAGAAGGCAACTCTTCATCTACTGGTGAGTGTTAAAGACTCAGCAGCCTTTGTAATCGATCACCATGTGAGCACAGCAAAAAATACATAACCCTGCCACGGTCTCCTTTCAAGTTGGGCTTTTTATTGCATTGTTTGGCCAGGAATGCAATCATCACATCAGGGGCTGCATGGTAAAAAGAGCTTAAGTAGCAGAGAACAACTGCCAGTATCTACCCCATCTGCGCGCCATGGCTGCAGCTTGTTAGGGATCTGCAGCAGATCTTTCCCATGGCCTCTTGCAGCAAGACTTCCTAGTTTGTATTGTGCTATGAGGGGCCTGAAGGCCCATTCATTGAATGGTTTGGGTTGGAAGGGTCCTTAAAGATCATCCAGTTCCAACCCCCCTGCTACAGGCACTAGATGCTCTGGTCCTGCTCTGGCAGGGGGGTCGGACTGGAAGATCTCTGGAGGTCCCTTCCAACTTCTAACATTCTGTGATCCTGTGATTCTGTGAACAGGAGGTAACAAATGATGCCAGTGAGGTTGGATTGTCCCAAAGCCAGGTGATAGCTCACTTGTCTGAGCTGGCTGCTCCCCTGGAGCATCCCACAGTCCTTCAGTCAGCTTCGGAGTTAGGTTCTGAAGTCATCAAATCATTTTCCTGTGTCACTGAGGATCATAAAGGTTGGAAAAGACCTCTAAGATTCCCAGATTCATAGAATGATTTGGGTTGGAAAGGACCTTAGAGGTCATCCAGTTCCCACCCCCCTGCCATAGGCAGGGACACCTCCCACTAGATCAGGTTGCTCAAAGCCTCATCCAGCCTGGCCTTGAATGCCTCCAGGGAGGGGGCAGCCACAGCCTCCCTGGGCAACCTGTTCCAGTGTCTCACCACCCTCACTCTTAAGAATTTCTTCCTAATCTCCAGTCTAAATCTGCTCTCCTCAAGACTCAACCCACTGCCCCTCAATCCTATCCCTACAAGCCCCAGTAAAAAGTCCCTTCTCAGCTTTCTTGTAGCCCCCTTCAGATACTGGAAGGCTGCTCTAAGGTCTCCCTGGAGCCTTCTTTTCTCCAGGCTGAACAGCCTCAACCTTTCCAGCCTGTCCCCATGACATAGAAGCTCACTCCTTGGCTAGTGAACAGCACAGCCCTGGAATGGAGGTGGTGTTTAAGGACAGAAATGCCATGGGACATGGTGTCACCATTTGTACATCCAAGGAAATGTGCTCAGAAAGGTAACCTTACCAACTTATGACTTAAGCCATTACACAAACACCACACTTCACAGAATGAGAGAAGCCTTTAAGACCATCAGATCCAAATCCAGCAGACTCCAGGTACACAGAGTTTCTTCCAAATCAACTTAACTTCTTTACAGCACATTGGAAAACAAGTTTTCATCCCATGAGTAAGTGTGCAGTGTCGACTCAGGCCCTCCATGATCTTAAAAAGCAGTTCCCTTCATCCATCAATTTTCCAAGACCTTTTCAAAATGTTGTTTCTGGATGTCTAACTTCTCAGCCTGCTTCTCCACACCCTGGCCAAGCTCATGCTTCAAGTACACCTAGCTGCAAAACTAAGCTACACTTTCAGAAGTGCTTTGCCAGGAGGCCAGAGGGGAGTTTATTTCTTTAGAACTCTCCCTCTAGCCCCTCACAGGTACAAGCTGGAACCCAGGAGGTAGCACTACAACATCAGGAGAAACTTCTTTGCTGTGAGAGTGTTGGAACCCTGGAGCAGGCTGCCCAGGGAGGTTGTGGAGTCTCCTTCTCTGGAGACTTTCAAAACCCACCTGGATCTGTTCCTGTGTGAGCTGCCTTGGGTGATATTGCTTTGGCAGAGTTGGACTAGATGATCTCTGGAGTTCTTTTCCAACTCCTACCATGCTGTGATTCTGTGATCAATTCCAACCACTCTCTAACACTACCAAGCCTGGTGCTAGATCAGGGCACTCAGCAACACTCAGTAAGGATCCAAGCAGCACAACCACCCTTCCAATCCAACTCTTCCCAGCAAAATTACAAAGGAGAAGTCAAAAAAACCTTGCCTGTAGCAGCCTGCATCCCTTCAGTGTCATCTTACCATCCTCTTCCAACCCCTACCATGCTGCGATTCTGTGATTAATTCCAACCATTCTCTAACATTACCAAGCCTGGTGCTAGATCAGGGCACTCAGCAACACTCAGTAAGGATCCAAGCAGCACAACCACCCTGCCCATCCAACTCTTCACAGAAAAATTACAAAGGAGGAGTAAAAACCAAAAAACTTCTACTGTAGAAGCCTGCATCCCTTCAGTGTCATCTTACCATCCTCTTCCAACCCCTACCATGCTGCGATTCTGTGATTAATTCCAACCATTCTCTAACATTACCAAGCCTGGTGCTAGAGCAGGGCACTCAGCAACACTCAGTAAGGATCCAAGCAGCACAACCACCCTGCCCATCCAACTCTTCACAGAAAAATTACAAAGGAGGAGTAAAAACCAAAACACTTCTACTGTAGAAGCCTGCATCCCTTCAGTGTCATCTTAACCATCTACTTCCAACCCCTACCATTCTGTGATGCACTGCAGCTTGGGAAACAAGCCCAAAGCACTTGATGGCCAGAGATGTAGCTGCTGGACTTTGCTTCCACGTGAGAAAACGGGCACTGGGGGAAGCTGGGGTGGTGGAGGAGTAGGAGTCAAGCACTGCTGGAGGACTGGGGCCACCACTTTAGCCTCACACTCTGCCTGTTGCCTCCAGCTTGTGTCATCCCGAAAAGTTTTATGACTTCCTCCGAGCCAACAAGCAAAGGAATCCCAGACTGTAATGCCAGGCTCTAATCCGATTTCACACTAGACTTGCCTTCCAATTATCACAGAATATTAGGCTTCCACCCATCATGTATAATTGACATGCCAAAGCCCCCAACAAGGATGACAAGAAGCACTAACATCACCCCCGAGCACGGCTGCGCTGCTGCAGCCCCGCGGTAACGAGGGACGGGCAGAAGAAAGGAAAGCCTCAGCTTGTGAGCCACCTCCAGCAGAGTCATCCAGACAGGCAAGGATACCAACCCACCCACCCCCTCCAGTCACTAGAGACTGTGCCCACAGCACACCAAAATGAAGCACAGAATGCCAGAATGTCAGGGGCTGGAAGGGACCTCCAAAGCTCAGCCAGTCCAATCTCCCCTGCCAGAGCAGGATCTCCTATACCAGGTCACACAGGAACACATCCAGGCAGGTCTGGAATATCTTCAGCCTGGGGAACAGATAATTACTTCTAAGGAAAATTATTTCTCCTGTGATAATTGTTCAGGAGGGGATGAATTAAAAAAAAAGGATTTATCTGTTCCAAAAGGATTATTGCCATTGATATCATGTGGTGTGGTCACTGAAGGGAATAAAAATAGCAAAAAAAAAAGAAGGTCTAGAGAAGGGCCATGAAAATCATCAGGGGACTGGAGCACCTCTTCTATGGGGACAGGCTGGGAGAGTTGGGGTTGCTCAGCCTGGAGAAGAGAAGGCTCCAAGGAGACCTCAGAGCAGCCTTCCAGTACCTGAAGGGGGCTGCAGGAAGGCTGCAGAGGAACTGTTTGCAAAGACCTGCAGTGACAGGATGAGGGGAAATGGTTTGAAATGAGAGGAGATTTAGATTGGAGGTTAGGAACAAGTTCTGCACTGTGAGGCTGCTGGAACACTGCAGCAGGTTGCCCAGGGAGGCAGTTGAGGTCTCATCCCTGGAAATACTCACAGAATCACAGAGTGTCAGGGGTTGGAAGGGACCTCCAAAGCTCAGCCAGTCCAATCTCCCTGCCAGAGCAGGGGCACCTACACCAGATCACACAGGAACACATCCAGACACATCCTCTCCAGAGAGGGAGACTCCACAGCCCCCCTGGGCAGCCTGTTCCAGGGTTCTGTCACCCTCACAGGGAAAAAATTCCTCCTCATGTTCCTATGCCTCAACTTCCCTCACTGCCTCTTGTCCTGTCATCAGGCATGACCGAGCAGACCCTGGCTCTATCCTCCTGGCACTCAGCCTTTGCTGCCACCTTCTCCTGGGTACACAACAAGTCAGGGGTGCTCAGTACCTCCAGGAATGGGCAGGGAGCTCTTTTCCATGTGTGATGGTGCTGCTGCCCGAAACCATAGGAGCTATGGACACAGCCACACATCCTTCCCAGACAAAGTCCTGCCCCACAAGGCAAGGCTGGGTCACCATAATCACTGCTCCTGCTGCTTTTACATAGAGAATCACAGACAAGAGGCAATGGTGGAAGCTGAGGCATAGGAAGTGTCATGGAAACATGAGGAGGAATTTTTACCCTGTGAGGGTGACAGAACCCTGGAACAGGCTGCCCAAGGGGGTTGTGGAGTCTCCCTCTCTGGAGATATTCCAAACCTGCCTGGATGTGTTCCTGGTCTAGGTGACCCTGCTGTGGCAGGGGGGTTGGACTGGCTGAGCTTTGGAGGTCCCTTCCAGCCCCAATCACATTCTGTGAATCTGTGTGATTGTTCTGTTTGGAAAAGATCTTCAAGGTCAAGTCCAACCATCAACCTGAGACCACCACGGCCATTAAACTATGCTCTGAAGTGGCATGTTCACACATTTCTTCAACATCTCCAGGGATGGGGACTCCACCACCTCCCTGGGCAGTCTGTTCCAATTCCTGAGCACTCTTGCAGCAAAGACTTTTTTCCTAATCTCCAATCTAAGCCTCCCCTGGTGCAACTGGAGGCCATTTCCTCTTGTTCTGCCACTTGATACAAGGGAGAAAAGACCAACCCCCACCCTGCTCCAACTTCCTTTCAGGGAGCTGCAGAGTGCAGTGAGGTCTCCCCTCAGCCTCCTCTTCTCCAGACTAAACATCTTCATATCTGCTGCTGTAGAGCACTGCAGAAGCACAGCTCACGTCTTGGCACAGAAACACTTCCAGTTGAAATGGCACTAAGCTACAAAACCCAAAAGGAGCAGAAAAGAGACCCTACTGTCCCCTTCTTGGCTGTCACACCCACAGGCTGCTCCAAGGTCTGCTTTTGCCTGGAACAAGAAGTAAACTCCAATTTTTGAGCTGGTGGCTCAGAGCAGTCCTTTTTCACCAGGTGGTCAGACCTCTCTGCTTGCTTTAAAGCAGTGCTGCTGTGGGGCTGGTGTTTATTTTACTGGGAAGAACACTCCTGTGGAGTCAGTCATGTGCCAGGAAGGAAGACATGGCAAACAGCACTGAGGTCCTGCTAACTGAGGTGATGCATCTACCAAAGGCAGCAGAGTCACAGAAACATTCCAGTTGGCAAAGCCCCTCAGGAGCACCAAGCCCAACCCAGACCCCTACTCTATAAGGCTCACCCTAAACCATAGCCCCAAGCACCACATCCAGGGTTGGTGACTCCACTACCTCCCTGGGCAGCACATTCCAATATCTGACCACTCTTGCTGGGAAAAAAAAAACAAACCAAACTTTTCCTAATATCTAGTCTAAAGCTACCCAATGGCAGCTTGAGGCCAGTTTCTAACTTTCCAAGAGTCAGAAGTTTCTAAGCTCACACCCTGCAATGACACAGTTGGACTCACACTGACCAGAGGGTATCAGCACAACAAGGTTAGGACGTTCAGAGCCAGACCTCCCTTGATGCTATTTCCAGCTCAAACCACCATTTCAACCACACAATTCCAACAGAAGTGCTTTGTGCAGCCTCCTCCCTTCATCTACCACCACGAGACACAACAGAACATACTCCATGTCCAAACTGAGTTGCTTCCCATCCTAAAGGCAATAAGTGTCAGCTTTCCTTTCACCCTTCCTCAAAGCATTTCCAATTTCTCACACCCCACAAAGCACCAAAAGAAAGAGAGCATTCCAAGTACCCTAAACCAGGTCCTCACCAAGGAGGTCAGCAGCCAGCATCACCCTCCAGTTGGGCATGGGGAGGACTCCAGCCCTTCCACTGCCACAGAAGTCCTTTGGATGTGATCATCATCATGAAATGCATCAAGTTGGAAGGGACCCTAGGAAGTCAACTTGCCCAAACAGATCAGGTTGCTCAGGGTCCCATCAAGTTTGAGTTTAAATATCTCCAGGGATGAGGTCTCCACCACATCTCTGGGCAACCTGTTCCAGTATTTCATAGAATGGTTTAGGTTGGAAGGGACCTCAATGCTCAGCCAGTTCCAACCCCCCTGCCATAGGCAGAGACACCTCCCACTAGAACAGGTTGCTCAAGGTCTCATTCAACCTGGTCCTGGACACCTCTAGGGAGGTTGTGGAGCACAGAAGCAGAGAATGTGATCAAAGATTCATTCTCTGCTTCTGTGCTCCACAACCTCCCTGGGCAACCTGTGCCAGTGTCTCACCACCCTTACTGCAAACAACTTCCTCCTAACATCCAGTTTCAATCTCCCCTCTGCCAGTTTAAAACCATTCCTCCTCATCCTGTCATGACAAGACCTTGTGAATAGTCCCTCCCCAGCCCTCCTGCAGGCTCACCACTCTCACTGTCCAGAACTTCCTCCTGATGTCCAACCTGCTCCAGTTTCAAACCACTGTCCCCTTGTCCTGTTCCAAGCCCTTCTAAAACAGCCCCTCCCCAGCCTTCCTGCAGGCTACTCTAAAGTCTTCCTGGAGCCTTCTCTTCCCCAGGTTGCAAAGCCCCAAATCTCTCAGCCTGTCCCCATAGAGGAGCTTCTCCAGCCCTCTGAGCATCTTCATGGCCTCCTCTGGACCCGCTCCATCACTTCCATGTCCCTCTTGTGTTGGGGACCCCAGAGCTGAGCACAGGACTGCAGCTGAGTCTCACCAGAGCAGAGTGACAGAACCATGGCCGCTCACACCCACATGCACCTCTCTCCCTCCAACCACACAGGAGGTCTGAAGCCAGAAGCCCTCGGGAGCAGAGGGCTGCCCTCCTCGGGCGCAGAGGGCAGCCCCCCTCGGGCGCAGAGGGCAGACCTCCTCGGGCGCAGAGGGCAGACCTCCTCGGGCGCAGAGGGCAGCCCTCCTCGGGCGCAGAGGGTTGCCCCCCTCGGGCGCAGAGGGTTGCCCCCCTCGGGCGCAGAGGGTTGCCCCCCTCGGGCGCAGAGGGCAGCCCTCCTGAGGCGCAGAGGGCAGCCCCCCTCGGGCGCAGAGGGCAGCCCTCCTGAGGCACAGAGGGCAGACCTCCTCGGGCGCAGAGGGTTGCCCTCCTCGGGCGCAGAGGGTTGCCCTCCTCGGGCGCAGAGGGCTGCCCTCCTCGGGCGCAGAGGGCAGCCCCCCTCGGGCGCAGAGGGCTGCCCTCCTCGGGCGCAGAGGGCAGACCTCCTCGGGCGCAGAGGGCTGCCCTCCTGGGGCGCAGAGGGCTGCCCTCCTCGGGCGCAGAGGGCAGACCTCCTCGGGCGCAGAGGGCTGCCCTCCTGGGGCGCAGAGGGCTGCCCTCCTCGGGCGCAGAGGGCAGACCTCCTCGGGCGCAGAGGGCTGCCCTCCTCGGGCGCAGAGGGCAGCCCTCCTCGGGCGCAGAGGGCTGCCCAAGCTGCCTGGGAGGGTTATGGATGCATCCCAGCTCGGCAGCACGTGCCGGAGCGCAACGGATTCAACATCCCAGGCAATTAGCAACCCTTTTACACCAGTGGTTTATTTGCCTTATGAATTGTTAAAGCCACTTGTTCCCCACCACCACCCCTGCTTCCCCCCGGGCTGTTAATCACTGTGCGTTCCACGTCTCTGCTGATTGCTCTAAGGGCACAGGAAAAGCTCCCCAGGCCCGTGGAGAAAGCTTAGAATATCAAAATGATTTTAGCTGGGTTGGGTTTGGGTTTGGTTTTTTTTTTGGTTGTTTTATTTTTCCCCTTTTCAAACTCGTCAAGCAGTCAAAGCAGGCTCTTTGATACCCAACCCAAAGCCCTTTAACCTACTCTTTAACAAGAGGGAACTATTTCCAGCCCAGCTTTTCTGCCTCTGTTAACTCAGCTGCTAATCCACGGTGCGGGGCAACGGTGGTGGCGCACAATGCCCCGGTGCCACCTCCTGCCACACAACAAAGAGTCCTCATTACTTCCAGAGCACCTACCTACACTTACTTAAAATATCCTACACAACCCAGGTCTGTCTGGCTTTCTATTTTCCCATTTTGCTTTGTTGACAGCTTTGGGTTCCCAAATTTACTGCCAAGAGAGTCAGGGACTGGAGAGAACAAGAGAGATTTATATCCCCGTGTGTACATTAAGCCAAAAGCACATTAGGAACCTTCATTTTCTACTGGAAAGAGCAACTTAGGACACAAAGAGGCCTCTTGCCTTCCATTCCTCCAAGTCCAAATCACCACTGCAAAGCTTGGCCTCGAGCTGATGACAGTCAGGTCCCTGAAGGACCAAGTCTGGGCAAACACTGCCCGTTAAGGTTGACCAAAGTGATTTCAGGACATTTCCCCAGGGTGGAGGCAGATCAGCAGAACCCTTCCCATGCTCCTAACGCAGCTCTTCAGTCCCAAACAAGAAACAAAGACTTGCTTTCTCTCTCTGCTACACCCTGGGAAAGTATCACCAGTCAGCTGTGTCCCCTCCTGCCCACCTCTCCTGCCAAGGGCAATGGAGAAGCTCAGGGGAAGGTCCCCCAGTATCACCGGTCAGCTGTGTCCCCTCCTGCCCACCTCTCCTGCCAAGGGCAATGGAGAAGTTCAGGGAAAGGTCCCCAAGCATCACCAGCCAGCTGAGGTCCCCTCTTGCCCTGCTCTCCTGTAATGAAAACATTCAGCTAGAGGCCACCAAGGACCATCCCAAAACCTCCCTACAGTGCAACTCAGCCCAGTGCTGTGTCCTTTGCAGGTGATGTCCATACAAGGAAGGTGCAGGATCTCACCTTTAGCAGGGTTGTAGGAGCTCATTCAAATATCCAAACCTGCTCAGCTGAGGACAAACACCATCACTGCTCCATTTCCACAGCACTTCCCAAGAGGGTGGCCTGAGCAGGGTGAGGTTTTACACCCTGGAAAGATCTCCACCATGAGAGAGTTCTGCTTTCACTCCAGCCAAGAGGATATTGAGCCAATTAGTGGCACACCAAACACAACCCAGACAGATGAAGATAATGCATCTCTGTAAGCATCAAAAGAGAGACAAACCACACAAAGACCTGACTCTACCAAGCAGGCAAGGCCAAAACAACCCACAAAGCACAACCACTTCATTAAACTTATTATTTAAGCCAACCTGGAGAGCAAAATAGCTCTGGGGAAGCAGAGGATTCTCCCTGGCTCTAGCTAAGACAGAAACCTTCAACGAAAACCAAGAGCTGTTGCTTAATTAAAACAAACAAAAACCAAACCAACATACAACCCCAAACCCCCCTACTTGACAGCACTGAGTGAGAACTTCAGAAATGCAAATTCTCTTCACCAGCACCAAATTATTTAGGCATGAAACAGTTTTCACAACATGTCTCTGCCTGGGGAGCCCTGAGCTAGAGGCATTACACAAGGGACAGCTCATGCTGAAAAGCATCTTTGGGTTTTTTCCACTTCTCTGATGGAAGAGCAACAGAAGAGATGCACCTCTGGGGTGGCAGAGAGTGCTGCTGGCCACCAACTGCCTCCAGTCTCATGCCTATGCACAGAACGGTTTGGAGATAGCAGGCAGCTCCTGCTGGGAGGTAGAAGCCTGCAGGTTGCCCTCCCAAAAATTCAGAATTGTGGCTAAGGTAGAGCCCCCTCTATCCTCTTACCCCTTTCCCCCCACACACACTTTTTAATGGATCATAGAATGCTTTAGGTTGGAAGGGGACTTAAAGATCATCCAGTTCCAACCCATTCCTAGCCATGGGCAGGGACACTTCTCACTAGCCCAGGATGCTCAAGGCTTCACCCAAGCTGGCCTTGGACACCTGCAGGGAGGAGGTATCAGCAACTTTCCTGGGCAAGCTGTTCTAATGTCTTGTATTAAAGAGGCAAGAGAGGAGAAAAGGAAAGGAGGAGGGAAAAAAGGGAGGGGAAAAAAAGG
>WBNM01042997.1:19187-61035 GCA_013399055.1 Ramphastos sulfuratus
GAGGGGAAAAAAAGGAAAAAAGGGGGGGGGGAAGGAGGAAAGGGGAGGGGGGGGAAGGAGGAAAGGGAAAAATAAAGAGCAGAAAGAAGGAAAAGGAGAAAGAGTGCCCTGGGCACAGCAAGCAGAGAGAATTGCTGCAGCCCAGAGCCCAGGGCGCAGGAACAGAAGAGCTGTGGCCGGCAGACGCAGACAGTTGCTTTCTTTGTCAGCCCTCTCACATTTTCCTCCAGCTCCCCCTCCAGAAGGCAGAACAAAGCCGAAGCAATTGCTCCTTTGGTTTTCTGCAGGAAGCTGCTGGGCTGTTGTCAGCGGAGCAGCTTTTTACCCCGAGCTGCTCCTGCCACAAACGCTGCCATTCAAGCTCCGGCAGTTGCCTTCCCAACAAGCATTTCCCCTCTCCACCTTCAGCCCTCCCCAGACCCTCCGCCGGGCACCTCCCTGGCTGCTGGCTGGTGCAGGAGGTACCACACACGGGCAGGCAGCAGAAGCTGGCAACCACTTCTCCTGTATTTTTTTTTCCCCCCCTTTTTTCCAAAAGAGCTGATTCTAAGCATCAATGCACAAAACCACGTTTCAGAGCAGCACAGTAGCTCCTTGTGAGATGCATCCCCAGCTCACCTATTGGTGCCAGCAGAGTGGTCATCTGCTGCCCAGTCTTAGATTTGGCAGCAGGAGACCCTTGAAAGCTTTAGCAATGTTTTGAGGTCATATGGCCTGAGTGTTTCTGGGAATCTTGCTTTATTGGGGGGGGGGGGGNTATCAGCAACTTTCCTGGGCAAGCTGTTCTAATGTCTTGTATTAAAGAGGCAAGAGAGGAGAAAAGGAAAGGAGGAGGGAAAAAAGGGAGGGGAAANGAAGATGTTCATGGTCTTGTAGAGGCACTCTGGTCAGAGAGTCATCTCCCAGCACAGCCATGGAAAGCCACAGCTCTCCCAAATGCTGGCACCAGCATGTTTGAAAGCTGTGCCAAGGCATAGGTACCACGGCCCTGTAGTCAGCCCCTGTGAACACAGAACCATGGCACTGCTTCACTTTGGAAAGCCATTTAAACTCATCCAGTCCAATTGTTCTCTAACTCTGCCAAGGCTGGGGCTAACCCATGGCCCTCAGCACCACATCTCTGCCTCTCTGAAACATCTCCAGGGATGGGAATTCAACCACCTCACTGGGCAGCCTGTGCCAGTCTTGGAGAAGCCTTTCAGAGCACACATTTCTTCTAATGTCCAACCTAAACCTTCACTGGTGCAACCTGAAGCCATTTCCCCTTGTCCCATCACTTGTTACTAGCTGCAGGGCACAGCTATCATGTGGAGCTCAGCTCATTTCTCCACCTGGTCTCCCTGCCTGAGCACCATGGGGCTGAAGGCAATCCTTGTTCTCACAAAATCATTTCAGCTGCAAAAGACCTTTAAGCTCATCCAGTCCAACCATTCTCCAACTCCACCAAGGCTGGGGCTAAACCATGGCCCTCACATCCACACCTCTGCTTCTTTTAAATGCCTCTAAGGGTGGGAGTTCAATCACCTGCCTGGGCAGCCTGTGCCAGGCTTTGAGAACCCTTTCAGGGAAGAAGTTTCTTCTAATTTCCAACTGAAACTTCCCCTGGTGCAACCTGAGGCCATTTCCTCTTGTTCTAGCCCATGATACTAGGGAGCAGAGCCCAGCCCCCACCTGGCTTTAACCTCCTTTCAGGGAGCTGTAGAGAGCAATGAGCTCTGCCCTCAGCCTCCTTTTCTCCATATTAAACAACCCCCAGGTCCCTCAGCTGCTCTTCCCTGTTCTCCAGACCCTTCACCAGCTTCACTGACCTTCTATGGACCTGCTCCAGCACCTCAATGTCCTTCTTGCAGTGAAGGACCCAAAACTGAACACAGGACTCCAGGTGTGGCCTCACCAGTGCTGAGTACTGAGGTACAATCCCTGCCCTGCTCCTGCTGGCCACACCACTGCTGATCCAGGCCAGGCTGCTGCTGCCCTGCTTGGCCACCTGGACACACTCTGGCTCACATTCACCTAACTGTCACCCAGCACCCCCAGGTCTTTCTCTGCTGGGCAGATCCCAGCTACTCTGCCCCGTGTCTGGAGCATTCATGGGGTTGTTGTGACCCAAGTGCAGGATCCAACACTTCTCCCCTTTCCAATGCCAACAAAGTTACTCAGGGGCATGACAGAAGAGAAGTTTTCCTGCTTGCAAAAGCAAACCCAAGCACGTCTCATCACACACACTGAAGCTACCATTTCTACCTGTTGAAATCACCCCAGCAGGAACAGGAGCACTAAGGGCATGTGAACTGGCAGCTATGAGGCAAGCAACAACTTTTAAGAATCCTCAAAAGCTAAAAATTTTCCTTTTTTTTAATACCTTAACTAAGAAACAGAGCTCGTGAAATCCAGCCACAATTTCCTGGATTTGACTGAAAATAAAACTTAAAAACCTAAACAATCTGATCTATAAATTGGAATAGAGATGTTAATTAGACTGCAGAAAGATTAATTCTTTATTGCACAGTCCCAAACAGGCATTGTGGAACCTGCTGCAATTCTGAGACCAACTTTGTAGAGAAGGGAAGGAAAAAAGCAGCCTAAACAACCAAAAATGCCACACACCATCAAGCTGCAAACCACTCTATTGAAGGGCAACGTCCAAATAACTTCATAAACAGCTAGAAAGCAGCAGGCTGATGTTTTTTTATCCATAAGGACACAATCCTTCACCCTGCCCTGGATGGTTTGGTGCAGCAAGGACAGCGAGTGGTGTGCAAGGGGCTCAGATGAGAGGCAGCAGCACTCAGGGCCACCCAAAAGTCTTGAGATGACTCAGACAGGAGATTGACTTTCTCCTGGCCCTTGCTGCACGTTAGCTGCCAACAGCAGGGCTTTTACTGTCCGCTCTGCAAAGGCAGCCTGGACTTTGGACCACAGCATCAGACTCCCTATCTCCTTCTCCCTGCCACCCCATGTGCCATCAGCCACCCTGCCCAGCACCCAGCACCATCTGCCTTGTAGTGACAGAACAAGAGGAAATGGCCTCCAGTTGCACCAGGGGAGGCTTAGGTTGGAGATCAGGAAAAAATGTCCTTGCTGCAAGAGTGCTCAGGGATTGGAACAGACTGCCCAGGGAGGTGGTGGAGTCCCCATCCCTGGAGGTGTTGAAGAAATGTGTGAACATACCACTTCAGAGCATGGTTTAATGGCCATGGTGGTTTCAGATTGATGGTTGGACTTGACCTTGAAGATCTTTGCCAAACAGAACAATCACACAGAATCACAGAAGGTGATTGGTGCTGGAAGGGACCTCCAAAGCTCATCCAGTCCACCCCTCCTGCCAAAGCAGGGTCACTTAGAGCAGATCACACAGGAACGCATGCAGGCAGGTCTGGAATATCTCCAGAGAGGGAGACTCCACAACCCCCCTGGGCAGCCTGTTCCAGGGTTTCATCACCCTCAAGAATATCTTTTGCCTGCAGTGTTGTGAGAAGGCAGGAGTGAGGACTTCTGGTAACTGACAGTAGAAACACAGACTCCAAGCTCTGAGGGTTCAGGCAGAGCAAAGTCCGGCTCTAATCTAACAGTCTGGAAATCAGCAACCTCTGCATATCCCAGATGTCCCCAAAAGCACCTCAGGGACTGAAAGCAGTGAGCCTTGGACTGCTTCTATCAAGGATGGCTGAAACAGGAGGCCCACAGGTGAGTGCCACCACAAAGACTCATAGGCTCACAGAATTGGTTTGCTTAGAAAAGCCCTCTAAGATGCCAAAGTCCAACTGCAAACCCAACGCCATCAACCTCACTTTACCTTCACTTTGGTCCTTCAGCAACAGTAAAAGAGCTTTGTACTGTGCACCACACATGGAATCACAGAGAGAATGCACTGGGTTGGAAGGGACCTTTCAAGATCACCTAGTTCAAACCCCCTCAGTTGGCAGGGACACCCCCAACGAGATCAGGCTGCTCAAAGCCCCATCAAGCCTGACCTTTAATGTCTCTAGGGATGGGGCCTCCACCATCTCCTTGTGCAACCCATTCCAGTGTTCCACCATCTCTCATAGCAAAGGACCTCTTCCTTATGTCCAACCTAAATCTAACCTAATGTCCAACCTAAACTCAAACCTGCCCAGTAGGTACCACATCCATCAGTGAGCCATCAAGGCAAATAACGAGGAGGCTGCCAGGCTGCTGTCCAATAGTAGCACTTAGATGAGAGCAACCACTTGCAACATTCTTTTCTAGCCTGGTTGAGAAGAGACCAGTTTTGACCCAGCAGCACAACATCACCACCCAAATCCATGCCCATGACCCATCTACCCTTGGCAGTGCACTGCCAGCCCTGTCCTGGGTCATGCTGCTGGTGACAGGACCGAAGGGCATCATCCCTCCATCCTCCAGCTGCCCCACAAGCAAAGTTCACTTCTTCAAGGCAGGGATAAACAGAAACAGTATGGGATTAACTCTTTCAGTCTGGTGAGCCAGTTGCAGCAGGTCCTGCTTGCTGGGTGGTCAGCTCCAGGCAGCATCTCACACCACTTTGGCTCACCAAGGACCAACCCTGATAGTCTTTGCTTCCTTGCTTCGAGCCAAGGGATACCTGTGGCCTGAGTCCTGTGTGCAGTTCTGGAGCCCCCAGCACCGGAAGGACATGGAACTGTTGGAGTGGGTCCNAGACCTCAGCAACCAGCCCGACCTATGAGGAGAGGCAAGGTCCACACCAAAGCCCTCTGGCAGCACAATGCCATCCCTCAAAACAAGGCACACCAAAGCCTTCAGTCAGAGGCCTCTGACCAGCCCCAGGACGAGCGTCCAGCAGTTGGGGGACGTCAGCTCCCTGCACAAAGCGACAGTTGTGCAACGCCAGCAAAAGCAGAGCCCAGGCATGGCAAGAATCATTCCTTTGTAGGAACTTTCCCACCAGCTACAGAAATATTTGCTCCAACGGCCCTGAAGGCTTCAAGGAAGAATTCTTTTTTTCCCAATCCGCTGCTTTCCACATGTCCACACAACAACTAAGCCGACCAAACGTACTCTAGTGCCCAGCAAAGAGACCCCAGTGACTTTCCCCTCCTAGAACAGGGTCGCCTCCCTGCACGGCCACATCCTGCTGCCCCTGGAAGGACAATTAGCCTTAATCCTCGTTAGTCCTGTACGTTTCCTTTCAATCCTGTTACCGCATTCCTCCGTGCACTCGAGCGCGGCTCAGCCAGCTCCGCCGCCGCGGCGGTGACGGTGACCCCACGGTGCCTCCCGGCTCCTGACCCGGCTCCACAGGTCCCAAGGGCTGCAATGCTCCTGGACTAATCTATCTTCACTGATTAGTTCTTAATCAGGAAGGCAGATGTGAACAAAGGGTCCAGATGAAAAGAGGAAGGGGGGGCAGGAGGGTGTAAATGGAAGAAAAAGGCAACCGTACTCCAGGCTGCATCCAGACAGCAGTGACCAGCAGGATGAGGGAGGGGATTCTGCCCTTACAAGGCATCACCTGTTGCACCGCACCCAGCTCTGGGGCCCTCGACACATGGACACTGAACTGCTGGAGAGGGTCCAGAGGAGGCCACAAAGATGATCAGAGGGCTGGAGAACCTCCTCTGTGGGGACAGGCTGAGAGAGTTGGAGTTGTTCAGCATGGAGAAGAGAAAGCTCTAGGGAGACCTTAAAGCTGCCTTCCAGTACCTGAAGGGAACTACAGGAGAGCTGGGGAGGGACTTTTGACAAGGGCTGGGAGTGACAAGACGAGGGATGATGGCTTTGAGCTGGGAGAGGGGAGATTGAGACTGGAGATGTGGAAGAAATTCTTTAGAGTGAAGGTGGTGAGACACTGGAACAGGCTGCCCAGGGAGGTTGTGGATGTCCCCTCCCTGGAGGTGTTCAAAGCCAGGTTGGATGGGGCCTTGAGCAACCTGGGCTAGTGGGAGGTGCCCCTGCCTATGTCGGGAGGGTTGGAACTGGATGACCTTTAAGGTCCCTGCCAATCCAAACTATCCCCTGACTCTCCAAGGAAAGGTTCCCCCTTTGCTGCTTTAGGACACAACTGTGAAAACTTGGTCTAAGAGCAGCGTTTGAAGCTGAGCTGCTTTCGCATTTATAACATTTGAGTCACTTCAGAAAACCTCTGCCAAAGCAGACTGAGCTGGACTTCTACATTCATTTATTTGAGAAGTTTATTCAAGCCTTGGTTAAAGATAAACAAGAGGCCTGGATGTGAAAGAACATCCGAGCTGGGCTTCCAGAGCTGTGGGGAGCTTGCCCCTCACTTTGATAGTGCCGAGGCTCCAGATGCTATCAGCACAACCCAAAATGTTCTAATTCCTTCCTGCAGAGGCAGGGCAAAAAAGCTGGGAACTTACTGCATGTCCTTGGGAGACATTCTTGCCATACTCAAATCATGGAAAGGATTCAGCTTAGAAATCTCAGGCATGATAGAGGTGTTTAGACCTGACTCATTAATGGCCAAGAGTTAATAGGCTGGAGCTGTAACTCCTCTGTCTGGGAAGCTGGGGGTGGTTAAGTCAAAGTTGTTTAAACATATATGTATATTTATCTCCTTCTCTGGAGAGATTCCAAACCTGTCTGGACATTGCAGTCCTGGGTAAACCTCCTCTGAGTGACCCTGCTTTAGCAGAGGGGTTGGAGTAGATCACAGAATGTTAGGGATCAGGAGGGACCTCCAGAGATCATTGAGTCCAGTCCCCCTGCTAAAGTAGGATTACCTAGGGCAGGTCACACAGGAATGCATCAGTCTTCAGAGAAGGAGACTCCACAACCTCTCTGAGCAGCCTGCTCCAGACCTCCAGCACCCTCACAGTAAAGAAGCTTCTCCTCATTCTGAGGTAGAACCTTATCTCTTCCAGCTGGTATTTACTGCCTCTTGTCCTGTCCCAAGACATCACCAAAAAGGCCCTGGCACCTTCATCTTGACACCTACCCCTCAGGTATTTATAGACAAGATCCCCTTTCAGCCTTCTCTTCTCCAGACTAAACAGCCCCAGGTCTCTCAGTCTTTCTTCATAGGAGAGATGGTCAAGCCCCCCAGACATCCTTGTAGCTCTCTGCTGGAGTTTCTCCAGCAAACTCTTGTCTTGAATTTGGGAACCCAGCTGGACACAGTATCCCAGGTGAGGTCTCACCAGGGCAGAATAGAGGGGGAGGAGAACCTCCCCAGACCTGCTGGCCACACTTTTCCTGATGCACCCCAGGATACCATTGGTCCTCTTGGCCACAACTGCATGCTGCTGTCCCAGTGATGGGGCATGATGCTCCCCAGAGGTCTCTTCCAATCCCCACCATGCTGGGATTCTGAATGCCACATGAACAGAAAAGCAAGAGGGGAAAAAATGAATGAAAAAAAATCCCAGCTTGATTTTGGAAAATACTTTACAGCTGCACTCTTGATCTCCTACTGAGAGTAGAAATCACCCTCCTGTCCAAACAAAAAGTGAAATCAGACTTGATCAGACCTCCACTGATTTCCAAAGCCAGTTAGTGCATCAATATTCCTATACATTTTTCCAAGAGAGAAATGGAAAAAAAAAAAAAAAAGGGATGAGTTAACACTCAGGACTCTTAAACATGCCTGAGATGTTCAAGGCCAGGCTGGATGAGGCCTTGAGCAATCTGGGCTAGTAGAAGGTGTCTCTGCTCATGGCAGGGGGGTTGGAAATAGATGAGCTTTAAGGTCCATGGTGGGGACCTTATATATAAAGCCCCCTATATTGCAAGCTTCAGACCACAATCTATACCTCTATTGGTTGACACTGAGCAACCAAGTCAGTGGAAAGTGTCCCTGCTCATGACAGGAGATTGGAACTGGATGACCTTTAATATCCCTTCCAACCCAACCTTTCAATGATTCTACAAATCCTCCACGAACCTCAAGTTTTTCAGAGCATAATTCTCCCACGAGCAGCACCTGCATGCCAAGACTACAGCTAAGTCTTTGGAGCCTGCCACTCTCCTGTAGGCAACACCAACACACCAAAACCCATTTTTTTTTCCCTGGGAAAAGCTGATCTGAAAGCAGATGGTTAACATATTGGCAAACTGAAGAGACACCCCAAAAAGAGAGACGATGCAAACTTTTGATTAGTTGAGATTTTGTTTATTTGAAGTCCCAAACTGGGAAATCTGTTTTCTCTTTGTGGCTTTAGGGTTTGATGTTTTATGTTTCTCTCTCTCTTTTTTTTTTTTTTTTGCCTTCACTGTTTGTTTGCTTTCAATTACTCAGGCCCCTCCTTATCCCTAACCTCTAAAACTCTCAGTGCTATCCCTCTCAGGAGGCGGGCAGCAAGACACCGTAGGCATGCAATTGCATATGTGAGCTGGAGGATGGATCCCTCTTTCAAAAGCCAAGGGGTTTGCTTTCAATTCAACTTTTTCTTTTTGGTGAGAGTATGGCACCAGCAGTTTGGTGTCTAGGCCAGGGGCTATTTGCTGCTTCCCAGGTGACAGCAAGCAAAGCTTAAACCACATGTGGCTTTTATCACCTCAAGTGGAACCGCTCTTTGCTTTCAAGGTTTTATCAGGTCCCTGCATTTACAAAAGCTTCCCTTACATGCTCAAAAGCTGCCATAAAACCTCTAGTTCAAGGTTTATTTGGTCTAGGTGGTTTTCAACTTGAGGGAACCACTTGCAGACACAAGGAATTTGTCCTGTGAGCTTTAACTGACCAGTTGCTCAGCGCCCTCCAACCATGCCTGCCTTCTGAGCAGAATTCCATCAACTCACTGACCAAAAGATGTTCTTTTAGGAATTTTTTTAAAAGAAGAAAAAAAAAAGAGGGGAAAAAAAAAAACCACCACAGAGCTTGCAGCAAAAAGGAAGTTTCAATTACTTTGTGAAATCAAGCAGACAAATTAAGATCCAAGCACACTTTATTAGCTCTGACAAGCAAATGCTGAAGCCTTTGTTTCCAATGTGCACAAAACTTTTACTAAGGAGGGCTGGGTGTGGCCTGGGGGTTTGATTTTCCTTCCCTTTAAGCCACAGAAATATGCATTTTCTTTGTTTGTTTTGTTTTTTCTCCTACAATGTTTTGCTACAACAAGGTTTTGTAAAGGTAATCAAACCAGGGAACCTGGCACAGGGCTTCACAAAGCAGCTGATTCTTCTCTAAGCATCCACCGATATTTCCATGTGTCAATAGTGCTTCATGAGGACATTTATCCACAGAAAGCCCATGTGAATAAGCTTTCCCCTTGCCTGCAGAGCTTGCCAAACAGGGGAACACTGCAGACAACATCAGAATTTGGAGCAGGTTAAAGAGACTCCAGAAAACGACAGACAAAAGGTCAGGTTTGCAAACACTGTTTGCACCCGCAAGATGCAAAGACAAGAAGACAAAAAGAGCCAAGACAATTTGGCTCTTACCAAGCATTTCATCTTCACTGTGTGGTCTGTGGTCCAGGGGAGACTGGAGGGGTCTGTGGAATCACAGAGTGGTTTGGCTTGGAAAGGACCTTAAAGGTCACTTAGTTCCAACCCCCTGTCACGGGCAGGGACACCTTTTACTAACTTGGTTGCTCAATGCCAACCAATAGACCTAGAGGCTGTGGTCTGAAGCTTGCAATACAGGAGGCTTTGCCCCCCACAATGGAAATTAATCACAAACTCAGTCAGAGAGCTACACTCAGGCCTACACTGCCCCTGCTGAAGAAAAACCCAAACCATCTCCTCTGCCTGAAAAACTCTTGCAGAGCAAGTGGGCTGCAAGTTGGCAGAGCAGTTCTTTCCCCTCTGCCCCCATCAAGGACCCAAAAGTCTCATTTGCTTTGAAAATAAAATTCAGTTCAAAGAGTAAGTCCTGAGCAGACACCAATGAGATTTCAGTTCTAAGTGGGAAGTTTTCCACAAGATATTTTCATAGCTACACGAAAAGGGTTGCTGAGGGAGGTGGAAGCCTCATCCCTGGAGGGGTTTAAGGCCAGGTTGGATGAGGCTCTGGACAGCCTGGTCTAGTGTGAGGGGTTCCTGCCCATGGCAGGGGGGTTGGAACCAGATGATCCATGTGGTCCCTTCCAACCCTGACTCATTCTATGATTCTATGAGGTGGTTCTGGCACAAAAGGTGAGGCAGACCACTTGTGCTGCTCCACGCTTGCAGCTGTCTGGTTGTCCCCTGCAGTGCAGGATGACCTTCTCAGCTCAGACACAGGCAAAGCCCTTCCCATGGTTAAGCCAGTTTCTGGACACTGGTTCAGCCAGGAACCTCCCACAGCAGAGCAGCTTTCTAGAACAGGAGTTTGAAGGAATGACTACCATCATTGCAGAGATGCTCCTGCAGAGCATCACAGCCACAACCCAACTCTGAGTTCACCTGCAGGAACCCAAATAACCCCTCACTGTGTAGCTGCACACCACAATCACCAGGCAAAGCAACAAGCCCAGCTCTGCCCATAGAAGCATGTGAAGGCTTTTCCAGCTTCCTCAGTGGCCCCAGTGATGCTACCAGCCCCTGACTGCAGCCCACCATCCCAGGAAAGAAGGGAAGGCTTCTCTGGCCCACATCTTCCTGCTGTTCATCACTGTGGAAACAATTCCCCAATTTCAGCTGGACCAGAAAGAGGCACCAATTAAAGGGGTTTCAGAAATAATTAGCCTGTGTCAACCTGATGCAAACCAGGGCTGGGGAAACAAGCCCAGCTGAAGGGCTCTGAGAGGGAAAGCCAGCAGAGCTTGATTGCACAGAAACTCTTTCAACACACTGCAGCTGGAGCACCAAGGCATGCACTTGTGCTTCTGAGCTCACCTCACCCTCACAGCTACCAGGAGCTAGCAGGACATTGGATCATAGAATTGCTTCAGTTGGAAGAGACCTCTAAGATCATTAAGTCCAAACATCAGCCTAACACCAGCATGGCCATTAAACCATAGAATTGTTTCAGTTGGAAGAGACCTCTAAGATTGAGTCCAAACATCAACCTAACACCACCATGGCCATTAAACCATGTCCCAAAATGCCATGTCCACACATTTCTTGAACACCTCCAGGGATGGTGACTCCACCTCCCTGTGGAGCCTGTTCCACTCTTTGAGTGAAGAAGTTTCTTCTAATACCCAAATTAAACCACTCCTGGGACAACTTCAGGCCACTTCCTCTCACCCTATCACCTGATACTAGGGAGCAGAGCCCCCACTTCACTCCAATCTCCTTTCAGAGAGTTGTAGAGAGCAATGAGGTCTCCTCTCAGCTTTCTCTTGTCCATACTAAACCACCTCACTTCTCTCAGCTGCTCCTGTTCTCCAGACCCTACACCAGCTTTGTTGCCCTGGGCTCTCTGTGACTATCAGGTCCCAGCTTGCAAGGCCATCAGAGGAAAGGCTGCATGAAAAATGAATGAGCAATCTGTGTTTGTGATATTGGAGGGGGGGGAGAAATCATAAAATAAAATAACCATCATAGACTGCTGTCTGCAGCAGGACACCACAACTTAACACCACTTTCCAATTTTAATGGTTCAAAAGCTCAACACGGTAGGGGTTGGAAGGGACTTTTGAAGATCATCCAGTCCAACCCCTCTGCCAGAGCAGGATCACCTAGGGCAGATCACACAGGAACGCATCCAGGTGGGCCTTGAAAAGTCTCTAGAGATGGAGGCAGCCTGCTGTTGCAAGAGGCAGGCAAGAACACACTGCTCAAAGGGGACACCAGCACGGAAAGCAAGGAGGTGGATCAGATTTAAATCCAAACAGCTCCCCCGCACATCCGTCCAAAGGTCGCTGTTTATAAGCAGGGGAAGGCAGCTTCATACACAAAGATGATCCAGCCCTGACTGCTCCCAGGAAGAAAAGCTGCTCCCAAGAAGAAAAGCTGCTTGTCAGCTCAACTTTGAGTACTGCTCCTGTAAACAAGCCAAACCTGCAAACCCACACACAGCCCAGCCTAAAGCATCACAGGGAGGAAGGTGAAGCAGCGGCACAACAGGAGACAGGGGGGGAAGCCCAGCACCAAAACAGTCTCCAGGTGCAACTTTCCTTTTGAAAGGTGCCAGAAACTGGGCCATGGTGTACAGCAAAGAGCCAGGGAGGAACAAGAGAAACTCCTTCCAGCAAGTGGCACAGCACTGGGGTCAGCCCCCTGAAGAAATGGGGAGCAAACCTCTTCCAAGCGCTGGAGAGGTGGGAGGCTCCCACTCCAGCTCTGCCTTACCCTCGGCATGGCAGGCAGGGAATCCATGAGGAGATACCACTATGGCACAGCCCCATGTCTGCCTTCTCATCTGGGGGAGCAGTGGCACTGGAATGGGAGCACAGCCCCCAAGATAGGTGATAGGTTCAGAGGAGGCCACCAAGATGATCAGAAGGCTGAAGCGCCTCTCCTGTGGGACAGGCTGGGAGAGTTGGGGCTGCTCAGCCTGGAGAAGAGAAGGCTGCAGGGAGACCTTAGAGCAGCCTTCCAGTACCTGAAAGGGCTACAGGAGAGGTGGGGAGGGACTTTTGACAAGGGCTGGAGGAAACAGGATGAGGGACAATGGCTTTGAGCTGGGGAGGGGAGGGTGAGACTGCAGATGAAGAAATTCTTTCCAGTGAGGGTGGCGAGACACTGGCACAGGCTGCCCAGCAAAGCTGTGGATGCCTCCTCCCTGCAAGTGGTTAAGACCAGGCTGGATGAGGCCTCCAGCAGCCTGCTCTAGTGGCAGGCATGCTGCACAGGACAGGGGATTGGAACCTTGAAGGGCCCCTCCAACTTAAGCCATTCCAGTGTTCCATGACAGTTTGAACCAGCCACTACCCCTGCCCACATCTCAGCTTTTCTCTCCCTGCCTAGACAAACCACCTCTGAGCTAGGACCACAGCTGAGCTTGCCAGGGAAGGTTTTTACCTGAAGAAACGAAAATGTGCTTTGAAGCCCTTGCCTGCTGCTCCCAGCAGGCGTTCCTTGAACAGCCCAGGCATCTGTTATAGAAGCCACTCAGCTCACACAAGCAGTGCACTGTGCTCAGCCAGCAGAACACGACCCACGGCCAAAATCCCATCCCGCTGCTTGAACAGGCTCCCAATGTATTCCCCAGCTCTGGAACCAGCAGCCTGCCAGTGTTTGTGGAAAAGGAGAGGCTGAGCCTTTTAACCTCCCCTGGAGGAGGCGAGAAAGGGGGGTGGGAGAGCAGGGAGGCAGGATTCAGATAAGGACACTACCAAATTAAGAGGTACTCCTTCCCCAGGCCACTCTGTTTACTCCAGCTGTGAACACTGCCTTATCTGCTGCCAGGTTCACACGGGCACTCCTCCTCCTCCTCCTGCTTCTCACATTACCACAGAGCAATCTTAACATCTTTTCAACAATTTACAAGCCAGCATCTGCACCACTAACTCTGAGCAAAACCCTCCCATAAGGGACAGCAGCATCCCAGGTGAAGGACATGGCTGCAGAGGACAATCACCTGCAGGGTGGATGGGTGGGCACAGGAAGCACCTTCAGCCTTTTAAGATGAGAACAAAGGAAATTCCACCTCAACAGGAGGGAAGACTTCAGGGCTCTGTCCCCCTCACACCAAAGGAGCAGGCTGCCCAGAGAGGTTGTGGAGTCTCCTTCTCTGGAGACTTTCAAGACCCCCCTGGATGCATTCCTATGTGACCTGCCATGGGTGATCCTGCTCTGGCAGGGGGCTTGGACTCAGTGATCTTCAGAGGCCCCGTCCAACTCCTACCATTCTGTGATTCTTTGAAACCATCTTTTTGGTTTCCCAACCCTCCCTTCCTGCAGACAGCAACAGACCCTACAGGAGGGCTTCCTTCCCTCTACCCAGCAAAGGGCCATATCTTCTTTGGAAAAGGCAAGTTTGGGGAGACCTCAGCCCCAAGCTTCACAGAGACTTTCCAACTACTGACCTGAATTTTGATTCCCTCTCTGCACAAGCACAGCTGCTGTGCACAACAGTTTCAACAGGGTGGAAAAACAACATGCCCAGCTGAAACCACCTTACCATACCAGGGGACAGCTGCATCCAGGTTTTTGCTGGCAGGCATTGAAGAGGTTTATTAACCGGGGGGCGGGGGGAAACTGAGTGCAAACAAGACCTTTGCCATCCACCACCCAGACGGTGCCATTCCAAATCCACTGGCAGGAAGGTAAACAGCCCTTGGCAAGCTGTGACCTCCAGGGAAGGGAGGGTTGCTGAGAAGGATGGGATGCAGAATCCTTCCCAAGCAGGTAAGGAGCTCCCAGCCTCTCCTCACAGCTGTTGCTGCTGTGCTCTCCCAGCTGCCTCCCCCTCAGCACAACCACTCTATAAAAAAGGCTGTGGCTATAAGCAGCCTGGAGGAGAGGTGGGAAGCAGGGAGGCACTCAGTGACCCACAGGTGACACAAAGCCATGCTGGCAGGGCTGAGCCAAGGCTGCAGAACAAGGTGGCATTCCTGTGTGGGCTGGGTGTCTCCAGTGGATGACTGAGCTGTGACCAGAGCCACTTCCCACTGTGGGGATGAACTTGTCCTGTGAATTCTATAATCACTGAGTTGTTTTGGTTGGAAAAGCCCTCTAAGATCATCGAGTCCAACCATCAACCTAAGGCCACCACAGCCACTAAACCACCTCCTGAGGTACCATCACATCCACACGTTTCTTGAACAGCTCCAGGAGTGACTCCACCAGGAGTCACCATAGTTAGAGAAGCCAAGGGGCACTCCAAGAAGCACCTGTGGTGAAGTAGTGAGAAGCCATCCTGGTTCTAATTGAGATCAGAGGGGCTCAGAGATCAATGCAGGGACAAGGCAGAAAGCAGAGAGGGCAGGAAACACTGGGTGGTGAGACACTGGCACAGGCTGCCCAGGGAGGCTGTGGCTGCTCCCTCCCTGAAGGGGTTCAAGGCCAGGTTGGATGAGGCCTTGAGTGATCTGTACTAGTGGGAGGTGTCCCTGCCTATGGCTGAGCTTTGAGGTCCCTTCCAACCTAAACCATTCTATGATTCTATGAAACCAGGAGCCAGCAGCTCTCCCACAAGAGCCAAAGTGCTGACCATGAGCAGGTTTCAGGGGCTTTCAGTGCAGCCTGCCATCAGTGTTTCTGCCCATCAGTCCAGAATACTGGGGTTTTAAACTCTATTTCCTCTTAAGGGAAAAGAAAAAAAGGCAAAGTGGTACATCCTTCATCACCAGAGGGACAAGCATCACAGGATGTCAGAGGTTGGAAGGGACCCAAAGAGATCATTGAGTCCAAGCCTCACGGAAGGGGTTGGAAGGGACCCAAAGAGATAAGAGTCCAACCCCCATGTTCTCTATGGACAGGAGAAGCACATCCTTCCAGCCTGGACACCCTGGGACATAAACCCAAGCTAATACTGAAGCCTTGAAGCATCACCCAAGCCCTCCAAGTAAAAAAAAGAGCATTTTCAAGCCTGCCACAGCCTTCAAGACATTCCCCCTCCTGCTCTCCTGCTATTTTTGAACGATGACATTTTTTTCCAAAACAAAAGTGTTTTGCAATCCTTCCCTTTTCCAATTAAAAGTAGTGAAACTCTCTTCATTCTCTGCCAGTCCAGACACACAACCACAGGCACAACCACCAGCTCCAAATCCACCCACCCTGCAGACAGCCACGTCACAGCCCTCTCTCTCCCAGGGCTCCCGTGCTGGGCTGGCACCAGGGTTAGGTCTTGCTGCACCACGAGCTGCTCACAGGAGAATTGGGAAAGGTTAAAATTTAACTTGAAATAGCTTAACTTCTCTTCTGAACCTAGCTCCTGGAATGGAGGGATTTCACTTAATCCCTTTAAGTTTCCAAGTGTGCTTCTTTTGCCATAACTTGTTTCCCCAAAAAAGAAACTGCTATATATATATAAATTATATATATATATATTTTATATATATATAATTTTATATGTGTGTATATATATATATATTAAAGAAAAAAAAATGAAAAGCCAAGGAGCCAAAGATGACCTATTTCTCACAGCAATATAAATATCTCCAGGTCCTAACAAAGGCACAGGAAAAGTAGCTCGAGATCAAAAAATGTAACCAAAGCCAATAAAGAGTCTTGCTCTGAAAGAAATTAATATGAATCAAATCCCAAGGAAAGGGATTTCATGGCACAATCCTCCTATGTTAACTGCCCAGTAGTTTCCCCATGCTGCCAGTCCAAAGGCAACAGGCAGTAAAATTTACATTCTGTGGTCATTCGAGACACACATCTGCTGCAAAGACCTACCCTGTAAAATTAGGGAAGAAAAAAAAACAACACACTGAAAACATTCGTGGAAGCAAGTTCTGCATGGACCAGCAATGTGCCCTTGTGGCCAAGAGAGCCAAGGGCATCCTGGGGGGCATCGGGAAAAGTGTGACCAGCAGGGCTAGGGAGGTTCTTCTCCCTCTCTGCTCTGCCCTAGTGAGACCACAGCTGCAATACTGTGTCCAGTTTGGGGCTCCCCAGTTCAGGAGAGACAGAGACCTGCTGGAGAGAGTCCAGTGGAGAGCCACAAGGATGAGTGGGGGACTTGAGCATCTCCCCTGTGGAGAGAGACTGAGAGCCCTGGGGCTGTTTGGTGTGGAGAAGAGAAGGCTGAGAGGAGATCTGAGCAATGTCTATCAATAGCTGAGGGGTGGGTGTTAAGTGGAGGGGGCCAAGCTCTTTTGGGTGGTCAGCAGCAATAAGCCAAGGAGCAATGGATGCAAACTGGAACAGAGAAGGTTTCAGCTCAACAGGAGGAGAAACTTCTTTGGTGTGAGGGTGACAGAGCCCTGGAGCAGGCTGCCCAGAGAGGTTGTGGAGTCTCCTTCTCTGGAGACTTTCAAATCCCACCTGGATGCATTGCTGTGTGAGCTACCCTGAGTGATGCTGCCTTGGCAGGGGGGTTGGACTCAGTGATCTCTGGAGGTCCCTTCCAGCTTCTAAGGTTCTGTGATTCTGAAGAAACACCACCTAGGAACTAAGTGAGACTGAGCAAGTGAACCCTAGAAGACACACAGCAGCCTCAGCCATACATCCCTGCACCCAGCTGGGAGAACACAAGGGGTTAAAAGTGGCAGGAGCAGGAAGGGCTCATTTTAAAAAAAAAGAAGACTCCAAAAATCAGGAATTTTGCCAGTTTTTACCCCTGATAAATCCACATTCCAGTCTGTCAGCTATCTTGTTATCCCCAGAGCTGCTGAAGTGTCTTTGGCTGGAACTATGCATGACTCTAGTTTTGAGTAATGGAAATAAAGTATGTGCCCTGCAACTGCAGCGTTCCTTTCCCAACCCCCACGAAGGAAAAAAGAACCAGCACAGGCAGAGCAGGAGGAGATCCTAGAGCAGCTCAGGGATTTGGGTAGAGAGAAGCTGGAATCACACCCCACAGCAGCTCCCAAACCCGCCTGGGGAAGGAAGGATGGCTAAAAGTTGGAAAGGAGGTGCCAAGTTGCAGGCTGCTGGAGCAGCTTTTCTGGTCTGCAATGGCAAACAAACAAATGCTCATCCCGATTCGCAAGTCCGGCGTAGCAGGCGGCTCAGGGCTGCCAAACATTTGGAAGCAGTATTGTAAAATTAAACAAAGCTATCATTTACAGGAAACCCTGCCCCCAGTACAAATTATAGACTTGTTAAGTTTATCTGGCAATGCCTTGCCCCTGAGTGCTGTATAATTATTCCTAAATCTTTCAAGAAAGAATGCAAATATTTTAAAGCCGTAATTCATTGACAAGGAGGAAGTCTCCTTTAGCCTTTTGTGCATATTTTAATACCTAAAAATTAACCCCTACTCTCCACAACTATTTTTCAGCATCCTATGGAGCTAGCAGACTCAGACCTGGTTTTGGCAGGGCTGGCAAAAGCTGACCAGGAGCACCAGGCTCATCCAGCATCCTCGGCCGCTTGCAGACTGGTTCCGAAGCTGCATCGGGGCTGGTTTGGACAAGCACTGTGCCAGCCAGGATGCTCCCCATGCCAGAGCCTTCCAGGGCTGGTTTGGAGCAGCACCTTGCCAGCCAGGATGCTGCCCATGCCGGAGCCTTCCCAGTCAGGGAGGTTTTCAGGGTTGGTTTGGAGCAGCACCCTGCCAGCCAGGATGCTGCCCATGCCGGAGCCTTCCCAGTCAGGGAGGTTTTCAAGGCTGGTTTGGAGCAGCACCCTGCTGGAGCCTTCCCAGTCAGGGAGGTTTTCAGGGCTGGTTTGGAGCAGGACCCTGCTGGAGCCTTCCCAGTCAGGGATGTTTTCAGGGCTGGTTTGGAGCAGCACTGTGCCAGCCTTGCTGCTCCCTGCCCAGGAGTCTTCCCAGTCAGAGAGGTTCTCTGCTGAAAAGGCTGGCTGTTCTTGCAGGGCTTTGCAAAAAAACAGTATAAAGGAGCCTTTAATAAAGTGGAGGGCTGAGTTATGTGGAGTTTTGCTCCACAGGACCTTTGGACCAAGATCTCTGTGTCCTTCTGGCATGCTAGATTGCACTGGGCAGAACCAGCCCTGAGCTCCCAGTCTTTCGAGCCTCCTCTACCTACCAAGCCACAGCTCTCCAACTAGCCCAAATTAACTCATGTTAATTAGCAGAAAACTCGTGGCTGAGGCCACTGCCACCTTTGTTTTCTGGAGGAGAAGAAAATCAACTCATCCTTAGCTCAAGCCCTCCCTCCTGGAGGGTGTGGAGCCCTTGATCTGCCCCCAGGGGCACATAATCTGGGGCTCACTTCTAAAGCAATGCTCACCTGAACCCAACGGGGAGAGTGTCTGCATCCCTTGGGACAGGGAAGTGGCACCTGCAAAACCATGCACGCAGTGCCCCCACCCTCCCAGCAGCACCCAGTACCCCACAGGGGCTCATCTTGCTCTGGAGCTGCACAGCTGTGCCCACAGGATCAGCTATGCCAACCGTGCCCTGCCCAGCAGTACAGCAGAGCTGCTCTGAACCCACTGTGCACCTGCTGCTAAGCTTGAAGGGAAAATACAAAGAAAGAAGGCAAAGCCAACCTTACCTTTTCAAAAGGCAGCACTCATGCTATTGTGCTCTCCCCCAGTGCCATCACTTATTTAAGAGCAGCTCAGCAGTGGGTGCCACCTCCCGGCACTGCTTGGCACTTCCTTGGCACGGTTGCTCTGATGGCAGGATCACAGAACGGTAGTGGTTGGAAGGGACCTCTAAAGATCATTGAGTCCCCCAGGGCATGTCACAGAGGAACACATCCAGGTGGGTTTTGAGTGTCTCCAGAGAAGGAGACTCCACAACCTCTCTGGGCAGCCTGCTCCAGGGCTCCAGCACCCTCAGTGTCAATTTTTTTCTGGTGCTGGCAGCCTGTCCTACAGCTGTGCCACCCTTCACAGTTACTCCAACACGGGAAGCAAAACAAGGAGCTCTACCACGGGTAGGCTGCAGCAGTTAATCCAGCAGCTTCCTGTACGCAAACAACACCCACAATGCACATCGACCGTCACAGGTTGGTGCTGCTGGTATGGTGGATCTCAAAGGCTGAAGGACCTGAGTTTTTTTTCCTCCTGGTGCAAGCAGGTCAGCAGATTCTGTTCCTTGCAAAGAGCTACATCCTAGAGCTGTTAGCACACAGACGAGCACCACACCAAGCGACCACCCAAGCCGGACTTAAACCTGACTCTGCTGAGACGCCACAGTACTACCAACCACCACGATGCTACAAACTGCCACACTGCTCTTCCAGAAGCAGTCCCAGCCATGCAAGCCACCTTCCCTTCCTCTCCTTGGCAAGCACAAGTTGTGAGCTTCCAGGTCTGGAGCTGGGAAAGGGAGGCCAGGCCAAGCTCACAGCCCTGGCGCAAGCACCAGAGTGTATAAAACCAAACCGGCAGCGATTGCAGGAGAAGAAAGCAATCTCATTACGAGAGCTAATGAAAGCCAACCACAATTATTATGTAAACAGCCCCAAATCATTAGCAGACACTATCAAAGCCATTTTTGCCCCCACCGAGAAGGAAAAGCCTACAATCCTGTGGCACCCTCAGCTCTGCCTCTGTACCAAGCCAAAACTCAGAGGGAAGCCTGTTTCTTTTCCTCCAGTTCAAACCAAACCAGTGGCACCACTCTGACCTCTGATCTGCATGCCAGGTTTCTGCCAGCTGCTTGCTCTGCTCCCTGTACCTCTGCACTGGCACTTGTCTCACCAGGCAACCAGTGCTCCCCCCAAAACTGCCAGCCACTGCACTTTGGAATCCCAAAGGTGGGCAAAAAAAACCCCAAACAAAACAATTCACCCTACACTACTCAGGGTGAAGTAAAGCCTGCCCAGGTGCCCACATGTAGCTGGCAAGGTAATGATTTTCCATCAAGCCTATAATTGTGCTAGTTCCTTTGATCACATAAATGCCCTCCTCCCATGGGAAGGGGCCAAGGCAAGCCAGGGAGGGTGCAGGAGGTTATTTTTTCTCCCTTCTTGCTATCACAGCAAGTCCGTCCCTATCACAAATTTCCTTCTAATAGCACTCACTGCAGCTGAGCCAAGCTTTTTGGGTTTTTTCCTGGGGGGGGGGGAGCAAATTCATCTCTGAAACAAATAGACAAGCAAACTCCCTTGTAAAGAAGGCACTGCCAGCCACTCGCCTATCAAGACACTCAAACAAGACCCCTGTGTTTGCAGGAAAAGCAAAACCCAGTGAAAATCCAGGCTGTCTTGAGGTTCCAAGAACACTGAATCAAAACAGGCTCTGCTCTTGAAGAAGAGGAAGAGCACAAAAAGAGGCAAGAAGTTTGCATTAAAAGCCATGTAATTGTTTCAAAACATCATTATTAGAGCCTGTAGCACCAGCCAAGAGGGATTTATCACCCCCTGTCATCACAGCCTGCAACACCAAACTGTCAACGGTACCAGGCTAAAGCCCCAGCTCTTAATTTCTTAAAGCTGCCCCTTTGGTGCCAGCAAATCCTCTCAACCCCAGGGATTTGAGAGTCCAGGGCACTGCTGCTCCTCCATCACAGCCTCTGAAACTTCCAGGGACTTGGGGGTCCAGGGCACTGCTGCTCCTCCATCACAGCCTCTGAAACTCCCGGGGACTTGGGGGTCCAGGGCAGTGCTGCTCCTCCATCAGAGCCTTTGCCAGCCGTGTAGGGCGACACGACCCAACGGCAAGCACCCAGCACAGCGCTCCCAAGCAGGAAGATGTCCTAAGTCAGGGTGGGTAAACAATTCCCCAGAGGTTATTATTTCAGCTTCTTTCAAAAAGTCAAGAGGCTGGAAAGGCTTTAACTGCATTTTCCACTGCAGAAAGGATTCCCTCAAAAGGCCCTGCCAGGAGGTGCCCGAGCGGTCAGAGCTCTCTGTTAAAAACAGACACCCTGACATTTGGGGCTTTCCTGGGAAGTTGTTAACTCCAACACAACTCCAATCACCAGCAATTTCTAGAAGACTACAAACCACAAGAGGTTAAAGTGACTGCACAATGACTTCAGCTAACCTAAGTGTGACCCCCGACCCCCCCCCCACTCCCTACCCCAGAAAGGAGCAGCTATTAGGTGTTGTGGTTCTGTAGAAACTCAATTAGCAAAGCTAAAGTCATATAAGCATTAAAAACAAAAAAAAAAAAAAAAAAAAAAATCCAAAACCACAAGAAAAAAAAAAAAAAAAAAAAAAAGAGGGGGGCGGGGAGGGGGAACAAAACAAAACAAGAGGCAGCAACAATGCTGACAATGTGCAAGGGGCACATTTTTTTTTTCCTTTGGCCTCCCCAAAGCTGCAGCTTGTATAAGAACTGTTCCTGTGCCCACAAAAATGTTGAAACATATTTTAAACGTTTCATCATTGTTTGCTCCCCATCTGAATTTGCTTAAAATGCAGACGATTCTCAGCTTCTCAATTGGAAACATTAAGGGAAATGTTCCTTCAAAAAAAAAAAAAAAAAACCCACACTGAAAAAAAAACAAACCAACACACTCCATTGCTCAGGGCAGCTCCTCTCTGCTGACCTGTACCTTTCCTAACCCCCCAAAAGTGGAGCTGAGTCCCTCAGCCAGCTCACACAGCACAGTTCGTTGGACACTAAATGCCTAAGTCACAGGAATGCTGAGGAGAGGAACTGGAAGTGAACAGATCTCTTCCTTTTTTTTTTTTTTTGCTTGAAAGATGAACAAGATGAAGAATTTCTGGGAGGTTTGTTCTAATAAAAAAAAAAGAACAAAAAAAAAACCCACCAAGTATCAGACAACGTCTAAGACTTGCTCTTAGTTAGAGGTGTCCCTGCTGGCTGCAGGGGGTTGGACAAGATGACCTTTGAGGGTTCCTTCCAACCAACAATGTCTGAGACTTGTTCTTGTTTGGAGGTGTCCCTGACTGCAGGGGGGGTTGGACAAGATGACCTTTGAGGGTCCCTTCCAACCAACAATGTCTGAGACTTGTTCTTGTTTGGAGGTGTCCCTGACTGCAGGGGGGGTTGGACAAGATGACCTTTGAGGGTCCCTTCCAACCAACAATGTCTGAGACTTGTTCTTGTTTGGAGGTGTCCCTGACTGCAGGGGGGGTTGGACAAGATGACCTTTGAGGGTCCCTTCCAACCAACAATGTCTGAGACTTGTTCTTGTTTGGAGGTGTCCCTGACTGCAGGGGGGGTTGGACAAGATGACCTTTGAGGGTCCCTTCCAACCAACAATGTCTGAGACTTGTTCTTGTTTGGAGGTGTCCCTGACTGCAGGGGGGGTTGGACAAGATGACCTTTGAGGGTCCCTTCCAACCAACAATGTCTGAGACTTGTTCTTGTTTGGAGGTGTCCCTGACTGCAGGGGGGTTGGACAATGTGCTGGTTTAAGGTTAATTGCAAGTAGACTTTGACCTCGGACAGACAAGATGACCTTTGAGGGTCCCTTTCAAGCCAGTGTAATCTGTGAATCTATGAATCTGTCTTCCATGGGCAAAGAGCAGACAGCAACCACACAAGGTGAGCAGCAGCAGCCCTCTCACACTTCAAGTCCTGGGTTTGGTATTGGGCCCACACTCCAAGAAGGACATTGAGGTGCTGGAGTGTGTTCAGAGAATGGCAACAAAACTGGTGAAGGGTCTAGAGAAGAGGACTGGGGAGGAGCAGCTGAGGGAACTAGCCTAGAGGTCTTCAAGGCCAAGTTGGAAAAGGGCCTGAGCATCCTGGGCTAGTGGAAGATGTCCCTGCCTATGATGGGTGGGTTGGAACTAGATGGTCTTTAAGGTTTCTTCCAATTCAAACCATTCTGTGATTCTATGAACTGGGGCTTGTTCAGTCTGGAGAAGAAGAGGCTGAGGGGAGACCTTCTGGCTCTCTACAACTACCTGAAAGGAGTTTGGAGCCAGGTGAGGCGTTGGTCTCTTCTCCCTAGTCGTAAGAAGTGACAGGACAAGAGGCCTGAAGTTGCACCAGGGGAAGTTTAAGACTGGATCTTAGAAGAAACTTCTTTACTGAAAGGCTTCCCAAAGACTGGAACAGGCTGCCCAGGGAGGTGGTGGAATCCCCATTCCTGGAGGTGTATCAAAGAGGCAGAGATGTGGACTGAAGGACATGGGTTTAGCATCAGACTGAGTAAAGAGAATGGTTGGACTTAATGATCTTAAAGGACTTTGTCAGCCAAACCCATTCTATGATGCTATGAAAGAGGCACTACAGTCCTAATTTCACACTAAAATCAACACTGGGCAGCCTTTAACAAAGGCTGAACCCATCGGTTCATACACACACACACTTCCCAAGCACCACACTTTGCCAGGGAGGTGACACACTGCTGCCCTTGGGGACCACCACCCCTTCCCCATCCCACCTCACCCCTCTCCCAGACTCCACAGAGACATTAGATGAGCCAGGCCACAAGACATGAACCAGTGAGGAAGAGATGCCTGCACTGGCCACGGCCACTTGCAAGCAGAGAGCACCCTTCTAAGAAAACACATCAAAGCAACACATCACAACATCCTTGCAGGGAGGAAGCCTGCTGCCAGCCTTCCACCAGCCCCACACATGTAAGGCTTCTCTGACATCTCCTCACCAGCTCCATTCTTCCCAACATCCTTGCAGGGGCAAAGCCTGCTGCCAGCCTTCCACCAGCCCCACACATGTAAGGCTTCTCTGACATCTCCTCACCAGCTCCATTCTTCCCAACATCCTTGCAGGGAGGAAGCCTGCTGATAGCTTCCCACCAGCCCCACACATGTAAAGCTTCTCTGACATATCCTCACCTCCTCCATTCTTCCCAACACACTGCTTTTATCCAAGTACCTTTCCCAGAATCAGGAAAATGTAAACAGGAAGAAAAAAAAATAAAAAGCCCAGAACAAACACAGTGCTTCAGCCACAGCCTCTTCAGGGCAAAGACAGAAACACAAACAGCCCAAAATCTCTGCTACAAAGGTCAAACAGTTTCCTGAAAGACATTTTTAAAGTGAGAAGCAGGTAAGATAGGCTAAAAAAAAATTAATTAAAAAAAAAATTAAAAGAGGTAATTTCCTTTTAATAAAAAGCTTGGAAACTTGATTAAAAAATAAATATATAATGATACAAGTAGTAGCTTTCTTCCTAAGATGCACAAACCTCAGTGAGCAGCACAAACTGCCTCTGCCAGGGCAGCAGAGGAGTTTGCTGTGGAGTGTCTTGGAACACACAAAGTAATTTAGGGAGTGAGGAGAAAATGCAAAAGTTCTGCAGGGTCCTCGCATTGCTTAGCAATGAGAGAAGGAAGTTATCTTCATAATCTCAAAAGAAAGAGAAAGCAGGAGGAATGTGAGGAATGCAAGGAGGTTATTGCCCCGGAGACCGAGGCTGGCAGCCCGAGGAGATGCACACCCTGACCTCTTTGGCTAACAAGAATTTCCTCCCCTCCTCCCAAAAAAAAAAAAAAAAAAAAGAGCAGAACTAAAGCAAAGAATCAGGTCCTGGAGGGCTGCTCCTTTTCTGGGAGGAGGTAAAGGATTTTAGCAGATAGCATCATCAGGATTATCCTTGTTGGTGCTGCTCAAACCTACAGTTTAGGGAGGAGAGCAGGAGAGAGATGTGAGGGAGTGAGCCCATGCACCTCCACACCTGCACGTCCCTACAGATGTTCCATGGGCAGCACTCCTGGACTTGTCTGAGGAACACGTGGAGGGAACAGGAGGTGAGAACCACATTGTTCAACACCTCTTGAGAAGCACTGGCAGTCCTCCAGCCACACAAGCTCTGGGATGCTTCCAGGGCTGGCAAGCAATCCACTGCACATAACCAGGATGAAGGGGTCTGCATGAGCCACCAGCCAACACCACACACCAGGCTAACACCATGGACATGGTGGTAGAAGCCCTATCCCTGGAGGTTTTTAAGGCCAGGCTGGATGGGGCTCTGAGTAGCCTGATCTCACGTGAGGTGTCCCTGCCCATGGCTGGGGGGTTGGAGCTGGATGATTCCCTGAGGTCCCTTCCAGCCCTGACAATTCTGTGATTCTATAATGTGACCACCTCAAGTAACCTGGGAGCCTTCCAGCCTACTGACAGAGGTCCCAGCTCTCCTGGGCAGATGCCTCCAAAACAGAAGATGCTAGTCTGGGATATTCTCTCATTAGAGGTGTATTGCTTGCACGAAGCAGCATCACTTCAGCCTGAAGTTCCTTACCTCTGCAGGTATCAAGGACAAACACCATGGTGGAAGGGAGAGGCAGAGACACACACACACCCCACACCGGGACAGACTGTGAGAGTTGAGGCTTTTCAGCTTGGAGAAGAGACGGCTCTGGGGAGACCTTAGAGCAGCCTTCCAGTACCTGAAGGGGGCTACAGGAGAGCTGGAGAGGGACTTTTGACAAAGGCTTGTAGTGCTAGGATGAAGGACAATGGCTTTGAGATGGGAGAGAGGAGACTGAGGCTGGAGATTAGGAAGAAATTCTTTACAGTGAGGACAGCGAGACCCTGAAAAAGGCTGTCCAGGGAAGGAAGCGTTCAAGCCTAGGTTGGATGATTGCTTGAGCAACAAGTGGGAGATGTCCCCGCCCGCAGCAGGGAGGTCGAAACTTAGCTGGTCCTCAAGGTCCCTTCCAACCCAACATTCCACGATTCCCTGAAACCCAGCGCCTTGCCGCCGCGTCGGCCTTGCTCCACTGCCATTCCAGCGCGAATCCAAAGTCTGTTGACACACGAAAGCCACAGAAAATCTCCCTGAAGCTACAAAACAGGGCTGCGAACACTGAGCGGCGCGGAGCCCTCCCGCGCAGTGTACACACGGCTATTCAGTCCCTTAAAAACCGGCTGGGCGTCTAAGGAAACATCTGATAATTAAGGCAATTTGAACAATAGATAATAATTTGACTATGAATCGTACGGAATGTAATGACTGCTTATTCTGGCAGAAAAAACAGGACTCGCTATGAAGTGGCTGCCAAGGAAAACGATACTCCCACTCAGCCCGGACTCTGTGCGAGCGCTGCGCTGCTAACCGCATGCTTCCCGCTGCCGGCTGCTAGGACGCGGCGCTGCCGCCGCTGCTGCTGTCGAACAAAACCCCGCGCTGAGGCTCGGCAGGCAGAGAGCGGAGTGCCAGCAGAGGGGTGCCCGCAGCCCCTCCTCAGCCTGGGGGCCGCCGCCGGCTCTTGCCAGCGCTAGCCGAGCCGTGCGGCCGCCAGCGGCGGATGCCAAGCTGCTTGCCGGTGGCCTGCGGGCAACTTGGACAGGCTGCCAGCTCCCCCCATCCCCCTGCTGTTTCCAGTTGCTAAATGACATTAGGAACAGCTAAAAATACTTCGAGCGATTCTCTCGTTTACTTTTCCATGCCAGCACTCGGCGCTTGCCGAGGAGGACGTTCTCCGACGGTCACCTCCCCACCCACGGGTGGTCAGGCAATTGCTCCGTTGAGGCATGCCGTGCGGGAGAAATCATCCTGCTAGCCACCGACCTGTGCCTTCGCTGGGCTGAGGTCACTGAGAAGAGCTACAGCTGGTGGCCAGGTTGCTCCACACCTTCAGGTGGCTGGTGAGGAATCATAGAACAGCAGGGGTTGGATGAGAGATCATCGAGTCCAAGCTCCTGCCAAAGCAGTCTCACCTAGGGCAGGTCACACAAGTACACATCCAGGAGGGTCTTGAAAGTCTCCAAAGATGGAAAACTCCACAACCTCTCTGGGCAGCCTGCTCCAGGGCTCCAGCACCCTCACAGTAAAGAAGTTTCTCCTCATGTAGAGGTGGAACTTCATCTGTTCCAGTTTGTGGCCATTGTCCCTTGTCCTGTCACAGGACATCACTGGAAACAGACTAGCCCCTTCTTGACACCCATCCTTCAGATATTTATAAGAGCAGGTATTCTCTGGTTCTTCTCGTACCCCAGTGAGCCCAGAAGCTGTCTAGTGCCAAGTTGACTGCAACCGGCTCGGCAGTGCCAGACAGCACAAGGAACACATCCTGGATGAGATCCAGGAACTCGTTTCTCAGTTGGAACAGGCTGCATGGAGAAGCCTGTGAAAAACTAAAGGTCTGTCTGCTGAACTTGATCACTAAAACAGCAATGCCAGCAAAGCAGCCTTCCTGATCAACCAAGGTGGCACACCTGGGTGACGCAGTGGGGACAAGCGAGCAGCAGGACATCAGGACACCTCTTTGGGCAAAACCCCATGAGTCCAAAAGCCAACAGCCAAGTGATTCCCTCTGTCACGGTGAGAGCCACTCTCCCTCACTCCTAACTTGTAAACGCAGCTGTTCCATGAATGGGGTTTAAACGGAGGCAAAGGTCCCATCAGCAACTGTCACAAAGTCTGAACACGGAGTACTGCTTGTGCCCAGCTCCCTGCAGGGGTGGGCTCCAGGCTCCCTCTGTGCTCATCCCCAGCCCGGCAAATCCCACTGAGCCTGCCTCCATGCCACCACAAAACCAGGAGAACAGTGCCAGTGAGGGAGGGCATTTCACTTCTGCAGGACATTCGCAGGTTAACAGATAAGGCTTCCCACCAACAGCCAAGGCTTTTTTTGCCTTTTCAATCCAGGAAAAGAAGCATCTCTTTCTTCCAATTAGCAAGAAAAGGGAAGGAATTTCCATCCGTTTAACACCTGAGGGCAAGAAGGAGCCTCCTGAAAGAAACAGTTGGGATTTTTTTTTGTCTTTAAACCACAGCCACCTACTGTGGGTCTCCGGATGCCACCTCTGGCTTTGCATTTCATTCTGCAGCCACCCCAGCAAGGGTGACTCCCAGGCAGTCCTGCTCCACCACCCAGAGACACACGGGTTCAATAAGCTAAGATACTTTCCAGGTAGCATCTGAATGAAGTGAGCAGTTACAGGTTGGAGGACCAAGATCCTCAGTTAGAGGCTGGGACTCTCCCCACACCACCTACCCTCTACACCTTACCAAGAGCCAAGCTTTGCACATCAACAATCTACAGCAGCTCTACAGATTGCATCTCACCAGTGCCATAAGCTCTGAATGTAACACAGGGCTAGAGGTGCAGAAGCTGCTGAAGATCAGATACAAGGCATCAGAGGGTCATGACTTTGGAAATGCTTCAGTACAGATCCACAGCAGCAGCCTGTTTTTATATCCCTAACAACCAAACTGGCATAAAAGGAAATAATTTATACATCCCACGCTGCAAATAACACATTTTACACCTCTTATCAAGCAAGAGATGAGCTGACCTGCTGAACACCTCTGAGAAATGCTTGTGTACTTCAGCAAGATAGAACCTGCCATTTATGCATACTCTAATTGCATCTTAAACCTGGTCTAAACAAATATTAACTTGAACTTCTAGGTAATTATGGACAAGCAAGAGCCCTTTAATGTGACCAAAACAGCAATGATATAGATAAAGAGATTGCTGGAATAGGCCCTTTCTTGAAAGGAAAAGAAACAACAAACAGCTGTACACACCTGCTGCCCCAGGAAAAGATAAACACGGCCAACAAAGTCCACCTGAGATCCTGCTGAACAACTCCTGTGCCCATCCAGTGAGGAGTCTCACCTGTTGTCACACAGCTGGGTGCAGGGGCACATCTGCCCATGCTGCCCAGCTCCTTCACACCCTGGCAGTTCAAGGCCAACATTCAACCAGCAATCCCTGCTCTGACAGGAAAGAAATCACTGCCCCTACAGAAACCAATCTGCCACAGCTTTTAAGAAACTTTCTGGGGAACATGCTAGAAAGTTTCTGTCTGTGCACAGTGACCTGGTGCAGTTCTGGAAGAGAATGGGAAAATAGGCACCAAAATAGCCCAAAAATCTGAAGAACTTTGTGGTGGACTTCAGGCTTGAGTTCATGCCAGCAACAACCACATCTCCATACGTTGTTCAACCAGCCCCACAGCCTGTTGAACTCTCTCGAACCCGGCAAGCAGAAGTGTGCCACCCAGCAGAAATCACCAGCTTCTACCATCACCCAAATGGGATCCTTGTCCAAGCAGAGAGCTCTTTCCCATACTCATTTATCTCATTCCCACCGATTAGCCAGGTTCCCAGGTAACTGCATTCCCAACTCCCTCACCCACCTGAAGGAAAACAAGCCACTATCACCTGAAGCTTCAACTGAAATCAAAGCTTTGGCAAGTGACTCATTTTTCCAGACGCAATACACACCAGGGACCTTTCACCCTGGTGTCAGACCTCAGCCTCCAGCCTTATCGCAGATGGCATTTCCCGTCCAGCCCGCAGCACACCAGCTCCCTGTGCTGACCCTACAAAGGCAATGGCAGGTGAAGCCCCACACGATCAGAAAGTTGAAAGGCAGCAGTGGGATAAGTGGTTAGCGGCTGCCTGTCTGCATCCATCAGCTGAGTGGCAAGAGGAGAGATCCAGAGCCCCTAAACACCACATACACACACACCAAAACCACACCAATCTGCGGGGGAATGTGAAACTGCAGCAGGTGCAGCACCCCGCTTGAGGTTTAAATTTAAGCACAGTCACACTTGAGGTACACCACACTTTAAAGCAGCACACAGCAAACCTCCTTTTTAAAGGCTTCTACCATCCTCTCTGAAACACCCCTGAGGAGCAAGTAACTTTGCAAGACCTGTTGCTTTCCAAACACCCCACAGCCCTGGAACAAGCAACATAAGCCAGGCCAACATTTTCAGCATGTCACTGCAGAAAGCCCTTCTTTTGTCAAATAATCTTACCTTGCTCATCACATTTCTCTGACCCCACATTTCAAAAGCATGGGGTCAAACTGACAGCAGCTTTAGAGTCTCAGATGGAAGGGCTGTCAGTACAATCTACTCCTGCCATCCTCTAAAGCTCACCAAAGTCATCTTAAACAATGTGTAAAATAAGGACTAGGTGACTCCTTCCCAACACTAAGAAGCCTGCTCACATCCTGATCCCACACCAGTGAGGGCTGGACTTAAATCAAATTCCAGCCTATTTATTAGAGCCCATTTTACAAAGCAGGGAGGGGTGAAGGGGAGAGAGTATTTTAACTGCAAGCAGTCAGACGTTTCTCATTAAAATATTTCTTGGAGAAGTAAATGGGCCTGCAATTTTATTCCAACAGATGTAGGCTAAACGCATATCATTAGCCTGACAATATAAAAGCACAACCAACTGAAATCATTTTAGTTTTGTCAGTGAAAAGGATAATGTATGCATATCTGGAGGGCACACCAATGGTAAAGATTACTCCCAGCTTCTATCTCAGCCGTCTAAAGGTATTTACTTGGGGTCTGTCTGTGTTGTGACAGTGTCCTAGACCGAAATTAATGCCTCTAACACTCCACATTTTTGAGCCATTCAGTCATGCATTTTTGTTATTGTTGAAAAGTAGTGCGAAATTGCAGTGCATGAGCTGGAGTCCTTGGTGGTCTCCGAGGATTCCAGCTAAAAAGGCACTTCCTTTGTTCCGCGGAGAATGCGGTCCAGTAGGTCATTCAGAAGGGGAAATAAAAGCAGCGGCCCTGGGAAGGAGATGAAGGATGAAACAAAAAGAATAAAATGTTTTGGGTGTGAGCACATTAGCTACCATTTCCTACTGCTGCCGGCTGCGAGCACTCCTCCTGTCTCTGGGATGCGCAAGTACCTCGGGATGAAGGTGGAGGGAAGAGGGGAGGGGAAAAAGAGAAGAAAAAGAAAAAGAAAAGAGAAAAAAAGTGGAGGGGGGTAAAGCCATTTCCCAGATCCTTCGCCAGCAGCCCGCCGGGCCAGCGGCACCGGGGCGGGACGGGGCCGCCCGCCGCCGTCTCAGTCCCCGCTGGGGAGAAAGGCAGCCCAAGGGCAGGCATCGCCCGCTCCGCCGCCACGCGCACCGCCGGGGAGCGGAGCCGGCAACAGGCGCGGTCCCGCCCGCCACTGGGGACAGCCGCCAGCGCGCCGGGCAGCCTCACCCGGTCCTACCGAGTGCCCTAGCCAACGGCGGCGGAATAAGCGCCGAACTCGGAGAAGGCGAGCGGAGCTGGTCCGGGCGTCCCCAGCTCAGCGCCGGGACAGAGAAGCCGAACCGAACCAAGCCAGGCCGGGCGCCCACAGCCCAGCTCCGGCTGAGAGGGGAGGCAAACCCAGCAGGGCCGGGGGGCCCGAGCACAACTGTGGGGGAGAGTGGAAGAGAACCAAGCCGGGCCGGGAGCTCCGAGCCCAGCTCCGGCAAGGGGCAAGCGAACCGAGCTAAGCCGGGCCAGGTGCTCCGAGCCCAGCTCCGGCAAGGGGCAAGCGAACCGAGCTGAGCCGAGTGCCACAAGCCCAGCTCCGGCAAGGGGCAGGCAAACAGAGCCGGGCCGGGCCGGGCCGGGCCCCGCTGTGCGGGCAGAGCCGGGCCGGGGGTAACGCGGGCGCACACCCCGCGCTTCGCGGGGCCGGGCCGAGCTCGCACAAAGGCGGCGGCGATGATCGCGACTCACCGTTTATCTCGTAGCTGGGCGCTTCGCTCTGGCTGAAGCCCTTGGCGGCATAGTGCCTCCGCACTTCGGAGCAACTTTTGGCGCGGGGCTCGGCGGCCAGCAGCAGCGGCAAGCTGAGGGCAGCTAAAGTGCAGAGCAGGGGCGGCAAGCAGCCGCGCCGCCGCGGCATGATGCAGGGCGGGCAGGGGCCGCCGCCGGGGCCGGGCGAGAGCGGCTCGAGGCCGGAGCCTGCCCTCCGCCGAGCCTTGCCCCGCCGCGCCGGAGCCGCGCCCGTTACCATGCACCCCGCTCTGCTGCAGCTCGGCTCGGCTGGCCCGGCGTGCGGCGGCGCTCTGGAAACTTGGCCCGGCAGGAAGCACATGGGGTGGAGGAGGAGGAGGAGGAGGAGGAGGAGGGAGGCGGGGAGGGCGGCAGCCAAGCAGGAGCGCGCAGCGCCAGGACAAGCCTCTGCAGCCCCCGGGAAAACCAGGAGCTGGGATCCGCCTGCCCAGCGAGGCGGAGCGGACTGCGGGGCTGTCCTCCGGCCCGTCCGCCCCCTCCGCCCGCCTGGCTTGCACCCGAGCGAGCTCCCCTGACCCGGAGCGGGCTGTGTGCGGCCGTCCCCCCGCTCACAGCCCAGCCCAAGCCCGCCTCTGCCCGCGGGCACCTCCCCGCCAGCCTGGGGACTCCCCGCTCCTCACCTTTGAGTCACACAGACGTTACAGTTGGAAAGGACTCCGACGACCAAGTCCAACCACCAACCCAACACCACCATGCTGACTGTGTTCCGAAGTGCCACGTCTACACGTGTTCCGAACACCCCTAGGGATGCTGACTCCACCACCTCCCTGGGCAGCCTCTTCCAAAGCCTGCCCACTCTTGCTTTTTTTTTTTTTTTACTAAGATCCAAAACCCTCCCCTGGTGCAACTTGAGGACATTTCCTCTTGTCCTGTCACTTGCTACATGAAAGAAGTGACCACCACTCGCTTCACTCCAACCTCCCTCAGCCTCCACACTACACAACCCCAATTCCCTCAGTCACTCCTCACTAGACCCCTCACCAGCTTCGCTGCCCTTCTCTGGACATGCTCCAGCACCTCAATGTCCTTCTTGCAAAACTCAGCCCAGGAAGAACTTAAGGCATGGCCTCACCAGTGCTGAGTCCAGGGGGACAATCCCTGCCCTGCTCCTGCTGGCCATGCTATTGCTGAACCAGGCCAGGATGCTGGTGGCCTTCTTGCCCGCCTGGCTACTGCAAATCACAGAGATAATACTTTGAGAATGACAGGCACTGTTGTAATGGCACAGGGCTGTAATGTCATTTAAAAGCTCTGTATAAGGAGCCCTTGCTCCCTGTCTGATATGGCCAGGTCCTGGTGTCCTCTGGGTATGGCCATGCACTGGCAAAGAATTGCCATAGGATTGTTTTGGTTGGAAGAGACCTCTGAGATCATTGAGTCCAACCATCAACCTAGCATCACTATGGCCACTAAACCATGTCCCAAACTGCCACATCTATATGGTTTTTGAACACCTCCAGGGATGGGGACTCCACCACGTCCTTGGGCAGCCTGCTCCAGTGCCTGACCACTCTTGCAGCAAAGACAATTTTTTCCTAAGATCTAATCTAAACCTCCCCTGGCACAAGTTCAGGGGAGGTTCTCATTCTATCACCTGAAACTAGGAAGAAGAGATCAAGACCTACCTCACTGCAACTTCATTTCAGGGAGTTGTAGAGAAACACAGAATCACAGAATCACAGAATGGTAAGGTTGGAAGGGACCTCAAGGATCATCCAGTTCCAACCCCCTGCCATAGGCAGGGACACCTACCACTAGAACAGGTCACTCAAGGCCTCATCCAACCTGGTCCTGAACACCTCCACGGGGGTCTGTGCCCCACAACCTCCCTGGGCAACCTGTGCCAGTGTCTCTGCACCCTCACTGCAAACAACTTCCTCCTAACATCCAGTCTAAATCTCCCCTCTGCCAGTTTAAACCCATTCCTCCTTGTCCTGTCATTGCAAGACCTTGTCAATAGTCCCTCCCCAGCCTTCCTGCAGCCCCCTTCAGATACTGGAAGGTTACTATAAGGTGTCCTCAAAGCCTTCTCTTCTCCAGGCTGCAGAGCCCCAAATCTCGTAGCAAAGTCTCCCCTCAGCCTCCTCTTCTCCAGACTAAACACCCCCAGTTCCCTCAGCTGCTCCTCGTAAGACCTCTTCTCCAGATCCTCCACCAGCTTTGTTGCCCTTTTAAGGCAGCTCAGTCCTGCTGCAGTGTCTGTGTGTCTGCACCCAGGGCTGTGCCTCAGCATGGTGTCATTTGCCCCGTGACAGTGTCATGGGCTGGTGGGAGCAGATTGCCTCTCAGTATGCTCCTTCATTTCTCTCACTGCTGTGCTGGGGGAGGACACTGAAGCACAGCAAAAGAAGCTTCCAGCTTGACCCTCCTGTTCTCAAACGGTTTTTTTTCAGTGGACCACTGGTGGGCTGGGAGAAGAAGACTGTTCTCAGGCCACACTGCCCCACCAGGCACTTCTCCTGGGAACAAGATGCTGCCTCAGCTCTGAGCTTTCCAGCAGAGATGCCAGCAGCTCCCTGCAGCCTTGGGAGTTGAGGAATTACACCTAAAGGAATTTACCCAGGGTCATCCTGCCTTGGTAGGGAGATTGGACTTGATGATCTTGAGGATCAGCAGAGGGCTGGAGCACCTCTCCTGTGAAGAGAGACTGAGGGAATTGGGGCTGTTCAGTCTGGAGAGGAGAAGGCACCCAGGTGACTTTATTGTGGCCTTTCAGTATCTGAAGGGGGCTGCAAGAAAGCTGGGGATGGACTTTTTAGGATGTCAGATAGCAATGGGACTGGGGGGGAATGGAACAAAGCTAGAAATGGGTAGATTCAGACTAGACGTTAGGAAGAAGTTCTTTACCATGAGAGTGGTGAGATCCTGGAACGGGTTGCCCAGGGAGTTGGTGGAAGCCTTATCCCTGGAGGTGTTTAAGGCCAGGCTGGATGAGGCTCTGCACGGCCTGATCTAGTGTGAGGTGTCCCTGCCCATGGCAGGGGGGGTTGGAACTAGATGATTCTTGTGGTCCCTTCCAACCCTGACTGATTCTATGACTCTATGATGCTGCAATCTCTGGAGGTCCCTTCCAACCTCTAAAGTCCTGTAATTCTGTAAAGCAAAGGAAAGCCAACATTACCCTGCAGCCCAGCCTGAGCCAGCCACCATGGAGAAGCTCCTGCTGCAGCAAGGCTTCTCTTCCAGTAAGGATGGAGGGAGCATCCCCTGCCCCTATATGAAATCCCTCACACCACCCCCGAGGGGCAGAGCACCATCCTCGAGGGGCAGAGCACCACCTCCAAGGGGCAGAGCACCATCCTCGAGGGGCAGAGCACCACCCCCGAGGGGCAGAGTACCATCCCTGAAGGGCAGAGCACCATCCCCGAGGGGCAGAGCACCATCCCCGAGGGGCAGAGCTGAAGTAAGTTTGCTTTATTATGGTTTAAAAAGTCTGCAGAGACAAATCCTGATGGAAAGGGGTGTCGGGATCTCAGTCACCCTGTCAGCTGCCCGGGGCCACTCACACCAAGCTGGTGAGACAAGCCAGGCCAGAGGTTCTCATGAAGTTATAAAGTGTCCTGAGAGAGAATAATCCTCTAGGATCTAGCCCTGCAATGTATGACTGAGTTCTGGTTTTTCAAAGCACTACCTCACCCTTCCAGCCTTTATTTGAAGAGACAATGTGAATTTTAAAGAGAACTCAGCAGGGAGCACTGCATTTTTTATTCCAAAGTGAGAGAGAAAACGAGAGTGAGAAAGTCTCTGGGGTTAGAGACAGCTTGCCATTTGTTGTTCCTCGTAATCCCATACCTCGGCGGGATTTAAGAAAGCTCCTGAAAAACACGGAGGGTTTTGTCAAATACTTGATCAAGTAGTTAAATCAAAGGCTGCAGCAAAACAATGGGACTGCCTGAAATTTTCCTTCAAAAACTTTTTTTTTTTAAAGGAAAGGAAAAGTAGCCTCTCTCTCGGAAAAAAAAAAATAAAAAGAAAGGAAAAAAAAAATTTCTTGCAGTTTTTTTTTTGCCTCCTCCAGCATTTTCTCACATCTGGCAGAACCTCCACAGCCCCTCACCCCAAACCACTCAAGCAATTCCCTTTTCCCACTTCTCTCCTTTTTTTCCCAGGAGAAAAAAGGCAGAGAAAAGCAGAGGGGGGAAAAGGCTTGCGCTTTAGCTTTAAGAAGACTTTTGTTTTGGGTGGGGGGAGGAGGGGTCATGTTCAAAATGAAGACTTCTGACTTCCCACCTCCCCCAGAACTCTTCTTTCTCCACATTTCTGACTCTGGACTCAGTGGTGGTTTCCCATCTCTTGAACAGACCACGGTGGCCAGGATGCTGCCCAACTCTGGGGCTCGTGCCCCCACCTCCTCCCGACAGAGCTAAGCCCATGCTGCCTGCAAGGCTTTCAGAGCCATTTCAGCCCTGCACACTCTCAAAGACAGTTGTGAGTCTCCTCTGATATTTGTGGGGGGACCCCTAACATGTCCCCACCATTGAGGTGGGCACCCCTGGGCTGAGCAGAGCTGGCTGTGGCACAAACCCACTGGCCCAGGAGCAGGAGACAAGGTGACATCATGTCTGCACGGAGCCTCTTCCAGCATCTGCCACAGGCCTTGTACAACTTGGCATTTCAAACTTCTGTCATCTCATGCAGTGGAAAAGTTGCAGCCCTGCCAGCTTTGCTGAGAGAATGAAGGGTAGGGAAGGAGACACCAGAGGAGATCCAGCTCTTCCACAGTTTCTCTTCACCCTCCTCTGGTGTGCTGCCTCTAATCTCCAGCATAGACTTTCAGCTGGGCTGCTCCTGCCCAAGCCTTCAGCCACATGACAAAGTTCTGTTGGTTTAATGGAAACCACTCTGAGTCCACTTCAGAGGAACTGGCATAAACCCATCACAGAGGTGTGGATAAACTAGTATGAATCTTACTGGTACCAGCCGAGTTCACACTGGCAACTTCAGGTTGGTGGGAGCTGAGCACTGACAAATCTTGAGACCAGAGGAGCCCCAAGCCCAGCAGCAGCACTGATCACACCCAGAAAGCCCAGTGGGATCCTACAAGGGCTTAAGAATCACAGAATGTCAGAGGGACCTCGAAAGATCATCTAGTCCAACTCCCCTGCCAGAGCAGGATCTCCTATACCAGATCACAGAGTTTTCAGTTTCATTTAAGTGTGGTTCTGGCCAGAGGTCTGCCACTGCCCTGTGGTGTTTCCAGTCAGGGAATTTACTGGAGGGTTGTACTCAAATAAAGATTTCAGATGCAGTTCTTGAGGAAAACCTGGCTGAACACAAGCCTTGGGCTGGCTATCATTAAGGGTGATTAAATCCTACAGTCTGGCAGGGAAGCTTGGGCCACAAGGAGGTTAGAAAGTGCTGAAAGGGAACTGGACAGGCAACTCTCCCGAGCTCCAGCTCATCAGCGGGAGACGGCTCCTTGTAAACCCAAACCAAGCACATTGCCAGGCTGGAGCAAGGGAGGCTCTGGTGGGAACAGTCTCCTTTGATAAAAACCCAGATATCACAAAGCTGGGAGATGTTTAATCCAGGGCATCTGTCTCGAGGAAGGGAGGATTCTGCTAGCTGTAAACTGATGCTCTGAGTCTGGGTTTCCACTGTCAGTGGCCTGATATTTTAGGGCAGGCAGATGCAGTGCTTCGGACCAGGCCAGTGTCTCCTTTTATTTTTACCACTTATTTTTATCCTGGGGGCTCCTTCAGCTCACCCAGTAAATAGAAACCTCCTGCAAGAACTGCTTGGCTCTGGGATTAGGGCTGAGTTAGCTCCTGGTTGCCTTTTGCAGGGGGCCCAACACCAGCCAGGCTCTGCCACAACTTGCTGCAAGGTGCTTTTACATGCTGAACCAAGATGGAAAGAGGCTAAGAGGATGGTGGGGACCAGGCTGGGTGTGCAAGGAGGCTGCTGCAAGGTGCTTTTGCATGCTGAACCAAGATGGAAAGAGGCTAAGAGGATGGTGGGGACCAGGCTGGGTGTGCAAGGAGGCCGCTGCAAGGATGTCACTCAGCTTCCCATGTCCAAACCAGCTTGCAGTGCATGGGGCTTGCTGTGTGGAGCTCATCTCCATTTTAGGGAATGCAAGAGCTTGTCTCTTCCCCAGCAGGACAAGAAGTGATCCCAGCTTGGTCCCCAGACAGCACGGGGAGGAGACTTGGGGACACACAGCTTTGAAGGGCACAGGAATGCACTGACTTTCACAGAATCTCATGCCTGCACTTCCCAGCTCTCCCCGAAATGACTGTGTGGCAGATGGCTCTGACGTGTAGCACACTCACACCCAGAGGATAAAAATATTCCCCAACAGATTCCTGGCAAGCAAACATCAGTCACCATTGCTCCAGAGCTGGCCACAGCTTCCTCTTTGAGCAGGGGTGCAAAGAGAGTCCCTGGGCTGCACCTCCCTGATGTCCACCATGTAGCTCACCAGCCTGATTCTGGCAGCTGGGCTGGTATCTTGGATCACAGAATGCCAGNATTTGGGGAGGAAACAAACCCACGAGTCATTCCTGCATCTCCAGCCCTTCCAAGTGCCAATCCCTTGCTCAGCCCTCCCCTGGGTGCTCTAGGCTGTGGGGCACTCGTGAATGTTGGTCTCTTCTCCCTAGTAACAAGTGATAGGATGAGAAGAAATGGCCTCAAGTTGCCCTAGGGTGGGGGTTAGGTTGGGTATAAGAAGAAACTTCTTCCCTGAAAGGGTTCTCAAAGACTGGTACAGGCTGCCCAGGGAGGTGGTGGAATCCCCAGGCCTGGAGGTGTTTCAAAGAGGCAGAGATGTGGTGCTGAGGGCCACGGTTCAGCAGCAGCCTTGGTAGAGTTAGAGAATGGTTGGACTCGGTGATCTTAAAGGTCTATTTCAACTNAGCTGGGCTGGTATCTTGGATCACAGAATGCCAGGCTGGAAGGGACCCCAAGGCTCATCTGGTCCAACTTTACATTCTGGATATACACTGGCTCACCCAGACCCCTTCCCACAGCCCAGCACCCCTGGAGGCATGTCCCCATTCTTCCCCCACCCCAGGGAGCTCCTTCCAAAGTTGCTGGGTGGCAGGATGGGTCCCTGTGACTGCCTTACCCAGGCCTGTCTTGGTATGAATTACAGCCATGATGCTGAATTCTCCATTCATGCTTCCATGATCTTCCTGTGGATGTGAACGGGGTGGGACTGCATNATCTTAAAGGTCTATTTCAACTATAACCATTCTATGATCCTATGATTTAGATCAGGCATCACTATCTGGGCTGGTTTCTTTGCTTCTTTATCCCTTTTAAGAGCTGGGTGGGTACTGAGCCGGAGCAAGGCTTGTGGGTGCTGTGAGTGGTGGCAGAGCCAGCCCAGAGCCTCCAGCAGGCCCACTTGGGTTAGTCTCACCTGTGAAATGTGCAGTCTCTTGGTGCAGAGGTAAGCATTTCACCCTGCTGGGGAGTTCACAAACTCTGGAGCTGCAGAGATTAGGACTGGAAAAAGCTCCAGATACCTGATGCCTCCCTTTCTGGTGTGACAGGACTGACCTCGAGCTGTCCTATCTCTCTCCTCAAAATCCCTCCTTGATCACAGCCTGTCCCAGCTACCAGCCTGGGATCTTATTGCACAAAAGCATTTCTTAATGGCTAGCTTAAACCTTCCTGGCCAAGAGTCAAGCTGGGTATTTTTTTTTCCTTCTATCTCACTGTGTACACAGAGGAAGTATACCCTACCCTTGGCAGAGCTCCTGGCACATGCAGCCAGCACAGCCCTGGCTGCTGTCAGTGGCCCCACCAGCCATGTGGCCTCAGTCTCTGTAGACCTGGGGCAGAGGAGAACAAGCCCAAGCACTGTCTGGAGCAGCAGAAAATGATCTCCTACCATGGGAAGGAGAGGGGTGGTGAGGAGAGCAGCAGATAACCCAGCCAGTTGGCACCGATTCAAAATGAGTAATAACAACACATTACCTGGACTCTCCCGTGCCAGCTGTAAACCCGCAGAGCAGAGGCAGGGGGGGAGGGAGCTGATTGCTCTGCAGTTGTCTGCAAGACCATCCCGAATCCCTTTGGTATCACCACTGAGGACAGCTGCTCGTTCTGGGCAGGAGGCTGCTTTCCTCTGGCAGCACTGACGCTGTCTGTGCTCCGGGTCGAGCCGTGCTTGTTCGCGGACAAACCTGCACCGTGATGGTCACCAGAGAGGTCAAAGCTGGTTTCTTAGAGCTTGGAAAGATCGACGTGAGCTTGCCAGGGGGAGCTCCAGAGAGCCTAATTACTGCACCCAACACTTCGTCCAGGGCCTTTCATTCCACTCAAAGCTCTTCTACCCGGGCACCAGTCCAGCAAAGCGCTTCGTTTGTAGACATCTGCCTCGTTACAGCAGGGACTCACGTCAGCACCTTTGAGGATTTCGTTAGCAGAGGAGAGCAGAAGTGGCTAAACCCCTTTAATATCACCTAGGATGAGAGAGGCAAAATGGGTCAGAAGAGAGCAGTGGGAACACTGGCTCCAAGTGCGTGCCAGTCCTGGTCTGTACAGGGTTTCAGTATCAATAAAATAATGCTAAATAAAAATCAATGTTGATAACACAATGCTATTTTTTAGCCACCCCCCCCCCCCCAAAGACTGCTGTCATTCTGTTTAAAAGCTGTTTCAGGAGAATTTGTAAACACAGAGTGGAAAAATGTGTGTGAAAGGAAGAAAACCTGACAAAAGGACCAGTGCTGCAGGCAGAAGGTGTTGGCAGTGCACACACCACTCGCCTCTGGCTGACAGCTCGGCTGCACAAGTTGATGTGGCTCCTCTCACCCGCAGTGCTGTGTCAAACCCAAAACCTGTGAAGGAGAAGGGGTGCAGGACAAGTGCCAGTTCCAGTCCTGCTGCTTGAGGAGGACTCACCAGCTTTGCCTTGGACTGCAGTGTCACAGCTTGCGTCCTCAACCCAGGTGTGATGCTGCGGTGGGTTAGGAACTTTCCCCTCCACCCTCAATTGAAATTTACCAGACCAGCTCAGACAGCTTGGAAGATAAAGCTCTATTTTACAACAAAGCTAAATTTACAAGCATATATATACACACACATGATATATTTACATGAATTTACAATCATACAATTTAGGAATAATACAGAAATCAGACTTCTCCCCCACTCCCCAGACAAAGAAGCCCAGAAGGAATTGTTTATATATTGGCTTCTTATACCTTTTAGCAAACCAAAGAATTACATCAACTTTAGCATTGTTTTTCTTTCACAACCAATGCCCTGCTCATTCAGATTCTGTACCAATTTCTCTTACTAGAATATTCCAATAAGCCTTAAACCACTACAGATGCCCATTTGAGTGCAGTGTTGGTCTCAGAGGGTTCAACCTGTCCTACTGCCTTGCCTCTGAACGGAAGCAGCAAGGCAGCACCCATCCTACAGCAGGGCAGCATCCACCCCACAGCAGGGATGCGCTGTGGGGGTAGGCTCTGCTCTATCCTGAGGAGCAGCCTTTGCCCATGTGCCCCCAGAGGGCAAACCCTTTGCCTTTCACTCCATCTTCCCTGCCCAGTGGGGCCAGGGCAGCACATGGGCTGCCAGACATTGGTGGTTCTATCAATGCTTCTCACGATCTTTCTTTTTTTTTCTTTTAACTCTTCTTCCCTTCCCCTCCTTTCTCACTCTTCACACACACACCCCCACACCGCCCTGCCGTGGTTTAAAGTTTTCAGATGAAAATCTGCAAGTTGTGACTTGCAGGGAGCAAGTCAGGGCTCAGGAGGAAGGAGGAAGGGAAAGCAAGAGCGAGCTGCTCCAAGTGCCAGCGATTGTTTTTATCCTTTCCAGATGAAGGAAAAAGATCCTGTTAGTTGTTCGGCATAAAGCTCCAGATTTTCAGGAATGAAATCTGAGAGCAACATGTCAACAGTTTGTCTGGAAGAGCTGGGCTGGATGGAGGCCTTTGTGCTCCCAAACACCGCTGGGGTCGGTACGCTGGCCTGGTGGGGGGGGGGGAAGGCTCCATTCTCACACTCTGAAGTGGTGGCATTAGATATCAGCAAGATAATGGGCCCAGGGCCTAGCCGTGCTTCTGCTCCCAACCCAACGGCCCCAGGCAGCTGGCTTTGATGTGCTCATTTATTTGCCTTCTCTGTTCACGGATGATATTTTTAACCGATATTGCGGTATGGGCATGGACTGGGGAGAGGGGA
>WBNM01042997.1:61061-71410 GCA_013399055.1 Ramphastos sulfuratus
AAAAAAAAAAAAAAGGGAAAAAAATATTGATCAGACACTGGTTATCCTGCAGGGCAGTGTGAATCAGCTGGTGCGCAGCAGTCTCGCAGAAGCACTAATTCGCCGAGTCGCAGAATTGCTAATTCACAGAATCGCTGAATCACAGAACCGCTAATTTGCAGAATCACTGAATCACCAAACTGCTAATTTGCAGAATCACTGAATCGCGGAGTCACTGAGTTGCTGATTCTCTAATTCACCGAGTCGCAGAATTGCTAATTCACAGCATAGCAGAATCGCTGAGTCGCTTAATCCCTAATTCACAGAATCACAGAATTGCTAATTCACATAACCACACAATCGCTGAAGCGCTGAAGCGCAGAATTGCTGAATCACAGAATCGCTGAAGCGCTGAATCACAGAAGTGCTGAATCGCAGAATCACAGAATCACAGAATCGCTGACTCACAGAATCGCTGAAGTGCTGAATCACAGAAGCACTGAAGCGCTGAATCACAGAAGCACTGATGCGCTGAATTGCTGAATCACAGAATAGCTGAATCACAGAATAGCTGAATCACTGAATCGCTGAATTACAGCATCTTAAATTCACAGAATCACTGAATCACTGAATTGCAGCATCTTAAATTCACAGAATCACTGAATCACTGAATTGCAGCATCTTAAATTCACAGAATCACTGAATCACTGAATTGCAGCATCTTAAATTCACAGAACTGCTGAATTGCAGGATTGCAAGTTCTCAGAATCGCTGAATCGCTAATTCACTGCATGTTAGGGATTATAAGGCCATACGTAAGCCACATCTCAGCTGCAGGACCTGGTGCAGATGGGCATTGCTGGGACGTGGTGCAGCTGCTGCTGTGTCTTGCCAGAGATGGGTTGTGCAGACAGGAAGCTCAGCTTGGACCCTGAAGGATTGCTGCCAGCTTCCCCCGGTGTTATAGAATCATGGAATGGGTTGGGTTGGAAGGGACCTGTGAGATCATCTAGTTCCAACCCCTTTCCATGGGCAGAGACATTTTCCGCTAGACCAGGCTACTTAGGGCCTCATCCACCCTGGCCTTGAACACCTGCAGGGAGTGTCTCATCTCTCCTTTTGACTGTGTCCCTTCCTCTCCATCCCCAGTGCTGCAACCCTGCCGTCCTCTCCTCAAGCACACACAGAACCTTGCAGCGGGTGCCATGGGGCAGCCTGCTCCCAAAACAGAGTCACAGGGAAGGTGAGGTGAAGCAGGGCTGCTTCTCCAGGTGCCCCTCCTTATTCACATCATCCTGTTGTCTGGAGCAATGAGCCATGACCCCACTGAAGATGCCCTCCACGACAGCACCACGGGGGCTATGGGATGTTCTCAAGCCCCCAGCAGAAGCATGCTTCAAAAGCAGGAGCATCTGGCCTTGCTCAGAGGGGTGCTTTCAAGTGGATTTAAAAAAAAAAAACCAAACCAAAATGAAGGCTTTAATTAGCCTGGAAATTAGTGTTGGTGTGTACCTGCTCAGGGCCTCACAGAAGGGACCACTGAAGGGTGGGGTGGGGTGCGGTGTCTGTGTGTGTGAAGCATTAGTACCTTCCACACCAGGTGCTCACCTCAGTGTTTGTCACACTTGGGAACACAGAGCAAATGAAATTTTATTGAGCACTTTTGGCTGCCTGCGACTGCCTTGGGATGAAGCACCACAAAATGCACAAATCCCTTGGTCAAACATTCCCCAAGGCTAAGCAGCACTTGTAGCAGAGACCGCCCTGAAAGGGGCAGAGCAGGTTTGGCCAGACTAGACACATGAGGAAGGATCTCCTCATCCCACCTGCGTGCACTGAGCACCCTCCATAAACCCAGCTGGTGATGGCTTGCCCTGACCTTGCTATGCACCTCAGGTAGCAGCAATGTTGTTGCCTGAACCGTGGCTGCCCCTGCTCTCCCAGATCTCCCTTGGCTTTTGGAGTGACAAAGGGGACAAGGGAGATGCTCAGGAGTGAATCCCTCCCCAGGAGCCCAGAACATGACTGCCAGCAGCCCTGCAAGCCATCCTCATGCCTGCCTCACGCTGTCAGGAATGAGATCAAGAGCAAAGAGCAGAATGTTGACCTTACAATGCCAGGTGAGGCTGTGCAAAAGAGGTGGTAAAAGGCATCTCAAAAGGGCTCAGGGAATCCACTCACCCTACAGCCAGTGGAACCTTGTGTTACTACTTTAGAGATTGGATTAGCAGATCAGGGTCTCCATGACCAAGGGCTTCCTCCTGTCAGACAGTTACTGCCAGAGGTGGAGTCTGGCAGCCCAACAGGATGATTAGGCTCCTGAAGAATAATTAAATTACCTACAGCTTGCTAAAATGATCATTCTTTAGAGGCTGGGAGGAAAAGGTTTCAGGCAAGCAGCAGAGGAACTGCAGAGCTTTGAGAGAGTGTGCAGGAATCACAGAATGGTTTGGGTTGCAAGGCACTTTAAAAGATCATCCAGTTTCAACCCCCTGCCATGGGCATGACACCTCCCACTAGCCCGGGTTGCTCAAGGCCTCATCCGACCTGACCCTGAACACCTCCAGGGAGGGGGCATCCACAACCTCCCTGGGCAACCACTTCCAGTGTCTCACCACCCTCACTGGAAAGACTTCCCTCCTCATCTGCAGTCTAGATCTCCCCTCTTCCAGCTCAAAGGCACTGCCCCTCATCCTGGGAAGAGCTCCAGAGCAGAGGGTTGTTACTGCTGCTGTTGTTACTACATTCTGATGCCATCACAGGGAAAAGCTCTCTTCCTCCTCAGGAGTGAGTGACTGTTGTGGCAGTCTCCGCAGAGGGAAGTGACTCTGATGCTCTCTGCCAGTCACACACAGAGCAGCTCAGGGTACCCTCCTTCCCTCAGTGCTCTCAACCTTCTTGCACCCTCTTCTGAGACCTCCAGCAACCTCCTTGCTTCACCCTCACCCTCTACTCTGCCTCCCAAAACTGAGGGTGTCAGCTCATGTCACTTGTGGCAGCCATTGCCACCTTCCCCCCATTGTGTCTGTCACCTGCGTCCCCCTAAGTGGTGGCCCCACAGGGGAAGGAGTCAGTCCCCAGCTCCAGGGAGCTTCTCCATTTGTCTCTGGGAACAGAAATCATTCATGGTGAAATCCTTCAGCCTCATCTACAGCATGAGGGGAGGGAGGACCAGCAGTAGCTTCCCCTCCAGCACTGCCACAGAGTTTGGTCACTGGCAACAAGATCCTGCCTCCACTTCTCTGCCCTGGGGCTTGAGGACACTTCCTCTCATCCTGTCACTTCTTCCTAGGGAGCAGAGCCCAACTCCCACCTCCTTCCAACCTCCTTTCAGGGAGCTGCAGAGAGCAATGAGCTCTGCCCTCACCCTCCTCTTCTCCACACTGCACACCCCCAGCTCCCTCAGCTGCTCCTCCCCAGCCCTGTTCTCCAGACCCTTCACCATCCTCTCTGGACCCTCTCCAGCCCCTCAATGTCCTTCTTGGAGCAAGGGCTCCAAAACGGAATCCCAGACTCAAGCTGTGGCCTCACCTGTGCTGACTACAGGGGGATAATCACTTCTCTGGTCCTGCTGGCCACACTATTGCTGATCCAGGCCAGGCTGCTGGTGCCCTTCTTGACCAGCTGGGCACACACTGGCTCATGGTCACCCAGCTGCTGACCAGCACCCCCAGCTCTTTCTCTGCTGGGCAGCTTTGCAGCTGCTCTGCTCCAAGCCTGGAGCATTTGTGAGGTTGTGCCTATGAAGATTTCCCTTCCTGCAGCAGCCTTCCATTATGCACCTTTGGACTGGCCCAGCCCCCTCCACACCCAGCAGCATCACCATGGACCAGAACAGAAACTCCAATCATGGCTGTCCCCTCCCCCATGACTCTCAGAGAGGTGTTACCTCTCTGCATTTCCTACCTTGGGCCTTGGTCTTCCTCATTCTCTGTAGAGCATATGGAGGTGCTGAGAGGGTAAGGATGGTTCCATACTCCCCCACCAGCATCCCCAGCTGGTGGTTCCTCCCGATGTGAATTACATTCCTGACTACACCTGGGCCAGAAAGCAGCAGCAGCTGTGGGTAGGAGACAATTGACAGAGCTGCCAGCTTTAGAAAGGCATCTGCTGGGCTTGAACTGCTGGAGGCAAAGGGAAAGTGCAGTCAGCAATGGTGTGGGCCAGCCCAGCCCAGCCACCTCTTCCCAACAGGTGAGCAGGAGTTGAGTCATGCTGCAGGGAGGAGAGCAGGACAGTGACAAATACATTCATCCCTGCTGCCCCCTCCAAGGGTTTTTGTCATGTCTCTAACCACAGTGACACCAAAAAGGTTCCAGCTTGGCTCTCACCAGCTTGCTGGGAGAGGGTTTCCATTGCACAGGGCTGGAGCAGCACCTTTAGCTTGCACCCCAGGGAAGCTGGGCAGCTGGGCAGGATGGCAGAGCCTCTGAGATGACACCAACATCCTCCTGCTGCTGTGGGAGATGTGACCAGAGGCACTTGTCACATACCCAGAGGCAGCTGACTCCATGCTCTGTGAGAGATAAATGTTCAAGTAGAGGGATTGAAAAAAGGGAAGGTTTCTGTCATTCCAGGATTAGGAAAGGTTTCTGGTTTCCAGGCTCCTGCTTGAGGAACTGCAGTGCAGCCCCTCCCCAGCCTCTCTGCACCCACTTCATGGGTGAGCAGGTGAGCAGAGCACCCTGCCTGCACCTCACTGCTCCTGACACTGAAGGGATGCAGGCTACTACAGGCAGGGCTGCTTTGACTCCTCCTTTGTGATTTTGCTGTGGAGAGTTGGATGGGGCCCTTCCATTGCCATAAAGGGGTCTGAGGTAGCAATGCTCAGGAGGAATCACCCCACAGCAGCCAGGGTTTATTTTAGCTCTCCAACTCCTTTGGGCTGCAGGGCTGGGACATGCTTCACTGTGAGCTGGGCACCAGGGCTTTGGTGAGAATGTTGCTGTCTGTGGACAAATCATGCTTTGCAGCCCAGAGCATCTTCTCCTCCTGCTCAAGTACCCCAGGAGAACATCTAGTGGCTAATTTTAACTATCTGACACTCAGGCAAGTTGAAAGCATCTGCTCCTTCTGGGTACTTTTCATCTTTGCAGGTGTCACCTGCTAACCTGTTAATAACCTCCCCTCTGCAACTCAGCAGATTCATAGAGTGGTTTAGGTTGGAAGGGACCTCAAAGCTCAGCCAGTTCCAACCCTCTGCCATAGGCAGGGACGCCTCCCACTAGAACAGGTCACTCAAGGCCTCATCCAACCTGGTCCTGAGCACCTTCAGGGAGGTTGTGGAGCACAGAAGCACAGAATGTGATCTTTGATCATATTCTGTGCTTTTGTGCTCCACAACCTCCCTGGTCAACCTGTGCCGGTGTCTGACCACCCTCACTGCAAACAACTTCTTCCTAACATCCAGTTCCAATCTCCCCTCTGCCAGTTTAAACCCATTAAGGTCATTACAAGACCTTGTCAATAGTCCCTCCCCAACCCTCCTGCTCCTGCTAAGATGGTCAGAGGACATACGAAGGATCCAAATTCAGTAGTTAGCTAATGGTGGGACTTGATGATCTTTAAGGTCTTTTCCAAACAAAAGGGAGCAGCTCTCCTATGAGGACAGACTGAGAGAGTTGGGGCTCTNCCTAGCATGCTCTCAAGCAAAACACCCCCAAGATGCCTGTTTTCAGAAGGCTACAAAGTTTTGCTGAAGTAAACTCTCTTTGATTAGCTTTTCTGCTGGGGTTTGCATCTGAAGGCAGTAAAGGCACTGACTGTATAAACATGCCAGGCCTGCTTCATCTGCCTATACCCAAATTTTAATTACCTCATCTCCAGGGAATGCCCTTCAGGAATGTTTTGACAAGCTTATAGAGGGAGTTGTTTGTGGCTTTGAGTTTGGGGGTTTGCCTACTTTTACTTCTCAGTGATGTCTCTCACTAGCAAGCTACAGGCTGGAGCTGAACAAGAGGCACCACTTGTCTGTTCTTGGAGAGTTTCATCAAGTCACAGGGTGGTAGGGGTTGGGAGGGACCTCTGAGACCATCCAGTCCAACCCCCTGCCAGAGCAGGATCACCTAGAGCAGGTTATACAAGAAGACATCCAGGTGGGCCTTGAATGCCTCCAGAGATGGAGACTCCACCACCTCTCTGGCAGCCTGCTCCAGGGCTCTGCAACCCTCAAGGTCAAGAAATTCCTCCTCATGGTCAGATGGAACTTCTTATGTTCAGGTATGTGTCCTTTACTTCTTGTCCTCTCACTGGGAACTGCTGAGAAGAATCTGCCCCCATCTTCCTCACACCCACCCCTTAGATATTTGTAAGCATTGATCAGATCCCCCTCAGCCCCCCCTTCTCCAGGCTAACCAGCCCCAGCTTGCTCAGCCTTTCCCCATATGAGAGATATTCCAGTGCCCTCAGCATCTTAGGGTCCCCAACAGAAAATCCAAATTCCCCTGCTGAGGACCCACAAGCATCCTCCAACATGATGGTTTCACCTTGTTGCCCTCTGGCTGCAGATTTCACCCCCCCTGACACCTCCATACCTGGCTCCTTGCTAAAGCAACAAGTAACAGCCAAGGAATTTGCTGATGCCCAGCTGAGCTCCCACCAGCTGTGGAGCTCCCATGGAAAAAATCCCTGGGTTTGTGGGAACAGACACCTGCTTCTGAGGTGTGACCTGGTAAAGCTTTAGCAGCATTTGTCAATCATTAACCTGCCAAGCTGATGGGAAGGGCAGAGAAATTCCCACCGAGGCACCCAAGTGTTTGGGAACAAAATGAGATCTTAGGTGAGATAGGTTGCAGGGCAGGACTCATCCTGTGGTCTTAGAACAGAATCATAGAATTTGGTTGGAAAAGGCCTCCAAGATTATCAACCTAAGACCACTGTGGCCACTAAACCCTGTCCTATGCCTTGGCTCTGGTTCCACCACTGAGCTGCATGTTGGAAGGAGGCATCTAGCAGCACATGTGGCTCTGTTTCGAGCACGTTGAGGTCTTTGTGTGGTTTCCTATACTTTATTTTAGAGACTTATGTAACATCCCATGTCTAGTCCTCACCAGCAGCCTGCTCGACCCACTGTGCAGCTGAGAAGGTCCCACCATAGCCCAGCAGCTGCCAAAAAAGCAGGGCAGGAGGCAGTGCAAGATGACCTCCTTGCTTCCCAACACACAAGTCCCCAGCATTCCAGCTCTCCAGGACCCTGCCCTGTGCTCCAGCTGAGCACCTTCCAAGGCTGGGGAACTGCCCGCTTGGTTGGTGGCATCTCCCTTGCCCTAACCATAGCTCAGCACACAGTGGTTCTGACTGGAGAACCTAATCCAAGCCCCTGGGGGCAGGGGGTTCTCTGTCTCCTCCCCCCAAGCCAGCAGAGACCAGCCCAGTGCCAGGCTCGCCAGTGCCTTTGGCGCTCTCGGCACCCTCCGTGCGAGGGGGATTGTGTTTTGGCTGGGAGCCCCTGCTGAACCCAGCCTCACATCCCTGGGACTTCTCACTCGAGGGCTTCACTGATGGAGATGAATGAGCAATTCTGAAACAAGCCCCTGAGAGCTTTGGCCCAGACACTCTGGATTTCACTTCCCAAGGCAGCACGAGCCACGGGCAGCAGCTGTTTGCAGCAGCTGCTGAGCGCGTTAGATGATACCACTCCAGCACTCGACTATTAGTCGACTGATTAATGAACTGGGGCTCCCCATCCAAGGAAAACATTTTGGTTTTAAATTATAATTTGATGCATGGCTGGTACAGAAACAGGTTACACACGCTGAGCACATGTTTGCATCTCCCCACCACCTCCTGACATGGGGAAAGGTGCTGCCCCCCCCCACACCGCTGATTTATGGCTTCTTGCAAAGCTACCTACAGATCACAGGTCCAGAGTGGGGTCGGTTGGAAGGAAACTTCAACATCAGCCAGTTCCAAACCCCCAGACATGGGCAGGGACATGTTCCCACTAGACCTGGCTGTTCAAGGCATTGCCCAACCTGGTCTTGAACACCTCCAGGCAGGGGGCAGCCACAACCTCCCTGGGCAACCTGTGCCAGTGTCTCACCACCCTCACTCTCAAGAATTTCTTCCTCATTTCCACTCTCAATCTCCCCTCTCCCAGCTCAAAGCCATTGCCTCTGGTCCTGTCACTCCCTTGCCAAAAGTCCCTCCCCAGCTCTTCTGCAGCCTCTTTAAGGTATTGAAAGGCTGCTCTAAGGTCTGCTCAGAGCCTTCTCTTCTCCAGGCTGAACAGCCCCAACTCTCTCAGCCTGCCCCCACAGAGGAGGCTCTCCAGCCTCTGGACCCTCAGCACCCTCTCCAACAGTTCCATCTCCCTCTTCTTATGCACCAGCACATTCCCAGTGTTGAACACCAAACTGTTCCATAGCAGAAGGACAGATCTACCTTCAAGCATCCAGCCTGGTGGTTGTGTCCTGCTCCACAGGGGTCCAGTAGAGACCTGAACAACTGCTTGCAATGAGTTCTGCCAGCAGTTTTTATTTGCTTTTGCTGTTCTCTTTGCTGTTGTGATTTCAGTGCATGAAGATGCTGCACACAGAATGGTTTTGGTTGAAAAAGAGCTTTAAGATCATCAGTCATTATAACCTAGAACACCTCCAGGGTGGGAGCAGCCACAGCCTCCCTGAACAACCTGTGCCAGTGTCTCACCACCCTCACTCTGAAGAATTTCTTCCTAATCTCCAGTCTCAGTCTCCCCTTCCAGCTCAAAGCCATTGCACCTCACCTTATCACTCCCAGCCTTTGCAAAAAGTCCCTCCTCAGCTCTCTTGTAGCCCCTTTCAGCCCCTCAGTACTGGCGAGGACACACCTTGAGTCCTGGGTTCAGTTTTGGGCCCCTCACTCCAAGAAGGACATTGAGGTGCTGGAGCATCTCCAGAGAAGGGCAATAAAATTGGGGAAGGGTCTGGAGAACAGGGCTGGAGAGGAGCAGCTGAGGGAGCTGGGGGTGTGCAGTGTGGAGAAGAGGAGGCTGAGGGCAGAGCTCATTGCTCTCTACAGCTCCCTGAGAGGAGGTTGCAGTGAGGTAGGTCTTGATCTCTTCTCCCTGGTAGCAAGTACCAGAACAAGAGGGAATGACCTCAGCTGCAGCAGGGGAGGTTCAGGGAGAAAAAAAAAAAAAATCATAGAAAGGGTTCTCAGGCACTGGCAGAGGCTGCCCAGGGAGGTGGTGGAGTCCCCATCCCTGGAGGTGTTCAAGAGATGTGTGGACATGGCACTTTGGGACCTGGTGTAGGTTAAACACTGTGTAGATGTGGTGCTTGGGGATATGGCTTAGTGGTGAACTTGGCAGAGTAGGGTTGGACTCACTGGTGTATTTTTTTCCCAACCTAAATGATTCTATGGATCTATAAACACCATGCACAGGAGAGGTGACAGTGTCCATCTCCTACCAGCCATGTCCCATCCCACGGCAGCACAGGTCACAGGACACAGAGGTGGTGCGTGGGGGAGGGATAAACAGGGATCAACTATTTCCTGTTTCTCATGACACTGGACACCAGCTGTACTCCACTTTGGCAGCCAGGGCATCCCCTGCAAAAAGCTGAGTTACAACACATGCAGGAACCCACCAAAGGGTAAACTCAAAAGCTTTTCATCAAGCTGTGATGAATTTGGCAGGTAGGGAGCCCAAAGCCTGGGTTTTTACACTCTCTTATCCTAACAAAGTCTCCCACGAGCACAGCTTTGTTACACAGCAAGGGGAAAGCAGGCTCAGTGTGCTACAGAGGGGTCTTCCACTGAGAAGCATCAGTGTCAGCATCCGAGAGTCAGTGGGAGAGCTCACTGGGCTGTGAGAGACACAGCAAGGGCCAGCTGCTTCCTCCCCGTGAGACAGAGGGAAAGCACTGCACATCCACTGCAGCAGGGCCAGTGCCACCTTCCCAGCCTACTGCCTAGAGAATCAGAGATCACATCACACACAATCACAGAATGTCANCCCAGCCTTTGCAAAAAGTCCCTCCTCAGCTCTCTTGTAGCCCCTTTCAGCCCCTCAGTACTGGCGAGGACACACCTTGAGTCCTGGGTTCAGTTTTGGGCCCCTCACTCCAAGAAGGACATTGAGGTGCTGGAGCATCTCCAGAGAAGGGCAATAAAATTGGGGAAGGGTCTGGAGAACAGGGCTGGAGAGGAGCAGCTGAGGGAGCTGGGGGTGTGCAGTGTGGAGAAGAGGAGGCTGAGGGCAGAGCTCATTGCTCTCTACAGCTCCCTGAGAGGAGGTTGCAGTGAGGTAGGTCTTGATCTCTTCTCCCTGGTAGCAAGTACCAGAACAAGAGGGAATGACCTCAGCTGCAGCAGGGGAGGTTCAGGGAGAAAAAAAAAAAAAATCATAGAAAGGGTTCTCAGGCACTGGCAGAGGCTGCCCAGGGAGG
>WBNM01042998.1:1469-12637 GCA_013399055.1 Ramphastos sulfuratus
ACCTCCCTGGGCAACCTGTGCCAGTGTCTCACCACCCTCACTGCAAACAACTTCCTCCTAACATCCAGTTTCAATCTCCCCTCTGCCAGTTCAAACCCATTGCCCCTTGTCCTGTCATTGCAAGACCTTGTCAATAGTCCCTCCCCAGCCCTCCTGTAGCCCCCTTCAGATCCCAGAAGGCCACTCCAAGGTCTCCTGGAAGCCTTCTCTTCTCCAGGCTGCACAGCCCCAACTCTCTCAACCTATCCTCACAGCAGAGCTGCTGCAGCCTTCTGAGCATCTTTGTAGCCTCCTCTGGACTTGCTAAAACAGTTCCATGTCCTTCCTGTGCTGGGGGCTCCAGAACTGCACACAGGAGTGCAGGTGGGGTCTGAGGAGAGTAGATCAAAGGGGCAGAATCCCCTCCCTTGCCCTGCTGCCCACACTGCTCTTGCAGCCCAGCACACAGTTGCTGTCTGGGCTGTGCACACATTCATGCTGATGTCTGTCTTGGAGGATGAAGGGGATGAGATCTTGCTCTCTTGAGCATCCCTTAAACTGAAGGGGGAAGGCAGTGGACACTCTCCTCTGAGCTTCACTGGTGTGAAGCATGGTGGTACCTAGCCTGAAGTCCAAGGTCCTGCTTTGGGCTACCAGAGGGGGAGTTCTGGCACAGCACCGGGCTGTCGAGATCCTACCCCAATTGCCTGGCATCAGCTGCCTTTTCCTCCCTGCTGTGCATAATGCAGGGGGGCAGGGCTGGTAGGGAGGATCTCTGCTTGGTTCCTGCAGTGGTCGTTTGCCTCTTGCTGAGCCTGGATTAATTTGTGTGGTGTTTCACGGTCCTACCCATCACACTCACGGGCTGCTGTTAGCAGCACAGCAATTAATCGTCTTTCATAGGCTGGAATAGACTGGAGATGGGGCCAGGAGGTTGCAGAAGGTTACTGAGCATCTTCAAGACAAAAAACATGTTAAAGCAGTGCTGGTAACTGGTAAGAGAACAGAGAAGCAAAATAAACCATGCAAGGCAGAGGAAAATGACACTGGAATCAGCTGTTAAGGTATGAAGAAAGAGGTGTGATTAAAAGGCAGATGCACGAGGGAGTCCACAGCCTAAAACCCCTTCATTATCTAGTTGAAGGCTCCCACAAGCTGTGGCTAAAATGGGAGATATCAGCCTAGCAGGTCTGTTTATACAGGTTTCCCTAAACAGTTCTCCACTCAGATCTTCTGCTTCTTCAAAACCTTTCCTTTTCCCTCATGTGTTGATTCCTTTCATCTTAAAGGGCACCCTGCCCTTTCCCCAGTCTGCAAATACCACTTGCACTGATAAAGGTCATAAGCTCAGGCTCCAGGGAGAAGTACCCTGCAGAAAAGAAAAAGCCCAAGTGGGGCCTGCCAGGACTGCCCTTGGCATCCAGTGCTGAGGCCTGGTGAATGTTGCCCAGCTCCTTGCCTCTGCCGAGCTTGCACCAGTGTCAGATTTTCCCCTTGCAATGATGGCACCAAGCTGCATGGCTTGCTTGATGGGCTGGAGGGAAGGGATCCAGCCAGGGGACCTGGACAGGCTGCAGAGCTGGGCTCAAGCCAACCTCATGCAGTTCAACAAGGCCAAGTGCAAGGTCCTGCATCTGGGTCAGGGCAATCCCAAGCACAAACCCAGGTTAGGCAAGCAGTGGCTGAGAGCAGCCTGGAAGAGAAGGCCTTGGGGGTGTCAGTTGGTGCCAAACAGCCCAGGACCCAGCACTGGTTGCTGGCGGCCCAGAGGCAGCTGTGTGCTGGCTGCAGGCAGAGCAGGGAGAGCAGCAGCACAGGGAGGGGATTCTGCCCCTCTGTCCTGCTCTGCTGAGACCTCACCTGCAGCACTGCCTCCAGCTCTGGGGCCCCCAGCACAAGAGGGACCTGGAGCTGCTTGAGCAGGTCCAGAGGAGGCTGCGAAGATGGTCAGAGGGCTGGAGAACCTCCCCTGTGGGAACAGGTTGGGACAGCTGGGGGTGTTCAGCCTGGAGAAGGGTCTGGGAAGACCTTAGAGCAGCCTTCCAGAACCTGAAGTGGGCTACAAGAAAGCTGGGGAGAGACTTTTGACAAGGGCTTGCAGTGCTAGGGTGAGAGGGAATGCATTGAAGCTCAGGGAGGGTAGATTTAGAGTGGAGATGAGGAAGAAATTCTTTACACTGAGGGTGGTGAGACACTGGCACAGGTTGCCCAGGAAGGTCATGGATGCCCTCTCCCTGGAGGTGTTCAGGGCCTTGAGCAACCTGGTGCAGTGAGAGGTGTCCCTGCCCATGGCAGGGGGGTTGGAATGAGATGATCTTTAATGTCCCTTCCAACCTAAATCATTGTGTGGCTCTATGAATTATGCTGTGCAGCAAAACCAAGAGGGTTGGAGTTTGCCAAGGGGTCAGGACAGAGAATCAAGGTGAGCAGAGCTGAAAAGCTAAACCTCTGTTTGTGCTGGTGGGGTGGGGATGGGATTTGCTTGCTGTGTATAGTCAAACCCCTTGGTCCCTCCACTCCAAAGCCAGCTCCATGAGAAAATCTCTGTCAGATCAGCTGCTGCTCTGTTTATCTTGTGAGCTATCAGGACGAGGAGCTGTGCACCCTGGATGCTCTCACTCAGCTAGCTGCCACACATGAAATCCGACAGAAGGAACAGATTGCCAGGCATGATTTTGGTCAGATTCATAGAATCCTTTCTGCAGCTCCTTTCCCAAGTCCCTTAACAGCCCCCAAACTCCCTCTCAGAAGATGTGTGGTGACCCTGTGCAGTCCAGAGATGACAGAGTGAGACTGTTGCCTGCTCATAAGCGACAGATTAAGCTCCTCCCTGGCATGTACACATTTACATGGCCTCTAACATCTAATTACGTGGAAGCATCCCACAGAGAGCTCACATTTGGGGCTTTTAATGCTAATCCAATAAAATAAAAAAAGCAAATGCAACCATTTTGAGATAATTATGGCAGCAGCAACCCCCTGCCTGCTTCCAGGCAGGCATTCATGGGAACCCCTCGTGGGCGTTCAGGCAGTGTGAGAAAAGAGCGAGGGCATTGAATCTCATTTCTCTGGCACAAACACTGCAGTGTGGTGGACTACCTCAGAGCTCAGAAATCTCTGAAACATCAACATTTGGTTTCCTGCTTGATCTAAGCTGGCCTGGCCTGAGGCAGGGATCGATAACAAACCACTCTGTTGTTTGCCAGCATTAAGACCAGCAGAGTTTGTCTCATCAGCTCCCTCTCCAGCAATAGCAGAGTGCCTCCTTCACATGAAACAGCATCAGGCTTTGACACATAGAATCATAGAATCATAGAATGGTGAGGTTGGAAGGGACCTCAAGAATCATCCAGTTCCAGCCCCCTGCCATAGACTGGGACACCTCCCACTAGTACAGGTCACTCAAGGCCTCATCCAACCTGGCCTTGAACACCTCCAGGGAGGGAGCAGCCACAACTTCCCTGGGCAACCTGTGCCAGTGTCTCACCACCCTCACTGTAAAGAACCTCCTCCTAACATCCAGTCCAAATCTCCCCTCTGCCAGTTTAAACCCATTGCCCCTCATCCTGTCATTACAAGACATCTCCCTTCTGATGTTGAAATGTGGAGTCATGGAGTCATAGAGTCATGGAGTCATGGAATCATAGAGTCATAAAATCATAGCGTCATGGAGTCATAGATTCACAGAATAAGAGAATCATGGAGTCATGGAGTCAGAATAACTGAATCATAGAGTCACAGAATAATAGAATCATAGAGTCACGGAGTCATAGAATCACAGAGTCATGGAGTAATAAAATCATAGAATAATAGAGTCATAGAGTCATAGCATGGTCTGTGTTGGAAGGGACCACCAAATGTCATCCACTTCAACCTCCTCTGCAATCAGTAGGAGCATCCTCAACTACATCAGGTTGCCCAGAGCCCTCTTAAGCCTCATCTTGATTATCTCTAGGGATGAGGCCTCAGTTACCTCCCTGGGCAACCTGCTGCAGTGTTCCAGCACCTTCATGGTGCAGAACTTGTTGGTAGAATGGTGGGTAACTGGAGGGAAGGGTAAGCTGATGGTTTCCTCATTCCTGGTTTGTTTTGTTCTTTGCTTCAGCCTGCCCAAGAGGTGACAGTGTGCTCTGGTCCACAGGGAGAGTTAGTAAAGAGGAGGGTGAGCAGCTCAGTGCAACGCTTGTACGTGAATGAATAAGGCACTCAAAGGCCTGAGCAGTCTTTTAGGGCTGCTAGTATCGAGCAGGTAAGGACAGGGTGAAGTCAGAGGTCTCTGAGGTAGGATGAGATCTGGAAATCAGCAGAAGCTGTCAGAAGTTCTGGAGCTTGGAGAGAAAAATGTGGCAGGCTGGTGTGAAGTGGCAGTGATGAAATCAGGGCTTTCAGCAGCACTAGGCTGTTTTAGCAGTGGCAAAGACACACCAGAGAGAATTTCCCTTTCCAGAACTACCACGCTTCACATTTGTGGCCTTTTAAAGGTAGGAAGACTGACACCTGAAGTGAGGAAAAGGTAGAAGATGGTACCAGGACCTGCAGCTCCTCCCCTTCCACATGGCAGCATCCTCTGTGCGCTGCTAGCACAAGCAGAGTGTCTCTCCTTGGGGTCTCTGGCTCCTCTGCTGCACAGGGTGAGGAACGCTGGAAAGAGCAGCTGCTCAGGGTTAACTTTTATGCCCAGGGATCAGTGTGTGCCCTTGAGTGGCTGTGCTGCACAGCACCGAGTGCAGCAGGGGGGCAGCAGCTCCCTTGGCACGCTGTGCCTTGGCCCATGCTGTGTGCTGAAGGAGAAGGAAGGGAAGGTTGTCCACCCTTCCGATTTAAAGACCATGGCCTCTCAAAACACCGTTGGAGGAGGAGGGAGGCATTGATTCAGGGAGGAGAGCTTTGCTGCTTTCGGCTGAAGTGCTTTTGGACCCAGTGGTGTGTCAGGGAAGGGAAAGGTCCTCTGTGCTGTCCCAGTCACACAATCAGAGGGTTGGAAGGGACCTCCAGACATCATCCAATCCAACCTCCCTCCCAGAGCAGCATCACCCAGGGCAGGGCACACAGGAACACATCCAGGTGGGTTTGGAAAGTCTCCACAGAAGGAGACTCCACAGCCTCTCTGGGCAGCCTACTCCAAGGATCTGCCACCCTCATATTGAGAAAGTTTCCCCTCCTGTTCCTGTGGCACCTCCTCTGCTCCAGCTGGCACCCAGTGCCCCTCGTGCTGTCCTTGGCCACCCCTGAGCAGAGCCTGGCTCTGTCCTCCTGACGCTGCCCTGCACATCTTTAGCACAGCAATGAGGGCAGCCCTCAGGCTCCCCTGCTCCAAGCTCCCAGCCCCAGCTCCCTCAGCCTGGCCTCACAGGAGATGTTCCACTGCCTGCAGCTGCTTGGGGTGGGGGGGGGGAACATTACTCAGGTCAGCTTATGAGTTTCAGGACTGAGCAGCACCTGCAATTTCACTTCATTCTGACTAACTTTTATGTCTCTTGACACAAATGCCAGCCCCTTGTGTGCCACTGAGTGGGCTGCAGGCAAGGAGCTGCGGTGGAGCAAGTTAACGGCAGCAATCCTGAAGTCTGTCAAGCAGCTTCCAGGGACAGAGCAGGTTATGCTGGGACAGCAGAGCAAATCTGATGTGACAATCTATTCTCTTAAGCTCAAGTGGCACTGCTTAATGTGGCTGCCTGAGCCCAGGTCAGTTCTCACTCCAGATGCAAGGTTTTACCTGGAATAAACCGGAGAGTCATGAAGTCTGCTGTTTCACAGAATCACAGAAACATCCAGGTTGGAAAAGACCCCCTCAGGATCACCAAGTCCCACTAATAACCCTCCTCTACAAGATTCACCAGGGCTTCTGTGGCTAGCAACTGGTTCTCCTCTTCCAGTGGGATGAGCTGTGTTTGCTTCTGATGCACAATTCATAGAATCATAGAATGGTAAGGTTGGAAGGGACCTCAAAGCTCAGCCAGTTCCAACCTCCTGCCATAGGCAGGGACACCTCCCACTAGTACAGGTCACTCAAGGCCTCCTCCAACCTGGCCTTGAACACCTCCAGGGAGGGAGCAGCCACAACCTCCCTGGGCAACCTGTGCCAGTGTCTCACCACCCTCACTGCAAACAACTTCCTCCTAACATCCAGTCTAAATCTCCCCTCTGCCAGTTCAAACCCATTGCCCCTTGTCCTGTCATTGCAAGACCTTGTCAATAGTCCCTCCCCAGCCTTCCTGTAGCCCCCTTCAGATACTGGAAGGCTACTCTAAGGTCTCCTGGAAGCCTTCTCTTCTCCAGGCTGCAGAGCCCCAACTCTCTCAGCCTGTCCTCACAGCAGAGCTGCTGCAGCCCTCTCAGCATCTTGGTGGCCTCCTCTGGACCCGCTCCAACACTTCCATGTCCTTCCTGTGCTGGGGGCTCCAGAACTGCACACAGGACTGCAGGTGGGGTCTGAGGAGAGCAGAGCAAAGGGGCAGAATCCCCTCCCTTGCCCTGCTGCCCACACTGCTCTTGCTGCAGCCCAGCACTCAGTTGCTGTCTGGGCTGCACTCACACTACAGGCTCATGTTGAGCTTTTCATCACCCCAGACCCCCAGGTCCTGTTCCTCAGGGCTGCTCTCAGCCATTCCCCACCCAGCCTGGAGTTGTGGTTGTGCCTACCCAGGTGCAGAACCTTATTTGGCCTTGTTGAATTTCATGAGGTTGGCCTGGGCACACCTCTGCAGCCTGTCCAGATCCCTCTGGATGGATCCCTGCCCTCTAGCAAGTCGACTGTGCCACACAGCTTGGTGTCATCTGCACACTTGCTGAGGCTGCACTGATTCCTCTGTCCATATCCCACTTCAGTTGAGTTTTGTTTGCGTTGATTTTACTGGCAGAAAAGTCTCTTCAGGTGCACCTTTTCTCTTCTTTGCTCTCCTCATTACTCTCTGAGAAGGCTCTTTCTGGAAGCACAGGCAGCTCACTGGCACGTGGAGAACCTGCCCAGGCAGCAGAACATCTACGTTTTCATTTGTGATTTAAGCCAGAAAAAAAACCTCCAATCACTGTCCTAAAATGCAGCTCCATGTTGCACTCCTCTGTGGTTAAGCCACCCCCAAGCCTTGCCCTGACAATTCTTGTTCCTCCGTGCCCAGCTCGTTTGAGGAGCACCAGAGAGACCTGGTCCCCCAGGCAAAGCAGCCCCTCAGGGCACACCAGAGGGGACAGTTACTTTCTGGCCATCTCAGCAAACACATGGAGAGTCTGGCCAGGCTGCCATTGCTCCTCTGGAATGACTCTTCACAATCCTGCTTCATAGCTCTTCCAACTTGAAGGAAGAGTGCAGTGGAAGTCGTTCAATAGTCCTTTCCCTCCTTTTGCTCCATGCTGCAGGTGCTCAGTGCCAATGCCAGAGGCAGGCAGGCCCTTCTAGCTCTTGTTCCTAGCTGGTGACAGCTAAAGAACCAGGTAACTAAAATAAGTGCCTCAGTATGGAGAGGGGAAGAAGGATGTTCTGCTGGTGGGGAGGTGCTCCACCTCTGCTGTCATCCCTGTAATGACACTGAGTTGATCTCTTCATCTGTCCCTTCCACCTGTGCCCTTTTCTGGAGCAAGTCCTGGTCACAAGAGATTTCTGAGGGATGTGGAGCTTATCTGGGACAGCCAGGGCAGGCCAGCTAACCCAGAGCTGCCTTCCCAACAGCTCAGCACTTGCCTGTTTGCCTTTTTGCAAAAGAGTAACCCAAATCTAGGCCCACTGCCCCAAATTCTCCAAGAACCCCCAAGCTTTCAGTCTCCTGTCCTCAAAATGCAGTTTCTCCCTGAAAGAAACAAACCTGGACCAGCAGAATGAGTGTACCCTTTGGGACAAGGGCTGTGACTCTCCACATGTGCTTAGAGTGTAATTGGTGGCAGCTTTAGCTGTGATCTCTAACAACATCATAGAGTCATAGAATGGCTCAGGCTGGAAGGGACCTCAGAGAGCATCTGCTCCAACCCCACTGCCATGAGCCTCTCAACTCAGACCTTACAGTAAGGTCAGACTCAGACTTTACAAGGTCTCATCCAACCTGGCTTTGGACACCCCAAGGCAGGAGGCAGCCACAACCTCCCTGGGCAGCTTATTCCAGACTCTCACCACCCTCACACTGAAGAACTTCTTCCTCAGCTCCAGTCTAACCCTGCTCTGCCTCAGCTTCAAACCATTCCCCCTTGGCCTATTTCTAGACACCCTTAGGAAAAGATCCTTCCTGCAGGATCCCTTCAGGTCCTGACATTCTATGATTCTAGGATTGCCCCTTGTGCTGTCATTTGGCATCACCCATCAGAACCTGGCTCCAGCCTCCTGGCACTCACCCTGCACATGTTTATAACCATGAATGAGGTCACCTCTCAGTCTCCTCCTCTCCAAGCTACACAGCCCCAGCTCCCTCAGGCTCTCCTCACAAGGAAGATGTTCCACTCCCTTCAGCATTTGTGGCTCTGTGCTGGACTCTCTCAAGCAGTTCCTTGTTCGAAGTGAGGGGCCCAGAACTGGACACAATATTCCAGATGCAACCTCAGCAAGGCAGAGTAGAGGGGCAGGAGAACCTCTCTTGATCTACTAACCACAGCCCTTCTAATGCACCCCTGGATGCACTCCTTCTTTGCCACCAGAGCACATTGCTGGCTCATGGGCACCCTCCCATCCACTAGGACTCCCAGGTCCTTTTCCCCTTCACTGCTCTCCAACAGGTCAGTCCCCAGTTTTGTGGGGCTAATCCTCCATCATTCAAGACTAGGAGATATTAAAGGAAGAGTGAGAGGTCTGGCCTCACGAAGCTCCCCTGAAGGTGGACACAGCAGCAGAGTGGGCGGGGGGAAGCAGAATGCAGTGAGGGACACAACTTTTCTCCTAGCCAAGGGCAAGATCTGACCTGAAATCAAAGCCCCCAGGCTGCCTACAGATTTGCCCTTTCTGCAGAAGTCAGTCTGCACTTTTTTCTTCAAGGACTGCAGCTGGCTACCAGCAATGCCACCAGGCAGCCCAGGAAACATTCCTGAAGATAAATATATTTTAATGTCTTCCAGCTTCAAGCTGCTAGCTGGTGGTGAGCTGGTAAATTGTTTTGCCTCCTTGACTGAGGAGTTTTCAATTTCCTTACATGTGTCAACAGAAAGACTCAGAATCCATATCATGGAGTCGAAGGCAGGATTTAGAGATTCATAGAATGAGTTGGAAGGGACTTTAAAGTTATCATCCAGTTCCTACCCCCTGCCATGGGCAGGGACACCTCCCACCAGCCCAGGTCGCTCAAGGTCTCATCCAACCTGGCCTTGAACACCTCCCTGGGCAACCTGTGCCAGTGTCTCCTCACCCTCAATGTAAAGAATTTCTTACTAATCTCCAGTCTACATCTGCCCTCCTCACACTTCAATCCATTCCCTCTCATCCTAGCACTCCCAGCCCTTGTTGAAACTCCCTTTCTGGCTTTCCTGCAGCCACCTTCAGGTACTGGAAGGCAGCTCTAAGGTCTCCCTGAAGCCTTCTCTCCTCCAGGCTGAACATCCCCAACTCTCCCAGCCTGTCCCGTAGGGGAGGTTCTGCAGCCCCCTGAGCATCTTCATGGTCTCCTCTGGATATCAATGAATTGACAAAATGAAGATTCTGCATTAGACTTATGGCATGGGCATTGATGCATCTTCACTTGCTGCTGCCAGGTTGGTTTGTTGTCATTCTTTACCCTGCCCCAAGTATGCTGTGGCTGCCTCCTCCCAGAGGAATGTTTAAGGCCAGGCTGGACAAGGCCTTGAGCAGCCAAGTGTAGTTGAGAGGTGTCCCTGCCCTTGGCAGGGGGGTTTGGAGTAGATGATCTCTGAGATCCCTTCCAACCTGAGCCATTCTAGGATTCTATGATCCTGCCCAGCCAGAAGAATTTCAAGGGCACCTGCTTACTGGCACAAAAGAAAGAGAAAGAAGTGTAGAAAGAGTTTGAATGTGTCCAGTTCTGCCCAGAGGACCAGCTGTGCTCTGGAAAAAGAAGTGCATGATCACCAGCATAGGGAAGAGGTGGAGGAGAAGCCTTCCTCGTCATTTAGCATACCTTAGTGCTTTCCCTCCCTGACTTTGCACAACGGCACTGGAAACCTGTGAAGTGTTTATTGCTGCTGGAAATGCTGAGCCTGAGCAGGGCAGACGTGTGGGACAATGGAGATGCTAAAGAGCAGAAGCTGTGAATGCTGACACAAAGCAAGTTGCCAAAGATTGTCATGAATAATGCAAGATCATCTCCAGTCCTTTTCCTGCCCACATGGGGAGGAGTGGACCCAATGCTGCCTGATAATGTAAGCTGCCAACTGTTGCCAACTTAAAACCAGCCATCAAAGTTAAAATGCTTCCCATTTCTCTGTAAGAGAGTTACTGCTGAGCATAAATATACCTCTCAGATAACTGTCCCATTTTCTGGGCAGAAAGACTGCAGGTAACCTAAGCTCTGATGCTGATACTGCAGTGAGAGCTTCCCCTACATCCTCCTTGCTGGCACAGCCCAGTAGAGGCTGTTCAGAGAATCACAGAATGGCTCAGGTTGGGAGGGACTTCAGAGATCATCTACTCCAGCCTCCCTTCCGTAGGCAGGGACAACTCTCAGCTAGACTCAGCTGCTCACGGCCTCATCCAAGCTAGCTTTGGACACCCTCAGGCAGGAGGCAGCCACAACCTCCGTGGGCAGCCTGTTCCTCAGCTCCAGTCTAACCCTGCTCTGCCTCAGCTCCAAACCATCCCTCCTTGTCCTGTCTCTAGACATCCTTAGGAACAGTCTCTCTGCAGCCTTCCTGCAGGATCCCTTCAGGTACTGAAAGGCAGTGTTATGGAGGGGTAATTAATTGATGCGAAATGATTTTCAAAGATTAATATTGTTTATTGCTATTCAATATTCAGAACTCTCACCACCCCCACCACTAATTTTAATAATAATTAGTTCTTTGCATCGATCATGGAAACTTTATACAGGTAATAACACAGGATCTAGAGATAATAATGTAACATTAATTGAACTGGCAGAGAAGGTTGCTGTGGTCAATGTACCGCTTGCGGTCAATACTCTGCTTGCCCACTAGGTGGCCTCAAGGAGCTCCTTTCTGCTCATGGCAGAAGGCAATGGTGAGTTACCAGAGGCTTGAAGTAGTTACTCACAACATAATCTCCCAACTGGCAGGGCTGGCTACAGCTTCAGACAGTACCCAAA
>WBNM01042999.1:2142-16785 GCA_013399055.1 Ramphastos sulfuratus
TCTTTCAGGTCCCTTCCAACCTTACCATTCTGTGATTCTATAATTCTATAACTCTATGATTTGAGGCTCCATGCCTGGAGATACTCAAGGTGAGGCTGGACAGGGCTGTGGGCAACCTGACCTACTGGAGGATGTCCCTGCTGGCTGCAGAGGACTGGATGAGCTTTGGAGGTCCCTTCCAACCCAGAGCATTCTATGATTCTGTGATTCAAATGGTGCTGAGTATCTCCACCAGCAGAAAAGGAGTTTCCACCATCACCCTGAGGCAGGTGTGGACACTGACCAGGATCATTGCCTTATGACAGTGCAGCTACCCCACTGTGATCTCAGTGATGCATTTGCCCCTCTAAATTTCACACACACATCCCCAGTGAAGGTGATGCTCACTGACCAGTTTCATGAAGGAGCTGATGAGCTTCAGCACCACAAGGCCACAGTGGCCAACCTGCCTGGGCCTCCAAGGGGAAGAAGCTGTTCAAGTGTTAGAATCATAGAATGGGAAGGTTGGAAGGGACCTCAAAACTCAGCCAGTTCCAAGCTCCTGCCATAGGCAGGGACACCTCCCACTAGCACAGGTCACTCAAGGCCTCATCCAACCTGGCCTTGAACACCTCCAGGGAGCAGCCACAACCTCCCTGGGCAAGTCAAGTGTTGACTCTGGAGAATCAGCCAATCCATTTTGCACCTAGACAGAGGCACCACGCATCCTCCTTAGCCCTATCAAGCACCCCAGCATCTCAGCATGAGCTCCTCAAGCCTGTCCAAGCCTTTGATGCAGAGGAACTCTGCAGATGCTTTGCAGGGCACCCTGGGGAATGGTCCAAGCTGGAGGAGCAGAGCTGAGATTCCTAAGAAGCTCTGCAGCCATGAGCGATGAGAGCCTCTAACGCAGGCTCTGTGGCTACAGGCAGCACAGGTGTGCCACTCCTGCCTTCTGAAGTGTGTCTCCTGCACTGAGTCACCCTGCCCACCCCTCCTGGCATGACTCACAGCTGCTGAAGCTCCTTGAAGATGCAGTGGAGCTGAGGACCCCAGAGATAAAGGAAGGGAAAGGAAAACAGCCTGCCAAAGAGGGACCCTCTGAGATACTGCTGCAGGAGGAGATCATCTCAGGTAGAGGAGAAGACTTCCTTTTGGTTCTGTCAGATATTTGCTCCATCTGACTGTCTTTAGAGTTGAGGGAGGTTCTGCTTCTCCTCCACTCTGACCTGAGGATGCCACAGCTGGAGACTTGACCCAGTTCTGGGCTTCCCAGTTCAAGAACAAGGAGCTAGTGGAGGACCACGAGGATGTTGAGGGGGCTGGAGCAGCTCTGTGAGGAGCAAAGGCTGAGAGCCCTGGGGCTGAGAGCCTGCAGAAGAGCAGCCCCAGAGGGGATCTCATCAATGCTCAGCAAGAGACAAAGGGGCTGTGGGGGCAAGAGGCTGGGGCCAGGCTCTTGTCAGCGGTGCCCAGTGATAGAATGAAGTAAAAAAGACACAAACTGGAAGCCAGGAGGTTCCACCTGAACAGGAGGAGAAAGTTCTTTAGTGGGAGGGTGCTGCAGGCTGCCCAGAGAGGTTGTGGAGCCTCCTTGTCTGGAGAGCTTCCAACCCCAGCTGGGCATTGTGCTCCTGGGCACCCTGCTATGGGTGCCCTGCTTCAGTAGGAAGGGGTTGGACTGGATCATCTCCAGAGGTCCCTTCCAGCCCCCACCATGCTGGGATTCTGGGACTGTTTGCACACCACACTGAGCAGATCCATGTCTGGAGAGCAGGGAGCTCTGTTTGCCCTTTTGTTGCCAGCTCACAGTCCTGTGGTGACTAAGCCCTGAGCTTGTACAAAGAGCAGCAATGGCCTCGCTTGCACAGGACACCTGGGCACAGGCTGGCTGCTGCTGCTGGGTTTGCTGAACTGAACAGTCAAATGAGAGCTGCAATAGGATTAACATTAAACTGGGGTTTCATTATGGAAAAAGTGAGAAGGGGGAACAAGAAAAATCCTCACTGCAATAAGACACAGGAGAGATTGCAATAAGAAGCATCCCCAAGGCTGCTGCTGGAGCTGAGGTTGCTTCTACCACTGCAGATAAAAGTTCCTCTGGCATCATCCAGAGCCTCGTAGCCCTGTCTGGCCTTGGGGAGCAGATCATAGAATCACAGAATGGTAAGGTTGGAAGGGAAGTCAAAGATCAGCCAGTTCCAACCCCCTGCCATAGGCAGGGACACCTCCCACTAGAACAGGGCACTCAAGGCCTCATCCAACCTGGCCTNAGGCTGAGGTACGGAGCTGGGTCTGCCCCCAGAGCTTCAGACTTCTCTGTTTGCCTTAGAAAAGGAAACATTTTGGGAGGTTCATGGAATCACAGACTCACAGAATGCATTGGGTTGGAAGGGACCCTCAAAGGCCATCCTGTCCAACTCCCCTGCAGGCAGCAGGGACACCTCCAACCAGAGGAGGCTGCCAGGTTTGACCTTGAATGTGTCCAGGGATGGGGCCTCAGCCACACTTCTAGGCAACTTGTTCCAATGTTTCCCCACTCTCACAGTGCAGAACTTCCTTCTGATGTCCAACCTAAATCCCTCCTGCTCCAGTTTAAACCACTGCAAACCCATTTGCTGCTTTCCAGAGCACAGACACATCAGAAATGTTGGAATGTTTCAGCTGGACCCTTCCAAGCAGAGGAGAACACTGATCACACTGACCAACCAGGCAGGTCACTGCCCCACCTGGCAGCACACAGGTGGAGGAGGCCCCACTTGAGTATCCCTCTTCTCCCCCATGGAGGAAAGCAGCAGCCCCTGCAGCCCCTACCCAGGCCTTGGGCTGCTCTTGCCCAGCAGCAACCTGCAGCTGTGCTGTGCTGAGGCTAATTGGGATATTTTAACGACAAAAATTAGATGGTAGGTTGTGAAAAGCAAACACTGGTGGGGTCTGCTGCACTCAGAGGCTTGCTGAGATGTATAAAGACAAGGACACAAACACAGATAAGAGAGTCTCTGTCAGTCAGTGTCTNAGATGTATAAAGACAAGGAGACAAACAGAGATAAGAGAGAGTCTCTGTCAGTCAGTGTCTGCTCCCTGGGCTTCTGCTGTGTAACCCAACTCATCACTCTGCTTCTAACCCTCCTTGCCCATCCTCCAAACTCACCTTGCAGGTAAGGCAGACCCTGGGAAAAGGCAGAGGGGTGGGAAGGAGGTGGAAGGTGACTGGGAGCCCCTCCTGGGCACACTGATTTCTGGGAGGGGAATTGTGTTTCTGTATTACCTTTAACTTGGATATTTCTGTATATAGCTGTAAATGTTGTAATAGATTGTAACTATCTGCTTGTGTAGTGTGCTGAGGTGTGAATAGAAAGCTGCATTCCTTAACTTGCAGCTGCCTGAGTCTAGTCTGGGTGATTTTCATGGGGGGGCAAGTAACTCCCAAACCATCACAGCTTCTCCTGCCTTGCTGAACCTTGCTCCTGCTCACTGCTGTGCTCCACAAAGCTGCTCTCAGGCTCCACACAGAGTCACAGAATGCCAGGGGCTGGAAGGGACCTCCAAAGCTCATCCAGTCCAACCCCCTGCAGAGCAGGATCACCTGTACCAGATCACACAGAACACATCCAGGTGGGTTTTGAGTATCTCCAGAGAGGGAGACTCCACAACCCCCCTGGGCAGCCTGTGCCAGTCTTCTGTCACCCTCACAGGGAAAAAAATCCTCCTCAGGTTTAAATGAAACTTCCTATGCCTCAGCTTCCACCCAGTGCCCCTTGTGCTGTCAGTGGGCATCACCCAGCAGAGCCTGGCTCCAGCCTCCTGGCACTCACCTGCACATCTTTAGAACCATTGCTGAGGTCACCTCTCAGGCTCCTCTCCCAGCTCACAGCCCCAGCTCCCTCAGGCTCTCCTCCTCACAGAGCTCTTCCATTCCCTTCAGCATCTCTGTGGCTCTGTGCTGGACTCTCTCCAGCAGTTCTATGTCCCTCTTGAACTGGGGGGCCCAGAACTGGACACAGGACTCCAGATGTGCCCTCAGAGGGGCAGGAGAACCTCTCTCAATCTACTAACCACAGCCCTTCTCATGTACCCCAGATTGGCACTGCTCCCCCCCAGAGCACATTGCTGGCTCATGCTCACCCTCCCATCCTCTAGGATCCCCCAATCCTTTCCCCTTTGCTGCTTTCCAACAAGTCAGTCCCCAACCCATACTGATACCTCCAAAGCACTCAGACACATAGTCCTGGTGTGTCCAGGGCTCTGCAGCCATGCCCACCTCTGTAGCTGAATCCCTTCTGTTTTCCACGTCCAGGTCAAGGAAAGGATTAATAAAACTCAAGAGGTGTGAGTGGTGCTGGTACCTGTGAGATGTACATGCTGGTTGCCATGGAAAGCACTTAAGAGCTGCACTTTTTATGACTTCCAACAACATATTCAGGAGGAATTGAGTTTCAAAGAGTTCATCACTTCAGAGCTGAACCTCCACTGCAGGCACCAGCAGGAACCTGGGTGCACTGAGAAAGCAGCATATCCCCTGCTGCAGCCCAGGAGATCTGATTAGTGCCATCACCAGCAACAGCCCAGGCTTAAGGCCACAGAGAAGGACCTGGCAGCACTGGTGGGAAAGCTCCCCATGAGCCAGCAATGTCTCCTTGTGGCTAGAAGACAAATGGTCTCCTGGGGTACATCACAGAGTGTGGCCAGCAGGTCAAGGGAGCTTCTCCTCCCCTTCTACTCTGCCCCAGTGAGGCCACATCTGGGACCAGTTCAAGAGAAACAGAGAACTACTGGGGAGAGTCCAGCTAAGCTGGCAGGTGACACCATGGTAAGTGATGCAGTGGACAGCCCTCAGGGATGGGATCCACCCAGAGGGACCTGGACAGGCTGGAGAAGTGTGTGAATGTCATGAGGTGCAGCAAGGACAAGTGCAAGGTCCTGCACATGGGACAGGGCAACCCTCAGCATCAACCCATGCTGGGGCTGAAGGGCTGGAGAGCAACCCTAAGGAGAAGGACTTGGGGGGGCTGGGGAGTGCAAAGCTGGAGATGAGACAGCACCAAGTGCTGCCAGCACAGCCCCAGCCTGTCCTGGGCTGATCCCCAGCAGTGTGGGCAGCAAGGGCAGGGAGGGATTCTGCCCCTCTGCCCTGCTGTGCTGTGCTGAGACCTCCCTGCAGTGCTGGGGCAGTTCTGGAGCCCTCAGCACAGCACAGACAGGGACCTGCTGCAGCAGGGCCAGAGGAGGCCACAGCAGTGCTGGCAGGGCTGGCAGGGCTCTGCTGTGAGGCCAGGCTGGCAGAGTTGGGCTTGGGCAGCCTGCAGGAGAGAAGCTGCAGGGAGAGCTTCTGGAGGCCTTGCAGTGCTTCAAGGGCTGAGCTGAGAGCTGGGGACAGAGTTCTGAGCAGGGCCTGTGGGGACAGGACAAGGAGGGATGGTTTGAACTGAAAGAGGGAGATTGAGAGTGGAGAGAAGAGAGAAATGGTGAGACCCTGGCCCAGGCTGGGCAGAGAGGTGGGAGCTGCCCCATGGCTGGCACCATTGCAGGTCAGGGTGTGTGGGGCTGTGAGCAGCCTGCTCTGGTTGGGGATGTCCCTGCTGGGGCTTGGACTGGATGAGCTTTTAAGGTCCCTTCCCACCCAAAACAGTCTGGGATTCTACAATTCTCTATCTCCAGAGAGCAGCAACGAAGCTCTGAACTTCATTTCTCCTGAGAGCAGCCCAAGAGCCATGCACTGAGGAAGAACATGGACCCCCTGGGAGGGGAGGTGCTTGTGGCTGACTGTGGCAGCACTCAGGGTAGTTAAAGCCAGGTCATAAACTCTGTTTGCACAGCAATAGGCTCAGGGAGCCATGAAAGCCCTTTCTGAGAGTAAGGCAGAGTGGTGGGAGAGGCTGCACTGCCAGGTGGAAAACGAGGTGGAGAGCAGCCTCAGCCCTGCCAGTGCCTGGGGGTGATGATCTCTGCTGGATGAAGCAGCAGAAGGCCCTGGGGTGCTGCTGTGGCTGGGGCAGAGCAGGGGGGGGGCAGTACTCACATGTAGCGCAGCTCTGACTCCCTCCTCACCAGGATCTCCCTGATCCGCTCGATCCTGAAGAGCTCTCCCTCGATGTCATCGATGGTGGTGGTGGAGTCAGCCATGGAAACAATCTCCTCCTCTGCAACTGAAACAGGAGCCAGCTCAGCCAGCAGGTGTCCCGTGGATGCTGCCAGGGAAGCAGGGACCACAGAGCTGTGCCCCCTGCAAGCCCCAGAGCAGCGTAAGAGTGCGAAGAGAAGGCTGGCAGAGATTGTCCTCTGCTCTGCCCTAGGAAAACCACACCTGGAGTCCTGGGTCCANATCCTGACAGCTTAGAATGGAGCCTGATGGAGGTTCCTGCACACTGCCATTAGCTCAATGTGTCTTTTGTGGCTAGTGAAAGGCTGATAATCCTCAAGTAGTCCTCTTGAGATTCTAAGACAGCAGCAGGAGAAAACTCTTCTCCAAAGCAGTCCCACTAACCCAGACTACTCTATTTCCTCTAATAACCCTCTGCCAGCAGCCCTGGAAAGATGCCTCACTCTGGGAATGATTCCTCCAGCAGTTTGTGGTGGGTAGAGGGCCACTGAGTGCACTGCTTTGTCTGGTGCCTTAATGCTGGTCTCATCCTGTCCTGTAGCCCTCAGCACTGGATCCCCTCTGGAATCACTAAGCCACACTCTCCTGCTCCCCCATCTCTAGTTCCCAAACCTCGATTGCCTGAAAATCCTGTTTGTGGAGCTGGTGCTCCATGGTGACAGGTCACAAGATGTCAGGGGTTGGAAGGGACCTCTGGAGAGCTTCCAGTCCAATCCCCCTGCCAGAGCAATCCAGCACAGGGCACACAGGAACACATCCAGACAGGGCTGGAAAGGCTCCAGAGAAGGAGACTCCACAACCTCTCTGGGCAGCCTGTGCCAGGGCTCTGGGACCCTCACACTCAAGAAGTTCTTCCTCCTGTTGAGGTGGAACTTCTGTGCTGCAGCTTCCATCCCTTACCCCTTGTGCTGTCAGAGGGCACAGGTGAGCAGAGGCTGCCCCTGTCCCTGTCCCTTCCTGCCCCCCAGCCCTCAGCTATTTACAGACATTACTCAGATCCCCTCTCAGCCTCCTCCTCTACAGACTGAGCAGGGCTCTCAGGGATGGCAGAGCCTGGGAGGGCAGCTGTGCCCTGTGAGGGTCCAAAGGGAGCAGGATTTGCCCTGCTCTGTGGGATTCTGGTTGTTTCCTCCCAGCCTGGCTCTGCTGCAGCTGCTGCTCTCCATGTGTGCATCACAGCAGGGCCAGCCCAGCCCCTGTGTGATCAGTGTGCTGCTGCCTGGCACTGACAACAGCTCAGGGAGGGGTCTCTGCCAGGCAGACCAGGCTGGGAGCTGGATTGGGATGACAACTTCATCCCCAGAAGTGGGCTGGGAGGGAGATGCAGAGTGTGGGATATGAAGGCACTGTGAGAACCAGCAGGGTGTCCTTGTGCAGACCAGCCTGAGTCCAACCAGCAACCCAACACCACCCTGCTCACTAAGCCATGACCCCAGCTGCCAGGGCCACACATTTCTGGAGCACCTCCAGGCATGGGCACTCCACCACCTCCCTGGGCAGCCTCTGCCAATCTCTGACCACTCTTGCAGCAAAGAAATTTTTCCTCATCTCCAACCCACCCCTCTCCTGGCACAATTTCAGGCTGTTTCCTCTCCATCACCTGATAAAATGGACAAAAGCCCAACTCCCACCTGCCTGCAACCTCCTCTCAGGGAGCAGCAGAGAGCAATGAGTCTCCTCCTCTCCACACTGCACACCCCCAGCTCCCTCAGCTGCTCCTCCCCAGCCCTGCTCTCCAGACCCTTCCCCAGCTTTGTTGTCCTTTTCTGGACACACCCCAGCCCCTCAGTGTCCTTCTTAGAGTGAGTGGCCCAAAGCTGAACTCAGTATTTGAGGTGCAGCCTGAGCACTGACATCCCTTCCCCCTGCCTCAGTTTCCCCAGGTGGGTCACAGGTGATGCTCAGCACTCCAGAGGGTGAAGAAGCTGGACTGGCCTGCTGGGTCCCACAGAGCTTTTTGCCTTGGTGAGCTGGGAAGGATGAGATCTTCGTGCAGCTTGTGATGGAAGGGGAACAGCTGTAGGAACTTCACCTCCCTGACTCCTTAGCTCCATGCTACATGGGCCCAGCATTTGTGCCTTGTCCATACTGGAGGAGGATGCACACTCAGGCTCATGTTCTGGTCAGAGGTGTTCCTGTCCTTTCCTCCAGTGCTTTTCAGACTCCTCCCCTCCTGTTCAACAGAGGGGAGACCTCTGGTAATCTGGGGCTTTCTCAGCAGCACAGGGCCCAGCACTGGTGTGAGCAGGCTGTGCTGCAAAGCCAGAATGTGTGATGCATGTTCCTAGGGCTCCGAGAGCTGCAGGCTCAACCAAGGTGGCCATCTGGCCCCTGAGGTCCTCTTCCAGGCAGGCACTTCATGCATATTGCATGTCTGCTTGGAGCTGGGCTCAGCAACCTGAGCCAGCCTGGATGCTAATGCAGCCATCAGCAGAGCTGTTCCAGAGCCCAGCTCAGCCAGAGCACAAATAAAGACAAAGGAGTGGCTGGCAGCTCAGTGTCCCTGTGTCTGCCAGTGACATTCCATGTGCCTGTTGGGCTGCCTCCTCCTGCAGCAACAGCAGAGCAGGGNTGGCCTCCTGCTGTTCAACAGAGGGGAGACCTCTGGTAATCTGGGGCTTTCTCAGCAGCACAGGGCCCAGCACTGGTGTGAGCAGGCTGTGCTGCAAAGCCAGAATGTGTGATGCATGTTCCTAGGGCTCCGAGAGCTGCAGGCTCAACCAAGGTGGCCATCTGGCCCCTGAGGTCCTCTTCCAGGCAGGCACTTCATGCATATTGCATGTCTGCTTGGAGCTGGGCTCAGCAACCTGAGCCAGCCTGGATGCTAATGCAGCCATCAGCAGAGCTGTTCCAGAGCCCAGCTCAGCCAGAGCACAAATAAAGACAAAGGAGTGGCTGGCAGCTCAGTGTCCCTGTGTCTGCCAGTGACATTCCATGTGCCTGTTGGGCTGCCTCCTCCTGCAGCAACAGCAGAGCAGGGAAAAGTCTGCAGACAAGTTTAACATCGTGCAAGTGCTGACTGCTTCTCAGAGTCCCAGCAGGGTGGGGTTAGAAGAGACCTCTGGAGATCATCCAGTCCAACCCAACTGCCAAAGCAGGGCACCACAGCAACTTGCTCAAGATCACAATGCCCAGCTGGGGCTGGAAGCTCTCCACACAAGGAGACTCCACAACCTCTCTGGGCAGCCTGCTCCAGGCCTCCAGCACCCTGACAACAAAGAAGATTCTCCTCTTGTTCAGATAGAACCTCCTGGGTGCCAGTCTGTGCCCACTGCCCCTTGTCCTGCCACTGGGTACCACTGGAAGAAGTCCGTAGAAGATTGGACTTGATGATCTTAGAGGTCTTTTCCAACATTAAAGAGTCTATGATTCTTGCCCCCCACCCTTTATCCCTTGCTAAGCACTGCTCAGATCCCCTCTGGGGCTACTCTTCTCCAGGCTCTCAGCCTCTGCTCCTCACAGAGCTGCTCCATGTCCCTCAGCAGCTTTGCAGCCTCCACTGGGCTCTCCCCAGCAGTTCCCTGAAACAGGCCAGCCTGGTGAATGCATGGTTTGGGCAATGTGAGGTTAGGATCTCTGCCTTCTCTCAGCTGTATCTCTCCCAGCTGTGCACAGAGCCCTCCCTTAGCTGTGTTTCCTGGGTCTGAAGGGGGTTGCTAAGGGACTGGACTGTGGTTGCTACAGGACCTGGATGTGGTTGCTAGAGGACCAGAATGCGGTTGCTAGGGGATCAGGATGCTGAGGTCCCTTGTCCTGCTGCTCTGCCATCCCAGAGCTCCTCTTGCCTGGGATATTTTGCTGCACCCACCCCCCAGCAAGGCTGAGCAGACAGGGCTGAGGACAGGTAGGGTCTGCAGAGGCAGGTGACAGCACAGGATAAGGTGCAGCAGGTACAGCTGGCATCTGCTTGTGGCAGCCACTCCCTGGGCGTTGGCTGCACCTCAACAGAGCTCCGGGGGAAAGCTGCACTGCTCCAAGTGTCAATTCCATGACCAGGCTGAAGTGATGAGGCTGATTAGGTTATAGGTGCACCAATACACAGAGACAGGAACTCACTGCAGCCTTCACCAGCCAAGGACAAGCCTGCCCCCCAAGGAGCACAGGGGTGGGTTTGGGGGAGGGTGACAGCTTGGGTGGGCTGGTGGATAACCCAGAATACCCTTGCACACTGCTGGCAGAAGTATCTGGCTGAGGGTATCAGCCAGATGTTTTCCAATGGCTTGAACAGCATCACTGCCTCTCCCTTCTTAGCCCAGAGCCTCCTTAGCAGAAACAGAGGATGAGAGAGGTGAATCCTCACCTGTGTACACCAAGGGAGGAGGCAGCAGCGCTGGGCTGCTCTCCTCCACCTTCAGCAGGAGGCTGGGGCATGATTTCCACCTGCAGGCAGCTGCCCAGGTGTGTGAGAAAGCTCCTGGCTCAGCTTTGGGTGGGCTCCCATCAGAAGCACAGAATATGGTGTGTGTGGGACCACCTGCCCAAGAGGAGCTGCCCTCATGCATGCCCCTAAAGTCACCTTTCTGTAGGACACTTCCCTGAGGTCAGAAGTGTCCTGTGAAATGGGGACAGCAGATGGGTGCACACCACACAGCAGAGCAATGGCTGCAGGACTCCAGCTGGAACATCCTCAGCCCTTGTGGTGTGACCAAGGTCATGGCACCCAAATGTGTCCTCTGGAATGCCAGGGAACTGCTCACCAAAGCAGTAAGTCCTGGACAAGAAGCTCTAAGAGGGCAGTCGTGCCTGGAGGTGCTTGACTTGGGGCAGAAGCACAGGGAGGGAAGTTGCAGGAGAATGCTCCTGCAAAACAAAGGCCACATCCAGGAGGGAGCACCTGGATAAGGAGGCACAGAGCTACACTGCACCAAACCCACCCACTGAACCTCAGGAGAAAGCAGTGAATCTGTGCAGCTGACAGGATGGGAAGATGAACCTGCTAAGGAAGACTCCTTCCATCTGCCAACATCTGCCCAGGACCACAGGTCATCATGCCAAGACCTGGACATCTGAGTGAGGGCAGGGGATGGAGCATGGGATGGGTGAGCAGAGGCTGAGGGGAGCAGGCTGAAAGGTCGTTCAGACACTGGGGGACAGATCAAAGAGGTGTGAGAGCTCCACCCTTACCTTCTAGGCAGGGCTGTGAGTAGCATGATTTAACTCCTGCTCCTGCTCTGAGCAAGGGGCTGAACACAAGATCTCCAGAGGGGAAATCTCTCAGTCCAAGTTCCTCTATTTCACATAATGAGATCAGTCTGTGACAATCTGGATCTGCATGGATCTCCCCTGCCAGCTCAGGAGATGCTTTCTCCAGGCAGCTATGGAGTGGTGCTGAGTTCTCAAATCCCAGCAGCTACAGGCCTGGGCCAGGTCACAGCTTTCCATGGTGAGACCAAAGGGCACTGTGCACCCACAAACCTGTGCAGTGGCAGTGGCATCACACAGCAGTCACACATGGCAAGTGAAGACATTCAGAGCCCACGAGGGATCCTGCAAGCAGAGTGCTGGGCCAAAGATCTCACTGGAGAGGGCTTTGCCAGAGCTGATAATGAGTTTCTTACACCCTCTCTAAGTGCCAGGCACCAGCGAGGGCCTAAGGATGCAAACATCATTAAAGCTGTGATCAACTCACAGCCCTGAGCATCCCTTAGGGGATGGAGAGGGATGACACCAAAGGGAAGCCAGGCTGCTCCCACAGCTGCACACACACCAGCAGAACCAGACACAGACATCACACTGCCCCAGCCAAAGCACCCTCAGCTGGCACCATTTCAACCCAGCAAAGCACTGGAGGGGCTTTGAGTTGATCTTGGAGCTGCTCTGATCCTCACACATAGCCCAGGGGAAGCCAGCAGCGTTAATGAGGAGTTTAATAGCCAGAGCTTTCCACTCCATATGGCTTGGGTGAAAACATTTAGACAGCCCACAGCAAGCCTGGGATGAGTCACAGCAGCCAGCAGTGCAGCACTGAATTTCCAGCCCTTTCCTTCAGGATTAAAGTTGGGTGATTGATCGAGAGCACCCTGGGGAAGGGGCCACAGCTCTTTACTTGGGCTCCATCCCAAGAGGCCTTTAACTCACTGGTGTGCTCTTCTCTGCCCTGCAAAGCAGCACAGGCAGGAGGCATCCAGCCCACCAGAACCAGCCCTTGCTCCACAAGGTCGATAAGGAGAGAGATGGGTAAGGAGAGGTGGGTCCTCACCACCCACATTGCCTGGCAAGAGGGGTACAAGCCTCTAGGACCACCAATACATGGTGAGAACAACAGTCCCAGAGGAGAGCATCATGCTCAGATGGGAGAGATCACAGCTGCCAGCAGCCTGCAAACCACAGCCCAGCTCCTCCAATAAGCCAAGCTGCAGCCTTGGCCTGTGGCTGCTGGTAAGGATCTCTCTGGTTATGTACTTGTGCAGCCCCTGGCACAGCCAGCACCACTGGGGCCATGTCAGACAGTCATAAAAGTGATCAGAGTTCACAGGTGAGGTATCTTGGAGAGCTTAATGGGCATCACCAGGGATGTAGCTTCTCCTCAGTGCCACATTGCTCTGTGCACTGTCCCCTGGGTCACCTCCTGAGCACAAGAAGGGTGAGAGGCTGCCTGTGCCCAGAGCTTGGTAGGGCTGACCTGAGATTGCCTGGGGTGCATTCAGAAGGATGAGTCCAGGGAAGTTCTTCTCCCACTCAACTCTGCCCTAGTAAGGAAACATCTGGAGTCCTGAGTCCAGTTCTGGCACGCCCAAACTCAAGAGATGCAGGGAACTACTGGAGAGAGTCCAGTGGAGGCTCCAAAGCTGCTGAGGGGCCTGGAGCAGCTCTGTGAGGAGCAAAGGCTGAGAGCCCTGGGGTTGAGAGTCTGGAGAAAAATAGCCCCAGAGAGCATCTGAGCAATGCTCAGCAAGAGCTAAAGAAGCTGTAGGGGGCAAGAGCCTGGGGCCAGACTCTTGTCAGTAGCGCCCAGGGACAGGACAAGTGGCACTGGGCACAGACTGGAACCCAGGAGGTTCCACTTGAACAGGAGGAGAAACTTCTTTGTTGTGAGGGTGCCAGAGGCCCGGAGCAGGCTGCTCAGAGAGGCTGTGGAGGAGACTCCAAAGCCACCTGGACATCAGGATCCTGTGCACGCTGGATCCACCAACCCTTCTGGGATACACAGGAACAAACATCCTCACCTATCCTCAGAGTCCCCCAGGAGCTGGGACTTTGTAGACCTGCACAGAACCAGCAAACATCACAGCCACAGCCCCAACCTGCTGACAAGCATCCCACGGGTGGTGCTCCAGCCCTAACTGGCACCCTGAGCCCAGCAAGTGTTTGACCTTTCCCAGGACCACCCACCCTGATGTCAGCTGGCTGCTGGGGCAGATGTTGCAGGTGATGGACATGCTCAGAGCCCCCAAGGCTAGAGTCTCCACATAGCAGGCGAGGTGTGGGGAAGGATCCCTATTGCCGTGCTGCAAGGCACAAAAGGAGAGGACTCCCAACTTCAGGCAGCTCACCAGGCAGCCGAGCAGCCTCATGGGCAGCACCCCCACAGTCGTGCCAAGCAGGACGCCAGAGTTTGCTCCATCCCTGCCTTTCCAGCTGCCTGTCCCTGTCCCGCTGGGTACAGGTGGCTAAGGGGGAGCAGAAGGGGGTGGAGAAGGGGGAAAGTCGGAGAAACGTCAGGGCAGAGGGGCTGCAGGAGCCTCCCCAGGGTGTTGCCCACAGCCCAGCACTGGGATCCTTCCTCAGAGTCCAAGGTCGGGGACTCTGCCCCAGACAGTTCCTGCGGTCGGTGTCCCCCTTTGTTTCGTGCTTGGGGAAGTGGTCAGCGAGGGGAAAGGTAGCGAATGACAGGGAGGTCACAGCCATGCCCAGGGCCAGGCATGACGGCGCAGGGCTCCGCTCTCTCCGGGCAGCACCAGGCGGATGGCGGAGTGCATGCCCCTCCCGCGGGCTCCTTCCCTCCACCCTCCTGCTCTCCATGCAGCCCTGCTTGCCTCCAGCCATCCTTCCTTCCCCCTTCCACCCAGCCCTGCTCCCACCCAGCCCCTTCTCTCCTCCATCCATCTTTTCTATCCACTCTCCTTCATCCAGCCCTTCCCTCCCTCCATCCTCCCTTTTCCTCAGCCCTCTTCTCCACCCCTCTCTTTCCCCTCCATCCCCGTTTCCCTCCGTCCTTTTCCCCCTCCCGCCCTCCGGCTCTGCTCCCCACAATGCCAGTGCCGGTTCGGGCAGCACTGGCGGATGAAGCCGCGGGTTCCACGGCACCTCCCGCGGCTCGGCTGCCCGGGGCAGTCCCGGAGCCACCGGGGTCGGGGTAGTGGTGCGGTGTGGGGGGGCAAAGTTTGGACCCGGCACCGTCCCCGCCCGCCCCGGTCCCGCCGCGCTCACCTGGCCCCGCACCGGGGTGCGGCCAGCGGGTGGACTCCAGCGATCCGTACCGGGGAGGGGTCCGGTTCCGCTCCATGCCGCAGCCCTGCCCGCTCCTCTCCGCGCTGCTCCGGGGCTGGCGGAGAGCTGCCGCCGCTCCGCGCCCTCCGCCCCGCCCCCGCGCTGCTCCGCTCCCCCCGCACGCCCACCCCTGC
>WBNM01043002.1:0-12667 GCA_013399055.1 Ramphastos sulfuratus
ATATATATAAATTGGCTGAAAAGAAAAGTTACCTAACAGTGATTTATTCTGTATTTTAAGGTCCCATCTGAAAAATGGCTTCTTTCCCATATAACTACTAAGTATTGGTAAGCTCAGGAGGAGTCTTTTCCTTTCTGAAATCTTTGGGAATAACGAAATCTTATTGTTGAAACTTTGAAAGTGGTTTATTGTGGCTAGCCCCAAACTTTCCTTAATCAACAACCAAAACTTGAAAATGATCAAGCATTCAGCATTTGGACTTAAAATAAATTAAGTTTCCAGAGCAGCTAAGTGCAAGTTAGGGTAAAACCTTCTGTACAAGCCTAATAGCAACCCAAACCCAGGCTTGCATTTGATTTGCTGTAATAAGAGACTCATCATAGTGTAGCTGGAGACATTAATCCATCTTATCTAACACAGACACATGAATTATAAGAATTTCAAGTAGGTCACCAGTTGTAATTTCCTCAGCATGTCACTGGAGTCATTTCACTGCTTCTGTTGAGGAGTTCCTGTTGATTCTGATGTAAGCAGGAGCATCACTCATCCCTTTATCCTCCAAACATCAGAGTGGCCATGGTGGCCATCCTTCACAGAATGCATCAAGTTGGAAGGGACCCTTGAAAGTCATCCTGTCCAACCCCCCCGCACCCCTGATGCTCTTCCAGCTCCTTTCTTTAACACGTTGGTTTTCTTTCCCCAGCTATTGACCTGTTGTACTGGCGTGACATCAAGCAGACAGGGATAGTGTTTGGCAGCCTCCTGTTGTTGCTCTTCTCCCTGACCCAGTTCAGCGTTGTCAGCGTCGTGGCCTACCTGGCCCTTGCCGGGCTCTCAGCCACCATTAGCTTCAGAATCTACAAATCGGTCCTACAGGCTGTGCAGAAGACGGACGAGGGCCACCCCTTCAAGTGAGTGCTTTGCAGTCATGGCCAGGGGCTGCTTGTCTTGCCACGGGTTCACTCCCAGTGGAAATTCACATTTCTTTAGCTGCCAACAAGTTGATAAACCAGGACGTGGAACCTGTCTGGTTTGCAAACACAGGCTGGAAAACAAATCTCGTTGGGGTGCTGCTTCTGCTGTTTCACTTGGTTTGGTTCTGAGATGTGGCTCACATAGTTGCAGGGAAAACGGAGGGATGGAGGAGAAAGGGGACAATGCTGCCAAAAGTGACACATGGCCAAACAGTAGCTTTTTTGACTCTAGAGGTGTCCAGATGGAGGAGCTGTCTCTTTCTGGCAACAGTGTTGCACAAAAGCTTGTCAGGAAACCCCCCTAGATTTGCACCCCTCTTTGGGTGGACCACAGAGAGAGATCCCATCAAGACCAGGTTCTGAGTGGAGAGAGGGCAAACATCCCCAGCAGAGTCTGCCCAAGGAGATGGGTCATGCAAGGCAAAGCCAGTGTGTGCTGGTGTCCGTGTGCCACCAGGAAGGGGGACACGTTAATCCAGCACAAAGTAATAATGCCTGGGGAGCAGAGAGAGGCAGGCTAGACGTGAGTGTGAATGGCAGGTGAACTTGCCTGGGTTTGTAACTGGTCCTGTGTTTTTGGCAGAGCCTACTTGGAGATGGAAATGAATCTTTCACAGGACCAGATTCAGAAATACACAGACTGTCTCCAGCTATACGTCAACAGCACAGTCAAAGAGCTGAGGAGACTCTTCCTTGTTCAGGACCTCGTGGATTCTTTAAAAGTAGGATTGCTTTAAATATTTGTAACCCCTGTCTAGAAGATCAATCTGCATTTCAAAGTGATGCTTTCCATATTGACAGTGTCACCATAAAACCTAGTTTTGTGTGGCTTCAGATATAATAGTTGCTTTCCTTTTTTATTTCCATACTGCTTGATTCCAGAAGTTCAGAGGTTTGGCAGTCTGTGTTTGGATGTATTCATAGATAATACAGGAGTTAAAAACACATGCAGGACCAGAGTAGCTCCACTGCAGTTCTAGGAACATCTCTGTGTTATGACTTTGCCACAGAAAAGTGTGGTCCCCTCTAACACCTCTGTTCAGATGAATGTCCTCTGATGGTGGCATTTCCTTCTATGGAGAAAGGTCTCCTTTCCCTCTCTGTTGAGATAATTGTATATTTTCAGCCTTACACCTAAAAAGGTGTTCTTCAGAACAAAGGGAAGGTCATTAGGGGAGCAGACATGGCTTAGGCTCCTAAATTACTGAAGGTACTAAGGAAAAAATCCCCATCTCCCAGCCTCAAGAGTTCAGTCACTGTGATTATCACAGTGAGGCTGTGATTAACCTGTGTGGGATGACTTCTGCCACCATCAAAACTGGATGGAGAAAGCTGCCTCTGCCATGATTGATGCAGAGCCCTGAATGTATGCAATTAAGCCCTAAATATATGTGAAAACTCAGCTAAGACAGTGAGAAGCAGTGAACAGCAGAGTACAGTTTACACAGCCAGGAAAAAAAAATGTTATTCTTAATGTGCTTTACTTAACAACCCTCCTTACACATGAAAAATGTCTAATGTGCTATTGTCTTGGCTGTTAAGTGAACTAATCTCTTTGTATGCTGACTCTGGAGGTGATGTAATGATCCATCTTTAATTTAGTTTGCAGTACTAATGTGGCTGCTGACTTACGTGGGAGCCCTCTTCAATGGCCTGACTCTTCTGATCATGGGTAAAAAACCAACACTCTTTTAAAAATCTATTTTTAACTTTAACTCCCTCACAGTTCCTGCTTAGACAAAACAGCCTGCCCTTGGTGTGCCTTCCCCACAGTCAAACCATCTACTTTTATTTCCCTTTCCAGTAAATATTCATCATACCTATTACATGATCTCTCCCGGTGCATCTAATTTGTGGTTCATGGTTTTGCACCTACCAGTCCCAGAGCAATGGGGAATGCCACATTTGAGAGGTTTGAACAAAGTTCATTTTTAATACAAAGATCCCTGGTGAATCAACCAACCAAGTGGCATGATATGTGTTTGTCACTGAAGTAGGTCTCTTCTCTAGAGGAATCTGATCTGCAGGAGTATAACAGTGTGCTCTTTTCCTCCTCAGCTGTGGTGTCTATGTTTACTCTTCCTGTTGTATATGACAAGTACCAGGTGAGCCTGTCTGCATGGTGTGGTTTGGGTCTCTGGTAGCTCTGCCTTGTTGATGCCTGATTGACTTGGTCTCCTTTTGCTCTTTGCAGGCACAAATTGATCAATACTTGGGACTCGTGAGAACCCACATAAACACTGTTGTGGCAAAGTGAGTTCAGCAGCAGGCTTGGCCAGAAGCCTTGCTGTGAGGGTGCAGTGCACTGGGGTGACTAAGAGCTGGGTGGTCCTGGGGACAATGCGCCCTGTGAGTGATGTCCTCCTCATCTTCTGGCATCTAAGAGACTGCAGGAGGGCAGATCCCTGCTGGAACAGACATTCTCAGCCGAGCATAGGCTGAGACAGAGCTGTGACTCTACATCCTCTCCTTCTCCTGCCGTCTGGGGGAGCTGTGGACAGAGCAGTCCAACCAGGGGCTGATGTCCATACTTTAATTGAACTGAGACAAAATAGAGAGGAACTCATTAAATCCCTTCCTCTCTGACCACTCCAAGCCTGGGGCTTTGCATTCAGGGACTCCATCCTTCAGAGTTAATAATACCATTAACTAACGAAGTGGGAATTAGAACACAACCCTGCTGCAGAAAGAAAATACCCAGAAGCACCACAGCCCTGAGCGTTTCAAACCACCATGGAACAGATGGGAGACCTGGATGAAATTTTTGAAGCAGTCTGCTCTAGTTCCTAATGTGTTCCTAACACGTTCCTGTATCACTCAGGGCACAGTGAGGGTTGAGTACAGTTCTCAAAACTTGAGAATTGCTGAAGCAGGATATCTAGGCTGGAAGGTAGACCCATACATCTCAGCAGCTGTGTTTGTGGCTTTGCAAATGTTGGATGAATAGCATCTATTCAATGGAAGGTCCCAAGAAGGGCAGGTACAGAAAGCGACTCATGAGGAGGAGCTGAGGAATCTGGGCTTGTTTTGCCTGTCAGGACCTAAGGAGTGATTTCATAGCAGCCTCTACATACTTGATGGGAAGTTACAAGGTGATAGAGCCAAGCTTTTTTCAGTAGTGGCAGATGTTAGAAAAAGGAGCAACAACATAAAACCAACCTAGAAGGTTAATGTTGGACATTAGGAGAAACCTTTTCACTAAGAGATTAGGACAGCACTGGAGCAGGCTACATAGGGGAGGTGCCAGAACCTTCATCCTTAAAGGTTTTCAGCATTCAAGGACAGGCTTGATAGGGCTCTGAATGACCAGATCTAGTTGGGGATGTCCCTGCTTACTGCAGGGGGTTTGGACTCATGATCTCTAGAAGTCCTTTAGAACCCAGCACATTCTGTGATTTGTGACTCTATGCAGCAAGACAAAGCCATGGCCAACCTGCTTAGCACTGGTAGTAGGCCTGTCTCACTTAAGTTGATTCAAGACTCCCAGGAGTCCTTTCCAGCCAATATTTCTGTGATTTGGTAAAACCCTTAGCCTTGTTTAAATTTCACTCCTGGCTTCCAGTAGACTACTGACTGTGGTAGAACAATGAAGAAAGAGAGAATATCACTGCATATACCCCATGGCTGCATGAACCACCAGCACCCACAGAACTAGGGACCTGTAAGATCACAGGGGTGGGCACGGGCATCAACTCTTTCTCTTACTAGACTCTAGTCCACCTGTTGCATAATGCACTAAACACAAGCTAGAGATTACACCTGGATAAGACTGTAAGTGAGGATCTGCTGGAATGGAATGGCTACCTCACCATCCTCACCATATAACTTTTCTTTTTTTCCTTTCTTTCTTTCTAGGATTCAAGCTAAAATCCCAGGTGCTAAGAGAAAGGCAGAGTAAAGCAGATGCCAAGAATTCATCAACTACAGTAGCGAGTAATGGGGGAATCTGGAGTGAAAGAAGCTCTGTTCTTACACTTTACTGCAAATTTATTGTTCTTTTTTTTTCTCAACACCATAATCTTAGAAAGAGAAAACCCAGAAGCAGTGCTTTTCCCCTGCTGCTTCTGCACTTAGAATATTTGCAATCACTTGTGTCAAGCACTAAAGTATAGTAAAGAGAAAAGTGTACTAGATGTGGTTTTTTGTGTTGCTTATAAAGTGCATGATGGTGAGAGCCTAAATAATATTGACCTTTTTATTTTAATTTTTTTTTTTTAGTGGTTTTCCTTCTTCTATTGGCATTGCTTCTATAACTTTTAATGTTACATGTGGCTAGGGGCTTTCCTGCTTAGCGCACTGATGCAATAGTTAAAATTGCTTCTACGTCACTGGGTTGCTGGTTGGATTCATCTTTATTAACTATATAGGATTGTAGACTGATGTTTTAGTGTTTTCCAGCACAAATAAAATAAACAGTAATCAGTACTTATGGTAATCAGTTTTGTATAACTCAAAAAAAAAAAAGAAAAGGAAAAACAAAAAAAAGAAAAGAAAAAAAAAAACAAACAAAAGGAAAACAAAGCCCAGTACTTTTGTGGTAAGGGATTGACAGGCTGATTTACATGTATGGTAACTGGAAAGTTCCAGCATGTTAAATTTATTACAGTTTGTATTACATTCTCTGTAGTTCCTAATGGACTTAATTATGGACTCTGAATATTTGCACTTATGTACTTGATACCGAATGCAGAAATAAATGTTACTAAATGTAGAAAGTTCTGCCTGTTGTTGCTGCTGAGATTATCCTGACATTTGCAAACTGGAAACATACTGGAAAGCATTTTCTCTTGCTCGCCCAGCTTGAGATCCGCACACAATTTGCCCTTACAAAATGGTGCAGCCCAACAAGATTGCCTGTACCAGGTAGCTCATAGGTCAGCTTCACATCCTGATGAGTACAGCAAGAAAAGAAGGATCTTGGCACATAGCTCGTTTGGGTTGTTTTTGCTGGTGGTGGTGTTGGCAAACAACAGGAACATGAATAATTGTCTATTCCTCCATTCACACATTGAGCAAATCACAAACAACACACTAGGGGAGGGTCAGCACAAGGCAGTGGACTTTGCAGTTTCCTTATGGTCAGGTGTAAGATCTCTTATCCAGAGCCATTCTTTGAAATCTGCTTTAAAATCTGGGACTGATACTAAACCCAGAAGCTGGGAATAGAAATAAACATTTACTTGTGTTCAAAAGTGAAGGTTTTTAGAAACTAGCATTTGGTGTTTGAGAACTATCAGACAAGAGAAACAACTGCTGTACATTATCTAGACTTCTTCAAAACACACAACTGGTTATGTGCTGAATGATTTATCACAGTATCACAGTATCACCAAGGTTGGAAGAGACCTCAAAGATCATCAAGTCCAACCCATTACCACAGACCTTGAGACTAGACCATGGCACCAAGTGCCACGTCCAAACCCACCTTGAACACCTCCAGGGACAGTGACTCCACTACCTCCCTGGGCAGCCCATTCCAGTAGTGAAATTTGTCCATTTCTGGAACAGACCCATGGAAATTATTATTTGTTTTTATATAGAAATGTGAACATCAAAACATTTTTAGCCAATTTGAGGTTTGTTTTTTTTTTCTATTGCAAAAAAATTTATTGCAGGAGTTATTCTTCCTACAAAGAACTAAATCCTCAAAGTATTATCTCAACTTTTTTTTTTAATTGAAGTCTCATTCATATGTGCAATTCATCTTTGTCTCAGTGGTATCTGTCTTAGATCATGCTGCAGATCTACAACCCCAAAACACATGAGGAGTTGCTAGACACATTGACATATCCATGGGCTGATAAATTCTTGTGATGAGTCTCAAGTACCCTTACTTTAATTTAAATTTATATTTAAGTGTTTTTCATTGCTCTTATTTAAAAACAATAGATTGTCTTTTGAATGTCACCTGCAGCTAGTTATGAATGTTGGATTTTTTTTTTCCCTCAGTGAAAAATGGAATGCCTCAAAGTGACATTTGTTGGAGTATGTTTTGGTTTAGCAATGTGTAGTTTGCATCTCAACATCTACCCTTACTCTTATATTTTCCTACCAGTGCATGTAAATGGCCAATATACACCCAGTATCTCTGAGGAAGACAGCACAACCTGTTTGAGTGTCCTTGAGGGTAAAGATTGACCTTCAGACTGCTTAGTGCTTACAAGAGGAGTACATGGATCCAATATGTTAGTTCTGAAAATGAGCACATTTAATGTCCCACCCCACTGGTCCTGTAAACATATTCCTCTGAACAGAACCAGGACTACCCTTTGCAATGCTGAACTCTGAAGAGGATTTGAAGTCTGCATCTCCAGTATATTTGGAAATCAAACAAAATTAAGCCTTCTGGAAGAATCCAAATATTCTGAAGAACCTAAGTCATATAGACCAAGAACCCCATCTTTGTCCTCCAACATCACCCTCTCTCAAACCCCACTCCACTCCAACCCCTCAATGCTCTACACACCCACCTCTCAAACCCATACCCTTTACTTCCATCTTTTCTCACATCCCACCCTTGCAGCTCAGCTCCCAAACTTCCTTATATCCACCCTGACTTACCATATATTTGGCAGTAGCAGCCTGCAAGTGGGCAAGTGCTGCTGAGCAGCTGAGCAGGGATAATTTGTGGAGTGGAAATGGTTTGGAAGACTGCAGCGAGATGTATCAGAAGCAGAGGACTTTAGCCAGGACTTGGATTGCTTGTATTGTCCAAGGCCACTATCACCTTACTTTCCATGATACTTTTGAACATGGAAGCATGGAGAAGGGGATCATGCCCACAGCTCTCATAAGCCTTGTCTGCAAACCTCTGCTAACTCAAGGTCAGCTTGCAATGACAAAGCCCTTGAGCACAGAGGGAGTGAAAGCTTCTGGTACCTTCAGTGGTCCCTGGTAAGTCTCATTCACAGAGCAATGGTATAGGGAGGCAGCTATGCTTCCATATATTTTGGTTTTCAAACAAGTGAGGAGGAAAAAACAACACTGAGCCCTACTTTAGTGCAATTACAGTAGATGGCTGAAGATACCACAAGGACACATATTCTTAGGCTGAGATGTGTTCTGAGGTACACAAGCTGTAAAACTGTTCTGTTTTTGATCTTCAGTTGTATTCAAAGTGAAGGGCAGCTGTGGACAAGCTTTAAAAGCAAAAGCAGCAAACCTGTGAGGGTTTTAAAGCAAGTGAAACCTAGGAAGCAACTCACAGGGCCCGGGTTAAATGGAGAGGGGGCCATTAAGCCACTCTTGTCTCTTCAAAATGTTCCTTGCTAGAGGAGCCTGGACATTGCACCACATCACTGATACTTCAGATGTCAGCTTGTCCTCCTGGTTCTAGGGCTGCTTTAATAGGATATGCAAATATGGATGTCAGGAGGACCCACCTAACCAAGTGATCTTGTTCAGGTGGTTTGAGTTAATGTGTGCTAAATACCTTGCCCAAGCAGTGTCTCTCAGGCTGTCTCTGAGTAGCTGGGATGCTGATCTGATCTGGAGAGGAAGCTGAGAGTTTTCTAAGGTGGGTATCTCAGCTGGGAGGCTTGTTTAGATTCAAGGGCAGGTCTGCACCAAGCCTTTCCTTGGCTGAGAACTGTCTGTCTAAAGAACACAGCTATGTTTTGATCTGCTTAATGTGGCGTTGCCTTTCAAGGAAGAAAGCCATTCCAAATGACTGTGTTCATGTGAAATGAAACCAGTTTAACCCTGACATGGGGATATGAAACCAGGAGTGGTATGATGATGGGAGATAGACTTCTTTAAAACTTCTACAGCTACAATTGATTTAGGCTCTATGATTTTTAAAGAAATGCATAGAATCATAGAATGGTAAGGTTGGAAGTGACCTCAAAGATCATCTAGTTCCAACCTCCTGCCATAGGCAGGGACACCTCCCACTAGAACAGGTTACTCAAGGCCTCGTCCAACCTGGCCTTGAACACCTCCAGGGAGGGAGCAGCCACAACCTCCCTGGGCAACCTGTGCCAGTGTCTCCCCACCCTCGCTGGAAAGAACTTCCTCCTAACATCCAGTTTAAATCTCTCCTCTGCCAGTTTAATCCCATGTGTCCATTGTGTCAGCTGCACCATCCAGAAACTGCCCCTAAACTGCTGCCTGTTAAAGGAAAGGTTCAATAGTTACTGAAGAGCTGTGTCAGTGCTTTGTATCATTGAGTGTCTGTCTGTGTACCTTAAAATGACTATTCCATTGATGGTTGGATGTGAAATGTGAATACCCTCTAACATTGCTTGGTTTGATTTCCTGTTTCTTGGTGCCTCAGCAGTATTCCACTCTTCTTCTAGGCTATGAATTTGCCTCTGAGATGTTGCTGATCTCTTTTATGCCTTCTCTGCTCTTTAATATTAATCTAGTGAGAGTAGGATCATAAAACACATTAGCGTCAGGAAAGGCCTGAAACAGGGAGGAGATAAGAATGATATAATATTATGTGAGGAGCTAATCCAGTTAAAGAGAATCTATCTGCTTCTCCATAGCTTTTGCTATCTCCCTGCATGCTTTCAGATGGCACCTGGCTTCCATCCCTGTCCTGGTGGGTTACAAGTCAGTCAACTGTAAGCTAATCAGCCTTTCCTTCTCCATATGGACCCAGGGAAATATATGACAAGCCCAGTGCACCTCTGAAAACACCAAGTGTGATGTATTTTTTCCTGCCTCTTCTTAATATGTTCTTTTGTCAGGTACAGAATTAAAAGGTGTTCCATCAGTGAACTTGCATGTGAGCTTCCTGGGATGCTGGGAATCAGTGGAGTGAGGCTACTGGCATAAGGAACCTGGTAGGACTGGCTGGCACATGCAGCCACTGCAGGACATATGGCACTTGGATAAGGGTGAGACATGTCCACTGATTACAGTCAATAGCTGTAGTGCCTGACAACAGAAGGGGGAATGGTCTGTAATCATTTCTGCCAGGCTTCCTCACGACTCAGCACCTTTACAGGAGACAGGGTGCAACTCTGCTCTCTGCCACAGTAGGAGAAAGATACTGGGAGTGGATGATCCTTCCCCACAGGTGCAGATGGAAACAGGAGTCAAGTGTAAGTAGGTGCATGGGCTTGAACTTATCTGAACTGTTTATTTCCTTGTCTTTGGTGTTGACTCCTAAGTGAACAGCCAGCTCACCATCTGTTGGTGCTCTCCTCTGGTCACCATCTAATCCCAGTAGCTGCGATTTGCCGCTTCAACAACTCTACCTTTGTATGGATGACTTCTAATGAGGGGCTTCAGCCCCCTGGACCTGTTGCAAGTCCATCTGTCTTCACCATCCCTGCATCTCCCCTAGTACTAACTCTACAATATGCCAGATTTATAATCTGGGGGATATTACTGTGTGTGTATGCAAGGCAAGGTGAAATGAGATGGATAGGCAGGTAGATGGGCACATGATTCTGTCTAGCCGTCTGACAAGTCCCCATTGACTGGGATGTGTCCATCTCTGCATTGCCAAAGTTCTCATCTTCATTTTCATTTCTCTGCTCAGCCCAAATGCAGTGAGATGCTGAAGGGACCAAAATCAAACTAAGAGGATGGGATAGAGCTGCAGAAGTCTAGGAAAACTAAAAGAAAGAGTACCCCTGCACTGATGCTTTCAGTGGTTTTTCCCTCCTGTCTGCCCCTTAGCTGGCACCTCAGACTTTCTTCTCGTGTTCAATGAATATAAAAGTGACTTAGCTTCAGGGTTGCAATTTATGACTCCTCATGGCTCTTTCTGTTTAATTTGAAAAAAATTATCTCATCCAGGGGAGCTGTCATTCACAGTAAGGCCCCTCTGTATGTATTTGCCTTTATGAGTGAGTTATAAAGAGAGTATTAATTACATTTGTATTTCTTTTGTATGACCTCCTACTTTGGCTCAAGTGACATAAAGTATCTCTGACCAGTCCAAACATATCTATAATGATGTGTAGATGTGACTTAAAAAGAAAAACCAAACACCCCAACAGCATAACATCCAGACAGTGGAGTGACATGAATAGCAGATGTCTTTACACAAAATATTCCTCATTTGCCAAGTTAGGTATGAACCCTAATTGGATTTCTCCTAATTCCACAGATGCTTGCATGGAGAAAACACCATCCATGTAATTATTAACCTGTTACACTGAGTGAGAAAGTTTCACCCTTGGCACATTTGAAATGTAGTTACTGAGCAGTTACCAGCAGAAGATCATCTTAACTTGCCAGTTATCAGAAAATCTGCAGCACTTAATTAGGAGGAGGTGGAGCTGTAACCTCCTTAGAGCTCATCTGAGGAAGCACTTCTTGTAGTTAGAACTTCTGAATCCCTGGAAACCTTCCTCACCTCTCTACCCCCTCAAAACCTAGACAATTTGCAGGGTTTTTTTTTCAGCTGGAATATGGAGCTGTGATGAACTACAGAGAGCAAAGCTATCAAAAGGCACACTCCAAGTTTCCATGTCAGCTTAGAAAAGAAAAAGGAGTATAAAAATCTGTCACTTTTGAATACCAGACTTTCAGAAATAAGCTTTGATTTTAATTCTGCTATCAAGATATAACCATGAACCTCTCTAGTCTCGAGTGTTTTATCTTGCCCACTTTCCCAAAGCAATCACAAGTCTATGACTCACACACTATACCAGTAGTGCAAATTAAAAGAAAACATTGTTCCTACTGCTGTTTAGCCAGAGGTACTCCTACAGCTATCCAGTCACAAGAGACCTGAGTAGATTTTCCTCCTAGTGAAATGCTCTGTTTTGCAGGTTGAGCTCTGGTATCATAACTGAAGTTTTGCAAAAGAAATCAGGCAGAGAAGCTGCTGCACAGTCATGTGCCTGGAGTCTGTGATATGGTGGGGTAAGAGAAATTATGAGGAATCAGATAAAATGACAAGTAACAGAAAATTTTAAGAACGTCTTCTGGAGCAGATGGTAATTGGGAGTGTTAAAAGGAGAGGTCAGCAGTGAGGTTTCCCAAATATCAGTCATATTTCAATTTTTTTTGGTACCTAAAATTAAAATAAAATATCCCAGGTGCAGAAGATGCTGATGAGCTTCGCTAAAGATACAAAGAGGTGAACTATCAGAGGACACCACTGGGACCATCTGGATAATCTTGAAGCCCATGAGCAATAAAAATCAGATGCTATTTTGTACCATAAATGCAAGATTATGTCCTGGAATTAACAGAAAATTCTCTTTTTGGCTAGAAGGCTGCCAGTTAGAAACAAATACCAATGAGAAAACCCTGATCAAATACAGTGTGAAAATGCTCAGTGAGAGAGAGAAGTGCTGTTAGGGGTATCCAAGAAAATGTAAAAGCCATTACAGGAATGAAATCCCAAAGAGTTCAGCTAGCAAAAATGAAGGCTGAGAAGGGGGATATAGTTGTTCTTTACACTCACACTGGGGATAAACATCATGAAGGCTAAAAGATGTTTAAGCTGGTGCTTAATGAAGCTACTTAATGATGACATAGGAAAAAATTACATTCCATGGTTTTGGTTTGGAAATTATTATTGCTCAGGGAAATTAGCTCCCAAATAGCAGTTAGGGAAAAGCAGTGTGAATCACAGAGTCATTCAAGGTAGGAAATGGATTACATACAATGCCAGTTGTCTTGTTGATAAAATAAGCAGATGGGAATTCCCCTTGTGGCTCCTTTTTGACCTGGGAGTGAGTTTGCAGATGATCACTGAAGGAAATCACACTCTTTCCCCCCCC
>WBNM01043003.1:0-80512 GCA_013399055.1 Ramphastos sulfuratus
AGTTGAGGATGTTCCTGCTGATTATAAGAGGAGAATTGGACTAGATGACCCATGGAGGTCCCTTCCAGCCTGGCCATTCTATGCTGTGAGGGACATCTCTACCAAAAATGCTCTATAATGATCTCTATGTCATCACACAGTTTTGTGCTTTTAATAATATTCAGCATCAGCAAATGTCTTTGGATGCTTTTTCATTTAGGACAGGCCAAACCACATTGTTCTGTATGTAGATGTCTAACAGGATTTTCAGAAGTGACTAGGCAGACTGAGTTCTCAATCCTTAATTTCTTGGTTTTACTGGGTTACAAATGTATTTTTTCAGACATTTGGTACCTGTTCTTGGTAAATTTGTTGGAGTGGAAACTGACATTTTCTCTGGGCTGTACTGAGAACAATGGTTGCCTTGCCCATTTCCTCAACATTACCAACGTGAAAGTGCCTAACAGCAGCAAAACAAAACTTAGGGTGATGGCAAGGGGACATGCATTGGGAATTAATACAAAGTAGAAAGAGCCAAGCACAAAGGCACCACACAGCTCATCTGACAAAGAGAGTGAAGAACTGATGATTGGAAACATTGTGCTTAGCAATTCAGGGTAAGGCATTGTTTTTCTGTTCCTGCAAACACAGTTATTAGGTTGCATGTATAAAAAGTGCAAGAATATATTTTTCTTGCAATCTCTGATCCCATATTTGTTTATCGAAATTATATAATAGCAGAGCAGCTGCAATCTGAGAATGTGCCTGTGCTGGCAATATGGTGCCAGGGAATAGCAGTCTTGAGTCTGTCAGAAAACGTGTATTGAAGCCTATGAGCTCCTTCACCCTGAACTCCATGTTGTCACTGGATGCTGTCAAGCAGAGGATTTAGTTTCAATGTTGTGAGAAACCTTAGGCAATCTCACACAATACAAGTGAGAAAATGACAGCCCTCTGATGATGCAGCCAGTTTTCCTGATCAGCGTGATTGTATGAGAACGCTGTGCTTAGTTATATCGATTTGTCTCTGAGAGCTCTTTCTGCCACATAAATCTCATCGAAAATCTTTAAAGATTTTGCCCCAGAGGGCCACTATGTTTTCTTTCTCAGTAAAAAGAAGCAGAGCCAGGAATTAATTTCTCAAGTTTTAACTAGAGTAGTCCATTTATGAGGCAGATCTGAATGCATCTCTCTTTAACATTTTGAAACATTTAAAAACAGCACTACACTTTATGATTAGCCTTCAGAGCTAAGCAGTACTACAAAGAGCTGTATCTATCTCTTCTCTCTTTCTTTACTAGTTTGAGAGGCTTGACTAAAGAAAATCATCTTTCTTTTATGTCATTTTAGATGGAGGAATTTGAAGGAGCATTGTGCCTATTATAGCTCAAGCCTTAATATTATAGGCATTATATTATAAAGATACTACTTGTGCTGTTCTGGTTTAAAAAAAAAAAGAGTGTGCTTCCCTGGTGAATGTGTTTTAGAGTAGCTAAAATGATTTTTAAAATAAATATTTTAGGAATCAGACAGAGGTAAGGAATCTGAAAATATAAATTCATACTAATTCTTCTTAGACTTATCCACAAGTCTGAGTGTGGGTCTCCACCTGGCAACTCATTTTTGTAACATATATATGAATAAATGTTGGAGGGGGACACCAAACAAACAAAAAAAAATCACCACAAACAAACACAAAAAGGTCAACCTCTTTTTTTCTCTGGCAAAAATACTTTTTTGAGAAAAGCGAATGTGAATTTTGTGTAACACACAACAAATCTGTTTGTGTAAGCAGTGGTTTTTGCGCTGTTCAGGTACAGAATAGCTTGTATGATAGGGATTTAAATACTTTCGTAATACTAAATGTTTGGTAATATTATTTTATTCTCTTGAGTAGGCTAGTAAATTATTCCTTGGCTTTCTCTGTCACTGCACAGATGCAGCAGTCTGTCCACACGCTGTAATAGGAGACTGAGGACTTCATTATCTTCTTTTTTTCTTCTAAACAAACCAACTTCAAGAAGTTTTACAAATAATATATGTCAAAAATGTATTTTATTCATTTAAACTGTGCAACTCAGATTAACTTAAATATAATTATCACACAGCAAATGGAGCAAACTTGGGAGTAGTTGTGTTAATGAACCCTGGCGTAGAATATGTTCATGTTTGTGAGTTCTCTCCAAAGGGAAGGGATGGTCTGTAACTCACTGTTATGCCGGAGAGATTGAGTAGTGGGAGGGCAGTCTAAGTGGAAAGCATTTTTCTTTGAGTAGCGGAAATGTCTTCTGAACTTTGCGTTTTCTCACTTCATTGTAATATTAGCTCCAGTGATGACAGGAGTAACGTGTGCTGGCATTACTGCACACATAGAAAGTGGGTTTTGGACTTTACCACTCATTAAAAGGTACCTAGGAAGTGCCCATAGCTATGTACATCAGTGAAATATGAATGGTCCATTCACCAAAGCATGGGCTTAGTACCCACCAGGGTTTCAAAAGACAAGATGAAGGAAGATGTTAAGACTGAGTAATCATTAGCATAAGAGGTTTTTATATGTATATATTTATTATATAATGTAAATGTTTATGAGTGTATCCAGAGCACAAAAGAAAGGAGATGTAAGAACAAGGGCTGAATGAAATGAAAGTTTGCAGTTCAGCTTTGGTCCAGTTACTCTTGATGCTGGATATGCAGGAGAGATGGTCAGGGCTGGCACAAAGCAAGCCCTGCCTGCAACAAGGATATGATCTTCCAGCAAAGAGGAATTGAAAAAGAAGGGGACGATGACAGGATTCGATGATGTCTCAGCTGACAATACAGTGAGATATTTGGATTTTGGTGTTCTTTTTAGTTTTGCAAGGTAATTGTAAATTGGCAGTAAAATGAAGTGCCAAGATGTTGGCACAATGTTTTGTACATTATGATACTCATGCCAGAGATCTTTGTTCTAGTCTTCAAGAGCACAGCTATAATCTGAGATCCTTTGCCCTCTGCTGCACTTCATGCTGGTCATCAAACAGTTAACCTGTATTGTCTTTCAGGAATCTCATTTCACCACTGCCAAGAATCAATGATAAAATTCTGACTTCAGAAGTGAGTGAGCCCATGGGCCAGATGGATGTTTGATAACAAAACACTGGGAAGGCTCTTTCTGCAATAAAGAGCTATATGAAGTATTTGTGCTAAAGACAAGTACCAATCTCTCGTCTCCAGGGCATTTGTAATCAATATTATATTACAGGTTGATTAAATACCCAGATATTAGAATGGTGAGTCTCAAAGTGTAGTTTTAACTTCTTTGTCAGTCAAACAAAACCGTAGAAATTGTTTAGAGAAATGTTGACAATACTGGAAAACAACAAAATCAAAATAGTGTCATAGTTACTGCTTCTGAACATGTGAACTTGGCAAGGAGAAACACTCATCGTTGGATGAGTGCTTGTGCGCAAAGTATTTTGCCTATTTATCCTGCATACAGATAGTAGAACATGTGGAACAATTTCTAAGCATAGCTTCTTAGACTGGTATCCAATATGTGCGTAAAAGTTGAGTGCCTCTCATAAAGCTGGTGGCATTCATGGGAAGCCAGATAGAAAGGCTGAAATCTTTCTTCACAAATATGTAATAAGGGCTATGTCTGGTATAGGAAACTCCATAGATTGGATGGATTTGAAACTGATAAAAAGTAGAGAATGGAGGCCATGTGAAGAGGCATGGCTAATGCAGCCATAATTTGGAGCAGTAACAAGTGATTTGTCCCTCTTTGTCACTATATTTTTATCCCTTTAGGCTTTCTGCTGTTGACAATATGTATTAGGTTCATATGTATCTGAACATGAATAATAAAGTCTTAGGCTAGTGCTCTTGCAGGAGGAGGCAGAGAGAACCTGGCTCCATACTCTTTAACTATAAAAGAGTTGAGCAATCAAAATGCCCAGTAGTGGCAAAACAAAGCTCTGGATTTTGGTTCTGACAGGGATGCTTTGGTATGTGGGAGGAGAAAAGTACATTAAATCAGTAATGGGGTGAAGAGTACACCTGCTGCAGGCCAACAGGAAATTGAGACTGAGACAGTTGGACCACCACTTTCTTATTCAGTCCCTACATCAGTTTCCTCACTCTTACTTACCAGAGCTCTTTTATTAATTTCTCTTTTCAGTGACTTGATACCAAAGTTTAGGTTTGTTCTTTGAGGATTTATTTTGTTTTATTTTATTTTATTAAAGGAGGTTTGAGGGTTTGTTTGTTCTAATAAGCTGGAGCTATAATTGGGAAATGGGTTAAGCTTGCTTCCAATTAAGATAATTGATGTGAAATACCCAATTGCATCCAGAGAGAAAGAGGGAGAAGTAAATTCCCCAGCTGAGTTGTAGAAGAGAACAGCTTTCACTAACAATGTAGGTAGAAGCAGATGTTTAGGGGGGAAAAAAAAGTAAAAGCAACCAGAAGGGGATTTATTAATTTGTTTATTAATTAAGATGCATGCATGAGCAGACAGCCAAAAAAGTTCTCAGTTAAGAAAGACAAGTCTCAGCAGGGGGTACAGGGAAAGATGTATATATGGTTGGCTGTTTTTTTTAGTTTGGTGTTTCATAGTTTTCACTTGTTTTCTTTGGGGTGCTTTGTTGTATTTTTTTCAGGGAGGTGGTGGGGATGGTGTTTGGGGATTGTGTTGGGGTGTGTTTTGTTGTTGTTCTTGTTTTCTTTTTATAAAGGTGAAAACGCTGCAAAACATTTTGGGATATTCAAGTCAGTCTGTTCCCTTGAACACAGCATTCCTGTCTCTGTTCCAAATTTTAGCAAGTTGGGGGTTAAATAAAGATACATGAGAAGGTCATACTGGGCCATAAGTATCTGCATAGGTAGTACAAGTATACATGGGTTTGTGAACTCTTACTTGCCAAGGTTACAAATTGTGTAAGGAATACTAGAACAGTATTTTTGTTTGCTTTCTAATTTGAGGGGAATAAGGAAAGTGGAATCAGCTTTCCTAATTGGAGGGACAGAAATGCCAGGGGATCTTACTGCGGGGACATACCTGCTTAGAACCTGTTAGTTGGTGCAGTCAGTTCGGAGAAAATGTAAAGGGTGGATATTTGCTAGATAGCTGGCAGTGCTGACAACAGGGAGAGATGTACTAATGCTGGTTAGAAAGAGGAAAGGGTTCAAAGGCTTTGGATAAGAATGTGGTCTGTTGGTTGGTTGGTTTTTTAAAAAAGTGTGTACCTTATCCAACAAACTTGGATTTAATTTACAACATCAAAATTAACATTATCTGAGATCAAAACTGGAAGAACCAACACTGAATTCATTTGGTTAGCTCATGTAAGTGATCACTTCTGCATTTTTTAATGCAATTATGAAATCATTAGTTAAAATGACCTTTTCTTTGTCTTCCTTGCTTGAGATTGCTTGCTTGAAATTAAACGACAAATAGTTAAACTTTTATTTTAAATGAGACTGTAGGCTTTAGTGGCTTGCCTATCTCACTTGGCTCTGTAATTACTTTGTTAGTATTAATGAAAGATGTACACCGAGATGGTTGTGGTTTGTTTGTTGCTTGTTGCAGGGGTGTTATTTTGCATAGATAAACCTGGTAAATTAATGTTTGAGAATCAGATATGCTTTCTGTCTGTAATGCTAGCCTTTAGCTGACTAGACTTTTTTTCTTTGTGTTTGAGGTGCTCTTTGATACAGTAAAAGGAATAAGATGATAAGAAGCGCAGCAGATTCATGCAAATAAAAGTGGTGGGATCTTTCTTTTGTGCTTCTGGTACTCAGAGCCTCAGTACCTGTGGAGGGTTGCAGAGCTTGGACCACTTCTTAGCCTGTGGACAATCAGTTTTCTTGCTGATCTTACTGTCTTCATTTAGAAGATGAAAAACTCAAGCAGATGTTTTGTGAAATCTTGTAGGGCTGCTCTAACACAAAACATAACCGAACCAAGAACTGGAATAACTGCAGCCTCTCTATGCATGCGCCTGTGATTCTGTGTCCTTATTGGAGCATATGGAGGAGAGGTAGATAGGTCTTTCATGTACAGTGCCTTGCTTAGTTTCTGTGATTTGGTGAGCAGATAATGAGACAGTTAAAAATAAACACTTCTAAGTATTTATAGCTTTATGATCTACTGCTGAGTGTCTAAAAAAAGCTGATTTCTTTGGCTATTCATACAGAATTTTTCCTCTGGAAGTCCACCAAAGATTGCAGGTGGACATTAAGGCTAATTCCTCTCATCACTTAGAAAATTACTCAGTTCTTTTCTACATATGGGTTTCAGTGTTAAACTGGTTGGGTTTTTTGTTTTGTGGTTTTGCTCTGACTTTTTCCCACTTTGTCCTTGCATTTAGGAAGAATGAAATTTCTGGAGATGTAGACAGAGCTTTTATTAACAAAGTGTTAAAATGAATAGTATTCTCTGGAGATTGCCCTCCTTGTGTGAAAAGATGCTGCAAATGACATTTGGCCTCTCCATAAGTGAGCCAAGCCTTTAAATCTTTTTTGGACCTCACACAATGCAAGGCAAATTACTAAACAGTGCCATTATTAATTACATGCTTCAAGGGAGGCATTCCATGTATTTTACTTTGACAAAGCTTCTGCTGACTTCTGGGAAACCTTGTCTAGTCAAAATTAGGTTTGTGATCATAGACTAAAATCCTCTTCATAGTAAGCATCACTAAATGATGCCTTCTGAAATTAATCACTCTTCTGAAAGGCTTCATTGATTACAGGATAGTGATCCCTCTGGTCTTAGAGCATGTTGCAAGCCAGACACTTATAAATGGCATTTGAAAGACTGAGTTGGTTTACTCCTGTGTCTTGAAGTGATTGTATGTAATCTTTTTGAAGGCTTATCTTTATGATAGTGTTGTAAAAAGAAAACCAAGTTAGAAAAAACCAATTTATTAAGTAATATCATATAAATAGCTTGTTACAAAAATCAATTTGCAAAAAGGTAAATTCAGTGTGTGAGAAATTGTTGTTCAGATTGGTTTCTCATTAAATCCTTAAATTTCATATCCCTCTGCCCTCCCCACAAACCTCTCCCCACCAAAAAGAAAAAAAAAAAAAGCGCCAGTACAGTGAAAAGGAAATATAAGGGAGAGAGTGCACACTCTTGTAACAAATTGCCCACCCATGCTGCAGAAGAGATAACCATTTCAGCATGGGTCCCTCTGCAATACAGGGAAGCTTCTAGGTGTAAATCTATCAGGTAACAAAAATCTGAGCACCTGCCAATGTTCCTCTGTGCTGAGCAGTGACCAGATCCATCTGATGCTGAGGCTCCATTGGCATTACCAGAGGATGCCATCACAAGAAACCATGTGTCTGGAACATGCCAGCAGATAAATCTTCCCAGGTGGTGGCATCATTTTCAGTTTATGCTTGGAAGTATTTTTAATTAAAAAAAAAAAAAAACAATACCAAAAAGCATTTATTTTTAAGAGCTTAAAAATCACAAATCACAATAGGAGTTTACCAGATTGATTTCGCTCAGTAACACAGTTAAGATGCACATAGCATTTATTATAAGGCCTTTCATTTCAGTTTAATTTTTCAAAGCAATGAAAGTAGTCACAGAATTAAAACAATACAGTGATTTTTCTAAAGATTTTTTTTGTGTGTCAAAATCCAGAACAATTTTGTGTTTGCAGTGGTGTTTCTTTGTTGTGTACACCTGAATGCGTAATAATCCTATACATTTGTTTCTTTAATAAACACTAAGGTAATAGATCATAGAAAACTAAAAGCTTATAGAAAGTGTCTCAAGGTATATTTACATAAATAGTGCAGTCTCATAGGAAAGGTCAAAACCCCATGGGATTGGAAAAAGTTTCTCTGTATGCTGAACTTATGCCTTATTTGTCAAATTGACTTTGTGGAAGGAGAAATTTGAAGTTAGCAGCTCCTTTTTTTAATTTTTTTTTTTTTTAAGAAAGCAAAAGAGACATGCAAAATAACCAACATAAGAGCAGGTCTGTAAAAACTACTTTGAAATCCAGTTACTCTATGCATAATATGACAGCTTTGTGGCTCCTAAGTGCCATGCACCTGCTTTGCATGTGACTGATTACTTCACCCTCCTACCCCATGCAATTGACAGGTTTTTTTTCTGCTTCTTGAAACTCCTAGATCTCTCTAAATCTTGTACTCTCTGTAACCCCAACCATGGCTTTTGGACATCTACTGATGAAATCTTATGAACTGTTTAGAAAAGTGTTTAGTGTATGTCAAATGCAGTCTGGGCTGGAAAGTGTAACATTGCAAAATGAAGAGCAGGATCAAGATCATTTCAGATGTGCCTAAACAAACTACTAAGGGGAGAGACTGGCATTAAAAGGTTGTGTTGGTTGCTGTTGTTTTTTTCATTCCTTCTGGAGCAATCATGAGGCTGTAGACATTAAATATGCTTTTGTTCCTCTTCTTTCTTATGTACAAACACAGCCTCTAAGGAAACAAGTCTTTCTGAAAACTAAACTGAAAATAAAAAATGTTACGATGTTATGTCTTTGACATTTATTGGAGGAGACTGCCGTTTAACAGGTCTAGAGGGGTTGGAAAAAAAAAACCCTGCCATACAGTTTATACTCGTTGGAAGTCGTATAATGACTGTTAATTTGTTACCTTTCATTTGAAAAGGGAGCTCAGACTGCAGTGATAATTGAAACGCAAATGGGCAGGGGATGACAGCATCCAGTAGGGACACTGGTGTTCTGAAATGTTTGATACTACTAACAGCCAAAGGAAACATGGAGAGATTTAAAAGAGATGGTCGCAGAAAGAGCTAATGTGGTGTTTGCAGAGCTACCCACTCAGAATTACTGTCCATAGTTCGTCCTGCAAAAGGCCATCGAGATAGATCAGCTGCAGAAATTTAACATGTATTAATAGGAATCACAAGGGACTTTTTTTCCTTGAGATCTGCATGGAAATGGCCTGAATTTAATGTGCGTGGTCTGAAAAAGATGATGTCTGTCTTCTATCCATGCAAATCTTGCAATGCAAATCAATGCTGTTTGAAACCTGGAAGTGTTGGAAGTGACCCTGCAGTTGGCCCTGCTCAACACAAACCAGGTTTTGAAACGTGGCCAGGCCAGCTACATTCACTTCATAGCCAGATTATTTTTTTCACTTCTTACTCATCCTGTGCATGTATGGACACACTTTCCCAAAGGCATTTCTCCATGTTTGACTTCTTCATGATTGTTCTGCTTTTAATGGTACTACAGACAGTTTGGTTTTCTGGGACTTTTCTTTTTTTTTTTTTTTTTTTTTNTTTTTTTTTTTTTTTTTTTTAGGGTGGTTGGGGAAGGGATGTCACAAAGAAATGAAATGTTGTGCCATGTAATATAGCCTGCTGCTTACAAAACTGGATCATTTATAGGCTGCCTCTCCCATTCACATTTAAGAGCTAGGAAATACTTGTCCACCAAATGAAGTAAGATCTGACAACTAGCAAAATAGAAAATGTCAGAAAAATACCTCTGTTTCTTAGGACAAATATATAAAGTACTGATGTTGGTACAGGTACAAGTTTCTGCTTCAGCTCTCTTCCTAGTGCTTGTCTACACAGAGAGAAATCCTAGCACAACTCCATTAGAGGTATGTGCTGCTGTGAGATAGAATCAATTTAAACCAGAAATAATCATTCTTCTGACAGGGAAAAAAAAAATCTGGAATAAAGTGGTTGTTTTGGTAGCTGGGATGAAATAGCTGGACTAGAAACTTTACTGCATTTCAAGTGTAGCAGTGTTACAGTTCTGCAGTAGCAGGACTGAACAGTCTGTTACATAAACACACCCCCTATATCATGTTAACTCCACCTAATTCCTTGGAATCTTCTAATAGGTCTCCTGTGCTTTTCCAAATTAAAAGTCAGCTACATTACTTGTCTCTCTACCTGGCTTAAACTTCATATTATTTCCTTTTTTTTCAAATATGTATGGTTGCAAAAAGAGCAGACTTAAAACAGCCTAGAGCCCCACTTCATAGCCCACAGTCTAACACTTGTTTATTATAAATAACAAATCTAGCGCTGTGTGAAAGTATTGTTAAATACTTCTATCATCTGGCATGCAACAAAGTGCAAAGAAATACTGCAAAGTTCCCTATTCACTGCAATGTGGCACTTTAAATATTTAATATGCAGTAATGATTTTATAAATTGCACTTTGTGGTACTGCCAAGAAAGAGGAGAAGACAGAATTGAACCCCTATGCTGTGTGAGAGATGCTAAATCTGTCTGGTTTGTAGGAAAAAGTAGACCATAAAACCTAAATGCATAAACAATAATTTAGATGAAAGTTTGCCTTGAATTTTCTTACAGGAATTCATTTGCTATTCAGGCACCATATTTGTGGTGACATAAGATAATTTTATATATATCTACACAATAGGCAAAAGTAGCCACTCTATTATTTACTGTGTCACTGAATGGACAAGATAAAACCAGCTTTCAATTAGAAAAAGAAAAAAAAACCAACCCAAAATCTAAAATTTTTGCTTGGACTGCTACTAACAATCACTAAATCAGACAAAACCACTATACAACCATAGAAGAATAGTTACAAGGAGACTGATGATTCTCCTGTCTTGTTATTCCACCTCAAAGAGTGAGTAATGCAAGTTTACCTGCAGGGTAGCCCAGCGCTTTCTGGGTGCAAGGTTTGTCTTCAGTCAAGCAAGTGACTCTGACACCCTCTTCCTTGTGAGCTGGGGTTGGCTTGCAAGGACCTGTGTGGTTTCACAACCATCTCTGCCATCCCCTCTCCATACAGATTTAGATCTGTTTCCTTGGGTCTGAGGAGGGGAAGGGACAACTTACTAGCTTTACTAGTTTTAAGCTCAACTGGACTCTGAGATTAAGGCAGTCTGCTTGAGGCAACTCCATGCCTAAGAGTGAGACACAGGCTTGTGTTTAGGAGCAATTCTGAGGGAGTGTACTCTCTCCACTGATATTATGAGAAGAGCAGCCTGAAGTGAGGGACCCATGGCAGGTGGTGCTCAGGTATCTGCTGGTCCTTCACATACCTGAAATCCAGGTAATCCCTTCTCTCTGCCAGAGACAGGTTTTGGCAAAGTTGCCTCCTGGATGTTCTGATTTCAAGGAAGCCATGAAAGACTGGACTTTGAGAGAATCACAGGATGTTAGGGGCTGGAAGGAACCTCCAGAGATCATCACATCCAACTACTCTGGCAAAGCAGGATCACCTAGGGCAGGCCACACAGGAACATATCCAGGCGGGTTTTGAAAGTCTCCAGAGAAGGAGACTTCACAACTTCTCTGGGCAGCCTGTTCCAGTGCTACATCGCCCTCACTGTAAAGAAGTGACTCCTTGTGTTGAGGTGGAACCTCCTGTGTTCTACTTTGTACCTATTTTTCCTTGTTCAAAGACTTTTACAATCTTAAATTCTTAAGGGGCCTTTGTTAAGACATAAGAAGGGTCTAGCTGTGCCATTGCCATTGTAATGGGCATGAAAGCCTCAGCCCTGCCTTAATAATGGAGTTGGACACCTTGTTCTGCTGGACTGAAGCACTGTGAGGGGCCTCAAGTGAGACCGGGGGCTCAGAACTCTTTGAAACTCTGTGCTCTTTCTGTCTGAAAATCCACCCAATCTCTAATGCTGGGCATCTGCAAGCCATTAGCTACCTTGCCCTAGACCCACAAATATGCTCATCACTGTGAAGAAGTGCTTCCCACATCCAGCTGCGTAGCACAGTGTGGCTCATCCTCTTTACCGTGAGCTGGTTAGCAAAACCTGAAATCATGTCATCATGCTTGTCTAAGTCTAATACTGTGTTCTTTATTTAACTCTGGGAGTAATGAGTTCCAGGGATTCAGTCTTAATCCCTTTTAATTTGCTGTTTATTAATGTTTTCCCCTCCTCTCTTTTTAGATGTGAGCTGTTTAGTTTTCAAACAGATTCAGTTAAGATTTCAGGGAGGAGGAAAACAGATCCATTCCTGCAATTCTGTTATTAAATACTGTTTCTAAATGAAATGAATGAGATTAGTTGTGTATGAGGTATATTAAAATAAAATGGCATTTAAAATTCCATCTTTCCTTGGCACAGTATCATAGACTGCATCCCTGCTTTGGGACACAGTACCACTTTTAGTTCCTAGAACTGGATATGTCCCATAGCAGCCTCTTAGGGTTTTCTCCATTAAGCCTCTCCTAAGCTGGCTGCATTTGACAAGTAGAAACTGTGAGTTTGACAAACTGACAGAAATACTGAGAGGTACACAAGCTGTAAAGAAAACCGGTTTAGCCTGAAACTATGACATCTTCCCCCCACCCCACTTTTGGACAAAAATAATTTAGCTTGACAAGGAAGAGAGATACACAGAAAAAAGACTTGTAATTGAAGTTTTACCTTTTGTTGAAGTCTTTAAGAACCCTATCTGAATAGTTTATTTATAAAATGAGTTGTAGTTATGAACCCTAATTTTCAGGCCACTGAAACGATGATTGATTCTCACTTACTTGTGCATTCAAGGCTTGAATCTGGAAGGAAGGAGAAAAAAAAAAAAGGGAAAATAACCGCCCAAAAGCATAAGAAATTACTTCCTCCTCTAGTATGCCAGCATTTTCAATCTCTAAAGCATTTTTCAAATGATTTATGTAACTCTTAAAACATCCTGATGAGGTAGGCATTATTTCCCCACTTTACAGATATCGAAACTGGGCAGAAAGTAAATCAGGAAGCCATCCTAGGCATCCTAGCAAGGAATATTAGGACAAGAAAAGAACCCTTTCCTCCTCTGCAGTTGTTCTTTGTGCCCCACAGGGTGGTAGTCCCTTTGAGGCTTCTACTCTCCTGCACATGAGAACAAGCAGAAGATTAAAAGTCTGACTCCCACCTCCCCTGCAGAGTGGCTGTTGCTGAACTGATGTGCAAGAGGAGGCCAACCAAAGTATGAAGAAGAGCAGTTATGATCCACTCCTTCCTCCAAAGTCGTTATCTGTTCTGGAGCTGGATTAGATGACTTGCCCTTTATGACAAGGCAAGCCTGGGTTAGAACTAGGAAACCATCCCATTTGGGCTGCTGACCACAGACGCATGCACGCACATCTCTCCAGCAGTGCTAGGTCAGAAGAATATTCACATAGAAGTCAATGAACTTTCTGTATGTGTGTGTGTTAGTATGATTCAGTGCACTGGGGGCAAGGACGAGCTCTATAAAAACACTTAGATTTGAATGACTGTTAGACCTTTCTACCCTCTTTATGAGTAAAATGCTTGTTTGATGTTTATGTTTGTTTTTTTTCTCAGCTTACTTGTATAATAAACCTTCATTCCATCACCACTACTTTTGACTATAATACACAAAGTAAACTAGGGTATCTCATTACATTGGGATGTGCAATACACAATTGACAGAGCAGTCATCTGAGCTGAATAGTCTGAATACAAGTAAAAAGAGCAAGTGACCTTAAACAGTAATATATTCCAATTTACAATATAAGCAGAATAAGTAAAAATATTGCTCCCCATCTGATCTTTTTTTCCCTTCCATCGCTGCCATGCCAGTAAGATTGGCTGGGTAAACTGGATGCACTAAAAAATAAGAATTTTGCCTCTTGGAAGCTCATATAATGATATTAGAAAAAGTTTTCTGACAGCTGATCCACACAGGCTGCAGTCATTACACAACTGGAACAGGTAGAATTTCACACAGCTGTGGAGAAATAGAAAGAAATAGCCACTTCACTTATCTCAATGCTGTTTCCGAAAACGAGTAAGGGGGGAAAAAAAGGCAACATATTAAGAGTCTTTGTCACTGTCCATTGCGCCATACATATCTGCCAGCTTTTTAAACCGAGGGCCCCAGTCACTGAGGTAATCGTAGTCCTGATCTCCTTCTGTAGTCACTGACTCCAAGGAGCTGAGGGATTCGGCCACAGAACCATTACCTTCGTATGCGTAGGTTGCTAATGAGTCATATGGGGGTGCCGTTGGGTCTGTATCATTGTCCTTTAACCTTTGGTTAATGAAATCTCTGACATCTGCATTATCTCGCACTGTTGCAGTTCGCCGTGGCATAAAAAGCGTTTCTGGCACAATGTCTCTGCGTAATTTATTGTCATCTATGGCTTCAGGATTCCTCAGTGTGCCGATATCAAATGCCTGGGTGTCTTCCTCTCCACCACCTTCGTCATTGTAACTGACAATGTTGTCTCTGATGTCTTCTTTGGAAATAATCAAAGGCTCTTTCTTCCGCTGCCGTCTCAGCGCTGCAAACAGTACCACTGTAACTGGAAACAAAAATAACAGGGGAAGAGAAAGGGAAAGGTTAATCCTCAGCTCCATTAAAATCCAGAAGAAATGCTCTGCCTCTGCTCAGATTCAAAGTTGTAAAAGATGTTTTGCAAAACTGCAAACACGCACATCAGGATTTCGGGCTGTGCTTGTTCTGCCTGCAAGTACCCTGGGAGATGAGATGGCATGAACATGTGCTAGAAGAAAGGAAACGTCAAGCTTGTAAGAAGCCAAGCGGAGTGTCTTTTTGTCAGGAGGCGAGTCATACAGCAATTTCATTGCCTTGAGAACAAAACTAGTTTCATGAGAGTTGAGAAGTAAGAAACACTTTCTCCCAAAACAAGGAACATCAGATGTTGCTTACCTTAAACCCCTGGAATAAGATTCAACTTGTGCTATGCACCAGTTGAATCTTTATTATAGCCCAGCTGCTGGGCTATAATAAAAGGTTAACAGAGCCACATGTAGAGATAAGTAAATCTATTATCTTCTGGAAAAAAGCTTGCAATATGGAGTGGGGTTTTAGCCAGCACAAAGTCCAAGTTTCCTCAATGCCAATGGCATCTTTTTACAATGTACATCACCTTAAAAAAACACATCTTAAATCTTGCGTGATGAAATATAGTAATGGTATTTTTTAAATCTGCAAAAGGCATGGTATTTCTCAGATATTTTATGCCTTTCATTCTAAAGTGTATATACATGTATTTTTAATTTATTTGGAGGGCAGGAACTTTTTCCAAAGCCCTGATCCAAATTTAAACATTTTTATCCATTGGTACAGTCGGAGAAGAAGGATGGAAGGGAATCTGTTCAAGTTGAAGCACATATAAGAACTTTTTTTTTTTTTAAGCAGTCCCTTTTAAGAGCAATGCCAAGGGCTAAGGACATCTTCAACCCAAAATTTTAGCCCATTGAAACTTGCCTCCTTAGCTTCCTTCAACAGACAAAATGCTGGGTTTTTGGGGTTTTTTTTGTTTTTTTTTTAAATCTGACAGGCTCCCCTGCAGGCTTGTTTTGAGCAAAATGCTCTCTATAGGTGTGCTCAAGCATGTTGTGGAAGTCTGGTTCTCTCCATTGACTACGGAGGGATTCCAAGAACACAGGAAAATACTCTAATTCCTGCTTTGATTTTACCATAGGATTAGTGTAAGGGACAACATCTGTTGATATGAATTGAAAGGAAATAAGTGAAGAGGTGAAATGAAAGAAATTAGAGGGCTGATTCAGACAGTTAAAGCTTCAGGCTATTACCCTAATAGTGAAGATTTACTTATGTAAAGATTCTAATCTGAGTGGTGCTTCTTTGTGCTGCCGTGCAAAAATACAGTAAGAGAGAATTCTGTTCCTCAAAAGCTTAAATCTATGACACTGTATAAGAGGATTGAGGGAAGGTCTGCGTGAAAAAAACAGATAGCTGGAGAAAATTTTGGAGAACTAGAAAAATACAGCATCAAGTTTGAATGGGCTTATGGAATGTTGCCTGGTAGAGTGATCTGAGAAAGCACAAGGATGTTAGTTTTTACATTGAGGAGCTGCTGAAGTAGCTCATTAACAAAAATGATGTTACACAGCATATGCAAAGATGAAACTTAGATAATTATGTCACATCTCTGATAGTTGAATTTTCTTATTTTGTGCTGAACTTGCAGGCAAAAAAACCCAAAGCACTGGAAGTTGTATTTTAAAGTACACCACCTTAATTTGCATGTCAGCGTTAAGGAGTGTCTGAGGCCTGCTGATATGCTGTTAGACTTACTCAAACTGCAAATAAACTGAGCAATTTACAGGCATTTTTTGTTTCTGCTAAACTTCAAGTTGTGGTTCAGGTCTGCCCAGAGTACTGTTTTTCACTCAGTAGTGGTTGCACATGCAAACACTGCAACCATCCTGAAAATAGAAAATTATATAGCTGAGTTAATTGAAAATCTGCTTATGGTGCATGGTGGTGTGAGTGGTAATTGACATAAAGTGCTACTTAGCACACAGAATCCATTATTTTCGATTGACATAAAACAGTAAATCGTTTAATGTCAGATTGATATTAATGAGCAAAGTTGTACTAACGAGTGCAGGACTATCTGCAGCATTAGATTTCTTTTTCTGGTAAGGAACTTGATAGAAAGTGAGCTCAACCCTTCTAGGCAATGATACCATATTTTGTGAATGGTAGTGGTAATATAATGGTGAATTAAGGGTAAGATTGTTACTGTGGGAATCTTTTCTGAAAATGGGACAGTGCATGTATGGGCAAGCCATGACTATTCTGTTAAAGTCTGAGAATCACAACATGGTCTTTGAATCATTACTGGAAAAGAAAATGTCGTTAATAGTAAAGATCAGTAATGAAGGTAGTAGAACACTGAAACAGGTTGCCCAGAGAGGTGGTGGATGCCCCATCCCTGGAAACACTCAAGCTCAGGTTGGATTTGGCTCTGAACAATCTGATTTAGTTAAAGATATCCCTGCTTACTGCAAAGGGGTTGGACTAGATGATGTTTAAAGATCCCTTCAAACCTAAAACATTCTGTGATTCTATGATCTTAGAATGATTCTGCAGTGCTCCAAGGAAGATACAAGTGTGGTAGAAAGAAGTGGAATCACCGAGGAAACATTTTCTCCCCAGTGTCACTGTACTGCTATAAAATTGGTCTGACTCCCTTCTTTCCTGTCCAGATACTCAAGATCACTAACCGTATCTCCCTGAGAACTGCCTGTGTCATACAATTCTCCCCAGATGAACAGACTATGGCTAATGGCTGAGGGATCAATAGTCTGTGTTTGCTGTATGAGTGGTGGAACCTGTGTGAGAGGCACGTGAGAGATGTTGCAAATTGTCCTTACTTTTATAATGAAATAAATGTTGAGCACATGTAAGTGCTGTAGGCAGAGATCCATGAGCTCTCAGGATCTAATCTCTTCACATTTATAGGTGCCTGAAGGCGAGGACCCTGCAGCTTTTGAGAGAGTGCTTTAGTAGCCACCCCATTTCAGCATACTTTTTTATCAGAAGTACTGAGACCTCCTCAGTTTAGGCACAGGAAACTAATTGTTTAAGTTATTTGGCCTTCTGAATACCTGGTCAGAAACACCTGCAGAAAGTGATTAATCTGATCCACTTTTGAAACCAATAAAGAGAAAGAAAACTAAGATTAGATGTGATGTGTTCTATATTCCCTCAGAGAGGGAAATTCAGTAATACAAATACAGGATGAAACAAGGGTGCTTTTGCTTTGCTGTTGTTGTAACCTTGGTATAATCACTTGTACCAATGCAAAATAACCATGAAAGAAACAAAATGCCTCTGAGCTACTTACCGAGTAATATAATGATACAGAGAAGAATGGCAATAAGAGCCCCTGTACTAAGACCCGTAGGATGAACCAAGGCTTCTGCATTGCAGGACAGCATCTTTCCTCGATGGTCACAAGCACATACTCGAATAGTCACTGTTTCAGTGCTGCTCTGGATAGGGTAGTCATTGTCTGATATTACCACTGGCAAGAAGTAGGTACTCATTTCATTCCGGTTATATCTGGTTTTGCGAGTGAAAATCCCTGCCGTGTTGTCTGGAAACACAAAGCACATATTATATCTTCACCTGAAGAATGAAAGCAAGGATGAGAAAAAGAAAAAAAGTCTTCCTAGAAATTCACCTCTGTTGTCTTGTAATGTAAAGTTGGAGCTGCTGGCTGTCTCAGGTGGTAAGGAGAATGAAAATTGATGTCCACTGTAAGAGTCATCTTTATCAACAGCACTTAAGGTTTGTATCAGCTGAAACGATAGGAAAAAAATTATCTTCGGGGCAGTGGACCTTACACTTATTTATGTACTGTAGGATTGTAAAACAATCTTATTGTATTCCTTTATTTTCCTTCAGCTTTAAGGCAGCTGGCGATGCTATAGTGAGCTTAAGAAAAGTGATTCATGTGCTGCTGCTGATGATTAGGATAGATATGCTGTTTTATTCTGTGCCATCAACCAGTAACATAATTAACTTGAAAGTTGGCAGGAAAGTCATGTTGAATTGAAACAGCAGCTTTGGGCTGAAGCCACTCCAAACAGGTAGGAAACCTTTGCATGGGACAAGAGATAAAGATGAAAGGTGAGACAGTCCAAGCTGGCTGTATTTATCTACCCAAATCTCATCTCACAGTAATTGTTTGGCTCAGTCTTCCAAATTATCTGCTACTTTGAACCATTTAGTAGTAGGACTGTTAGAGTGAGAGTTATCTAGCAGGAATTAGCTGTATTACAGACAGGACTGGTAACAGTTATGGACCTGAAATTGTCTTTGGAGGAGACAGTGGAGGTGTCTGAATAAAACAGAGAATCATGGGATGATAATTAATCAGGAATAACAAGGTGCATTACAGAAAACAACAGTCTTAAAACATACTGTCACATTAGCTGCAAGAATACTAAGTGTAATCAGATCAGTGCAGCTACTGTTTAATTTTGCAAACCTGACAGTTTGATGCAATGCAAAGTATGCCTCTTGAAGAGAAGATGCAAGAGTAGTAGCAAAACTTAAATTAATTTGCAATATTTTTCTTAGTACAAGCAGACAACACACCTGTTCTGCCTTTGCATTTTCACAGACGAAGGTCTCATAAAACATGGCAAACTCTGGAGCATTGTCATTTACATCCAGAACTTTAATGAACACTGGGACGCGGCTACTTTGTTTTGGGTTGTCTGAAATGATAAAACCAGAAGGAATAGAGATTTTATTTAGCACAACTACAGACTTAGTCCAGGAGAAGAAAAGGGCAAACTTAGGGGCTTAATTCCTCTCAAACACAACACTCCACTTTTATTCTGCTGCTTTACGGGGAGCATGATATGGGCGGAATTCCACAAAATGATTCTGTGTAAGCTATACAATTGAGTCAGAGTCCAGGATTTACAAATTCTGTGAACACTCCTCATAATGTATATGCGATTAAACGCATATCAAAAAATATAATACTGGAACTGTTTATTAGCCTGACACAGTTTGTTGGCAAGAAAGTTTTTAGAATATAATCCCTTCATTAACTCAGGAAAACTGAAGAGTCATGAAGATGCAATTCTGTTGGTTTTTTTTTTTCCTCTCCACCTGTTATATAATAGTCTGTCTCTTACAAACTTGTGACACAGTTCCTTAAGCTATCATGATTACCATTGTATTACAGAAATAGTAGCTGCAGCTGTGATCACGTATTTTCTAATCCTTTGTGAATTGGTTTGATACTCTAGAGTTAACACAAAAATGTAGCAGCCGAAGAACATAATCACAATATAGAATCTGTAGATCCCCATATGTGAATGTTTGGGTTTTTTCCTATAATGATTGTATAGTGTGAAGAGACTGAATTTCACAAGGATATTCCTGAGCATAAAACCTGATGCTGAAAATATTGTTATCTTTCTAGATAAAAATCAAAACATTTGGAAATGCACCACATTGTATAGGTAGTTGCTTTCTGTGCTGGGGGCAAACAAAACATTCAGAAGGAAGAAAGGCCGCTGGCAGCAACCTTGCCTAAGCACTGTCAATGGTGAAAACAGGCAAGGTTCTGAGGCAAAATGTCACATCATAACAACTACTGACTCCTAAAAGGTACGAGATCTGTCCCCAAACCAATTTGTCATCACCAATCAAAAGGCAAACATGACATGTTGCCAGGACTTGGTCTGTGTCCTTTGTGTTTTGTATCACACAATGGCCAGGTTGCCCAGGCATACCCACTTGGGAATGAGTGTGACTGAGTTTCCTTTAAAACAAATACCTTCATCCTCTCTTTCATCAGGGCTCATGCAGTATTTTGCCATGTTAATTTCCTACCCATGTTAGTATAGTTTATTAATGTATTTTAACCTATGATTCAAGTGAGAAAAAGTGCAATAAAATACAGCAGGTCTAAAATGCTATGCTTCTACAAGCATTCACTATAGTAGCTTGTTGAGTTAGGGTTTAATAAAAGTCTATTGCTGTGTTTATCATGCTTTTATAAATTTGAAAATGCCTTCTCCAAAACTGACATTGTATATTTGTATCAGAGAGCTCAGTCATTTGGACAAAATATTATGCTTTCAAGCACCACAGTCCCATTGAAGTTAATATGATTCCCTTAAGCATAAACCACTTTCTAATATGAACCACTGGGCTAAATTCATTCGTTGTATAAAATAATGGTTTACGTATAATGTAGACTAGGCTGAATTCTGTGCTAAAATACATCAATACAAATGTCGAATTTTTCTAACAGGCAGAAAGCAGAGGTACTAATTTGAAGTCACAGGACTGTTGGCAAGGCTATTTTATAAGAGCATAGCTTTCTAACAAAGACATTCAAATATATTGGCAAATACGTTTCTTCTCCTCTCAATAATTACAATGGTTTTCTTTCCTGCTTTTTGAACAGTGAATTACATATTTCCGTTTTACTTCTAGATGCTTAAGATTCCCACAATTCAAAGTGATACTCTAATAAGTAGAAGCTTCGTAAAAATATTAGGCTTTACAGACATGGGCCTTTTTTCCTGATTTAATGGATTTAATTTAATCAATAATTTAAATTTTTAAATTTTTTTTTTTTTAAATACAGACTCTTGAGTCTTGCTGATGATCAATTCACCCTTATGAGTTAAGTAAAAAGTATTTTAAAAGACCCTGGGAATTCTCTCTGGTAAATCAGCTGTAATTCTGCAGCTGTGAATCAGTAGTCCTGTGTACTGAGTTTTATTGCCAGTTTTCCTTCTGACTATGCCTACTGTTTGACTATTTGCAACATCCACAGCATGATTTTCTGAACTGTTGATTAACTGTAGCTCATACTGGTGAAAAAGAGCATTAAAAAAATCAAGCTATCTACACTTACTGTGTAGATAATTCAGAATATTAAAGGCAAAACAAGCTCTCTACTTCTATTTTTTTTCTACTGTAAAATGAAATCAAGAACAGTCATCATAGAAAGATGTTTCTTTTTATGACTTTATCTTTTTCTAACCTTTTTTTTAATATATATATATCAAAATCAGCACCTATCCATCTGAATGCACGTCCTGCCTGTAACTTGACTAGATATTTCTTTTAGATTACTTCGGTGAAATACACTTGGAGTTTGAAGTGTTGATATGATGCTGAGAGCAATCAGTGATTAGGTGGAACTTAGTGGAATGGGACTTTAGCTAGCTTTCCTAGAAATTACTGGATTTAGGTAGGAACATTAAGCAGTGGTGCTTTCCAGTCTGGTCTCTTGAGACTAAAATTAGTGAAGTAGCCTGGCTCAGAACAAGGCTTGTTTAAATACTAGCTGCTTTTCAACTAAGAAAATTACCCTTGGAAGGCATCTGCCCCACTTAGGCCAAATTTAGGCTAGGCTTAGTGAAGCATAACCTGGGAAGGAGCTTCTTGCAGCCTGGAAGGATTCAGACTAAAGAGAAATGATAATTAAAAAAAAAGCCTGTGTCAGGCATGAAAAAAGGGTCTGGCCCAGTAGAGAGGTTGGCACATAGAGGAGGAGGAGGCGAGGAACTAAATGAGTATTTCCTAAGTTGGTTTTCAGACAGTGTACAATTTTCTGTACTGTGTATTATTTCAGCTCTGCCAGGACCAATGGAAGTGTGCTTCTAAAAAGTTGTTGTGATTCGTTCTTTTTCGGGGGGTTATTTTTCCTCTCCTCTACTCAGGAGCTCAGTCTGTAACACGCAGCTCTTAACCCGAGATCACTCCTTCAAAGACTTAGTAGAAACACGAACATCTGACTGACAGCCAGCCGGAAGTCAGTGTTTGGCATGCTGTAGCCACCTACCTAGAGGGAGAAAACTATTAAGAAACATCATTCCTGCGGGCTCTAGCCCACTATCCTTTTACATAACTCTATCTGCCTGCTTCAGTAGCATTGTTTCACTTGAGTTTTACATTTCAAAAAGACCTGCAGAACAAAAAAAGCTGTAGTCAAGTACTCCTTAGTTACACTCTTCTCACCATTCAGCAGCTGATTGAACCACATATGCACATATACAACATTAAAAAGTAAAGCTTATGTTCCATCAGAATATGGTTATGGAGGTTTTTGGTGTTTGGTTTGTGTTCTGGTCTTGTTTTAAAGCTATTTATCCTCTAAGTTTATTTTGTCATGATGGTCACAGAACTGGTGTTTATGTTAAATATATCTACTGTTACACCTTGTTTCACAAGTGTAGGCACTGTGCCTCTTCAAAAGCAAACATAATTGCATTTCCTAATACTTGAGCATGTCATATGGTTATAGTTAAAGTATTAAAATGAAGAGAAGTGTTTATTGAGGCTATCTAGCATGCACATCCTTATGTATCCATAGTATTTCAGTTCCAGAAATCATCATGAACTACTATTATTACAAGATTACTTCTGAGCAATCCTAAACTGTTTGATTTGTAACTATAGCTCGTAACTTCAAAGGATACAAATGAAGTTAAAAATAAAAATCCTTAAAACTGATTAAGATCTGAGCCTGCTCAGATTTGGACCAAGCTCATCTCAGCCACCTTAGTCCTGTAAACATCCAGCCTGTGCTATACTCAGTCTGGATCAGACTGGCTTTAAACCATCTTGCTTGCTGCATGCAATTGCAGAATTCAACAATCATGATCAAAATTAAAACCACAAATTGTTATCTTTCCTCCCTGCTCGGCCAAGTTACCTCTTCATGAACTGTTGCTCTAGTAAAACACAGACCTGCAGACCACCTCCTGCAGAGTTTCCGGTTCTTCATTAATACTGACTGGACTATCCCTATATCCCGACATCTGCCCAGCCCTGCTTTCCCATGCTCAGTGAGAAGGCTAAGTTCCTTGCAGCAGGGACAGCAGTTGTATTTAGGTTTGACTTACTGATCTCTGCTGCTATTACTGTAATGTTGTGCCATAGCAGTGTTTCCCGGTCAAGGGGTTTTGAAGTAAATATCGAACCATTTCCTGAATTGATGTTGAATACTCTGTCCATATCAGTGTGTCGATCTACAGAGTACCTGCAAATACAGAGACAGAGGTTAGGAGAATGCTTTCCTTTCAGTTTCTCTCTTAAACCATTTTTTAAGGCTAGACATCAAAGGGCTAGTAAATGGGGTTGTCTTTTGTTTTCATCACAGGTTTCAGTCTTTATATATTCACACAAAGAGCTAGTTCTGAGCTACTGGATAATGACATGTTGGAGGTCTGATTTACAAGGTGGAGCATTGTCACTGACTAAATGAATTACTGCAGAATTTACATACCTCTGAGAATCATCAAAGCTTTGTTTTTAGTGAGAAAAGTGAAGACTGTGTCCTGAAAGACAGGAAGTTTATTTTAAGGCTGAGTTGGCTTTCCCATTATAAACACCTTCTTTCATGATTTGGTATCTCCGCTGTTGCAAATAATTTCTGATATAAAAGTTTGACAACTGGGATGCATTCCTGCCTTTCATTTCCCAACATGTAAAAAGACTGCTCCCTGAAACCAGGTCAGCATGGAATAGAATTAATTATTCCAGAGTACATATTACATAAAGGTTTGCTGTAATTCATTAGAACTAACGTGTTCAGCCCTACTTGATGGTATTTATATGTTAAAATGAATGCTTACAACATCTAGAGAACCCCAGAGTCTAAATACATATTCAGATTGTCAGTATGATCTCTTACTTTTTCTGCTGAACTATACCCAACTTTTAAAGCCCTTCAGTTCACAGAGGAGGATGCTGCTGCCTTCATCCCAGTGTTATGACTTGGTTTCATTTTAATGGAAATATGTCTCTGGTGTTGTTAAAGCAAGAATGCAATTGCATTGTTCTGCTTTTGTTTCAACCCCAAACGTGTGCTGCTGCACAATTGAGGACAGAGCCTTAGGAAGCCCAGTATGTTCTTTTAATGTCCTTGCAGTGCACATCCACGGAGGCAAGGCAGCCACTGCTATTCCTCGTGTTCGCGCAAGGGTAAAGATATGGCTGAGCTGCTATGCAGTCAGATGAAAACTGGTCCAGAAAAGTGATTGGCAGAGTTTACTGCCGCTACAGAATTCTGAGGAATGCAGAGACTGAAGAAAAATTTTCATTCCCTTCTCTACCCTAGGAGCAGCTGCTTATTCTGCATAGATAGGCCAGTCACTGTGCAGTGCCACTTAACTTCTGAGGGACATTTTGGAAGAATGAGAGAGTAGAAAAGTCCAGTTTGAAGATGTTTATGACAGAGGTTTACAATTAATTACCTTGCTAACTATTTTGTAACTGCACTATTTTTTTTTTTTTTTTTTCCCCTTCTTTGCAATTAAAGTGGGATGTAACACCCACAGCAGATCAGGCTAGTCTTACTGTAAAATAAGAATTTTAGAGTAGCCTACCTCCCTAAAAAACAAAAAAAGCAAACAAACAAACAAACAAACAAAACCCTCACACCACTATAGTAAGTATTAATTATTTGCACTAAATTGTTTTTTCTTTTTCCACACTATATTCCTATGGAAACAACCAAAGGAGATTCAAAGGTACTACCACAAAAAAGAACTTTTTTTTTTTTTTGGTGTGTGATAGGATTTGCATAGGCTCACTTTGCTGCTTTTTCAGGAGTTGATTTAGTTTTTGTTCGTTGCTGTCACTTGACTAGCAGTACTGCAATTTCAGTTGCTTGAAGTCTGCTGTAGTGTCACTAACCTAGTTCTTTTATGCAGCGTTGTCACATTACCATCAGTTTGAAAAGAGTATGTAAGAAGGTTTATAATAGACAGCACCTACTGATGGGAGAACTCCAGCAAGTTGTGGTGTTTTATCCACATCTAACTAGCACATGAATTTGATGACAACCTGTGATGTTTGATGGAATTAAATTTATACAAATCAATATAGACTTTCATATTTTGACCAAGTATTTGATGTGGTAAAGATTTAATTCATTCAGCCTTTTATATGATGTTATGTTGATATTTTATGAATTCAGTTATTTTTCAGATACTCACATAGCACATTTCTGGATCTTTGGTATTTTTGTTTTGCACTAAAACTAGAGTCTGCAATCCTATTTGAAATTAAGTATCAGGATTTTCCATAGATTAGATGTTCCAGCCAACTGTAATACTGTGTTTCAGACTCCTGTTCTGCAAGGTATTTAAGTAACTAACTTTAGGCATGAGTTGTCTGTTTGTTGCTTTTTTTTTCCTTTAATTATGATTTCACTCGTGCTTCATATTATGAATGGACTTAAAATATCTTAACTGCCTTAGCACATTTTGATCACTATCTTTACTTTAGAACATTTCCCAAATTCAATTTGTGGTACAGTGTATGTAAAAATATTTTTAAAAAAAATCAGAGGTTGCCTGAACTGTAACATTGAGGACCACTTCAAGATGCTAGGAATTTTTAAATACTTTATAAAGCTGTATGTATATTCAGCCATTAGTACTAAAAAAAATCCCAAACACCCAAGCACCAAAAAAACCCCAAAACAAACAAAACACCAACCAGAGAACAGCTTCTTAATGAAATGTTAAATTTATTTTTTCATTTCCAAAGAAAATACATACAAGGTCAATGCAGTTAAAGTATATTCTAATTATACCATTAACCATGGCCTAGAAAGATTATTTTAATAAGCTAGTCTGTCACTTCTATTTCTCAGTTTGTATAATCTAGTCTTTTCTGATCAAGGACTGTTAATTACGTTGAATTTGGTGGTAATTCTGACTTACGGATCATAATCTAGTAAGAATTAAGCAGACAGCATCAAACTAATTTTTACATTTATTTAATGAAATTACTGGTGCATATTTGTCAGATTTCAGGACTTCATCCCTTTCGAACTCTGAGGAATTGACAAGCTAGGAAGTTGAAAGTTACATGTGTGTATTCCAGTCTCTCTTTGTACATAATAGGAGGAAAGAAAGGGTGAGAGAATCTAACACATGCAAATACGTTGTCAGTAAAATACAGAAACAAAATTAAGCCTTACATTTGTTTGTGGATCATTTTCAGCTGGTACACTAGTAAAATCACAGCAGGGAGAGAATTCCAGTGACTGATGAACTTCATTATGCCTCTGAGGAATTACTATAGCAAAAAAGCTCAACTAGCAATTTGAAAAGACCTGATGTACAATACAGCAGTGCCAGTTGCAGTATGATTTCAGTTCATAATACTTCTGTTTAGATCAAACACAAGCAGAATGCAGAACTTTTTTTAATAACACAGCTGGACTATGGAGTGTTATTCAGGAGTGTATTCATGTCACTACACATGGATCTATATTCAAATACAGCCAAACATCTACCGGTCTATTTTGTATTTTCTTAGTGACCTGTCACAGCAAAGCTTATTTATAGAGGTTGGGCTGATGATGATGCTCTAACAATACACAGGTCATGAATGATTGTACAGTCTTACAACCAGGGCAGATATCTGCTTTGTATTTTGCTATTGCTTCGTTGTCTTCTGATGTTCAGCCGCTTGCTGTCTGATGTAACCGCAAGTCAGGAAGATTTGTGGGTCAGGAAGGGATGTGTGTGTAAATTTTTCATAATGCATTTTCATAATGATATTGTGAAGGTTTCCTTTAATGGAAGATCAAAGGGGCTTTCATCTAACAGAGTTAGAGCTCAGTTTGTTTAAAAAGAAAAATCTTCGCTTGAGCAGAGGAGAAAATGGAAAGTTTTCATTGTAATATCAAGTATCTAAAGATTTTATTTTTAGCCATCAAGAAATATTGACAAGCAAGTGACAAGTCATATATATATATGTATATATATACTGTCTAATTGTGTCTTTGCTGAAGCCAAAAGTGAAAATTAGATTTAGCATGCTGGGGAAAATAAATAAATAAATAAACCCACCCTGTCAAAAAGATGCAGACTCAACCCATGCCCCTGAATTCTAGGAGATACTCAAGGTATTAGCACCATAAAATTACATTTATTGCAAGCTAACTTCTTTGCTCTCGGATGATTTCCTTCTCCTCTTACCAATTTTCATGTTTCTTCTTGCTGTCTTTATTTCTATTACTCTAACTTCTCACTATTCTATTGCTTCTCCTTTCACCTTGAGTATACAGGAGACAAGGTTTTGCTGCACTGCATCAGTTTTGACACCTCTGCTAAATTTTGTTCAATAATTATCTGATACTTTAATATGCAAAGTACCTATACTGTATTAAAGAACTGCCCTTGGTAAGATAGCTATGTTTTAACACACACATTCAATTAATAGAAAAGAGCCAGTAGGCAATACTGAACAATGAACAACATAATCCCTATCCACTGTAAATCACTTATAATTAGGAGCTGGTGCTGGTGTGAAATGCAAATGGTTGTAGTTATCACCACAGGGAAGCAGAGAAAAAGCAGGGAAGCACTCCTCTCGCTCTACAGTGCCATTAGATACTAAAAAGCAAGTTCAGATGAAGGCTGCAAGGGGCCTGGGTGTCATCCCAACCAGTTTTTTGTCTTCCTGCTAGCATGGCCATGAAGACGTGCAGTAAGTTTTCTTTCTGTCCCTGGGCTTCACCAAAGTCAGAAAACCCTTATGTTACATTTTAAGTTACTTGTGCTCTGCTAGTCCAGAACTCTGTATAGTTGTTGTATGTTGTGATATAAGTGAAAGCAAACCCTAATTAAAATTAGAAGGCTTAGTCTTGAACGAGAATTCATGTGCAAAGTATTGCATATAAACTGAAGACAGAAAGGCTTTCTTCCAGAAACCTGTTTAGATTTAGTTTCTTCATCTAGGAAATTAAAATTATATTTACCCCTCCCCCAAGATGAGCTGAGAGCTTAAAACTTACCCATGCCTCATAAACAGTGTAAGCTATCTTGATGAAAGATAGTTGTTTGCAGAAGTATCGATAGATTGGATTTTTATTAAACCTGCATTGTTCTATTTTTGTTCTTAAGACTACTATTGCATTTCCAAGGTGCCCAACCCAGAGACATACTGAAAACTGACCTGGATTTAATAATGCTGTATTTTTCATTTCCTCCTCCTACTGCTTTGTCAGTAGCAATGAACTTTAATTAAAGCACACAACTATTTAAAAGTTCTTGTGCAGTCTGTTCAGTATGACTTAAGCACTCCAGTACATTTTCAGCTATAGTGAAACAACTTATATGTTCAGTTCCCAAAAAATGAAGTCTTAGGTTTAGCTACTCCAACTTTAACTTCACTTCCTCTAAGATTACTTTATTGATTCATGGCAAATATAATTTATGAAGTCCGTGGGACTGATTCTTATCTTTACTGACTTTACGCTGATACAAGTGCAACCAGTCTGTGTGCACAGGAGATGCTTTTAAGGCATTTCTACTTGCAGTTTAGAGAAGGTAAATGTGACCTCTGTTAAGCAGATCTGGATGGATGGGAGAAGAAAGGGCTGATGAACCTCCTCCCTGTCACATAGCCAAGAGGATGCACTGTGCTGCACTAGAAAATGTTAAAGGTAGAAAGAGAACAGTAGCATCTTCTTAGTGCCCTTTTTGCAGCAAATTTTTCCATGGTAGAAATAACCACAAACATTAGTTAGTAAAAAGGAGAGGATGTAATTCAAGATGAAAGGGCCATGCAAACACAATCACAAATACCTAGACATGTGAGAGATAATTTACCACCTACAATACTCCATATTTAATCAGACTCGAATAATTTCATTGTTACAAGTGATTTTTGTTGTGTGTGTGCTGACATGAATAAAGCAAAACTAAAGCTGCACAAACATTACACAGAAGCTGAAATAGTCTATGCTTACTTGACAGGGTTCTTGGCAGCATCTGGATCCTGAGCCGTTACTGTTCCTATTACACTGTTTATTGGAACATCTTCTTTCACTTCCATTATGTAAGCTGGTCTGCTGAACACAGGGGGTTCATCTACATCTTCAACCTGGATTCTGACTGTAGCTGAGTCCTTGAATGGCCCCAAGTAGAGGAATCGAGGGTCCACATGAGTATTGGTAGCTTCCACTTTTAGAATATACAGATTTTTATTTTCAAAATCTAATGCCTGGGAAGAAGGAAAAATGAAGGTCAGAAGGTCTGTGAGGACTGCTGTGACTTGCGGTCAGACGAGCCAAATGAATGGGGGGGATGTTATGGACAGCCTTAGATTACGGGAGCTTGAACTGCAATGAAAATGCCAGCAGAAAGGAGTAAGATCTCTACGCCACTGATGAAAAAGCCAGATTTTCAGCAAATTCTATGCCTAGAACTAAAACACCAGTTAATCTTTCCTTCAGAAACAGCCTTAACTCTTCCTGCCCTTTATTTTGTCATTTTGGTGCTGTCGTCTCTGTTCCCTACCCCTAAGCACCAGAAGCAAAGAGGGAAATATTTTCTAGAAGCTGCTTGTTTAAATATTGACATTCCAACACTGAAAGGGAACACTGTAACATCTACTGTCTGGACATCCAGGACTTTCCATCAAGGAAAATAGAATTTTATGATAGGCTACGACTATATCACACTCTTCAAAGTACGAAGAAGCTGCATTTAGCGATGCTTTGTTAAAGTAGTTAGTGTGGGGAGAGAGTAGTCACCCCATTTTTCCATGATGGAGAAAATTCACAGCTTCTGTCAGCAACAGCCAGAAATGCAAACAGGATTAGACTGATATCATCAGCCCTGGAAGGCATCTCCTTAAAAACAAGTAATGACAGGTGTCGTACTGATATCACCAAACAAGTGCATGTTCAGAAAACACACAATGTCTATCTAGTGATGACTGAACTTGAACTGATGGAGGATGATATCTGTAACCTTATCAAGCTTGCCTGATAACCCACTGTAAACAATATTCCTCAAACCTTTTCTGACAGCCAATGTGCAGCCTAGTAGATGATGTCCACCGTGATCCAGCAAGGCACTGTGTTTTTTTTTTAACAAAATCAAAAGCAGGTTGACGCATTTATTAATTTGCTTTTTTAAACAAAATATAAGTAAAAATAAATTTGTCTAGATACTATACTACACTATAGCTATACAATTCAACACCTCCTGATAATGCAGAGCCATGCTGATTATTTCTGTGGTCTGAACACAGCACATTCTAGTAAGTGAGGAAATTTTGTAAGCATCGTAGGGAGAAAATCACAGTTGGATGTTATTCTTTGAGTTATTCTGTGAATATGTTCAGAGTGCAGAATTTTTTTCTCAGTCCTATCCCACTCCTTAGGTTATTTACTCTTTCAGATTCTTCAAAGTATATGCATTGGTTTAGTGAGGAGGGTATAAGAGGAAGACTCCCAATTGTTTGTATAAAAGAAACTTTACATAGGTAATATAGAAATTGCTAATAGACGGCATTCAAATTAACAACACATGCTGCACTAAAATAAGTATGTGCTAGATAAAGTTTTGACTGATAATTCAGTAGCTGGAGTTGTGTTAAGATGTATACCTTTTTGACAGTTATAATTCCTTCCTGTGTGTCCTTGTCTGTGGTAATTCCAAACATGTCATATCCATCCCCCTCAGTGATGCTGTATTCAATCTCTGCATTTTCATCTACGTCAGCGTCATTAGCTTTTATCCTGCCAATCGGTGAGTCAGATGGCATGGACTCAGGAGCTCTGAATTGGTATGTGCCTATAGCAGACAGAGAAGGAAACTGGTCAGTAGTCTCATGGATACCATCTTTGAGCCCGCTGTCTATGCACAGATGAGTTTGTGAGTCACTGTGTCTTCAAACTTTCCTGAGGCAACAGCCTTCAGTCTTAACTTTCATGTGGATAAAAGTAACATTTTTCTGTCCTGCTTTCTACTATGAAGGATGGGCATTTCGTTTTTCCTATGAATGTGTATCTCATGTGTCTTTAGCAACACATGTCCTTTTTTAGATATTATCAGGGTCTCTGTTGGCCATATCAATATTGTTTAATGAGAACATATTGAGGTCAAAGGACAAATACTGAGAACTGCCAAAGGCCAGTGCAGCTTAGTAACACTAAAGCCAAATGAAGCCCAAATGCCTACTAATCATGTGCTACATTGAATTCTCCTCTGAAAAAATCTACTTGGGGAATGTCAGCATTACGAAGCTGTATCTTTGGCATTTATATTGAAGACACTTATGTCCCAGGATGTATAATTAACTCGTTGGGAGCAGTGTGTTGTATTTTTCCTTAAGTTGTTCTAATTTAAATGGAAACATTTTTCCTATAGCTATGAACAGACTTTGAACTTAAATGACAAGTTGCTTCCAATAACTTTCCCAGCAACTTAACCACAAAGCTTGCTGATTTGTCTGATAGTATCTGCAATTATTTTCTCTCTATAACAGCTGCTCCTGACTTTGACACATACTGACACAGTGATCCGCACACATCACACACAGTGCAGTGGTTGACAAAGCCAAAAAGAAGGGAGAGAGAAGGAAGGAGAGGAAGGAAAAAGAGAGAAAGAGAAGTGGACAGATGCTGAGTTACTTCAAATAATTTATCACTTATCGAAGCATTATCATGAATGCTTTAACAGAAAATAATTTCCAAGAGATCTTGCTTGGGTGATTCCCTTAAATGTCACAAACATATCTGCCAAATCATCTGAGATGGGGAGAGGAAAATAGGCAGAAATACCTGGTATTTTTATGTGTATGCTTTTGTTTCTGTATGGAAAGAATATAGAGAAATCTACTGAGGCAAATGCTTCCTGGGTGTAAATAGTTATTTTGATGGAACTGCTCTTGGGATCATTTTACATACTTAAATAAGTATGTTTCAAAATGCAAATGTATTAGATTAGAACAGTTAGCTTAAAATGCAGCCAACCACAAGGTAATATAAATAATTATTGAACCAGAAATATAAATTATATTAATAAAAGCTATTTAATAGGTAGGAAGAACAGAGGTTGTTTCTGTACATTAATTCACTTCTCAGACTGCTACAACTAGAGTAAAATTATTAAAGACTTGTTTCCCAGCTGTTGCAATTAACCCAGCATGATGCTATTGCTTGCTTCTGTGTTCTCTTTTTCTTTCTTAAAGGAATTTTGATAACACAGTTTACAACAGCAGAAGCAGTATCTGAGGTTAAAAAAAAAAAAAAAGCCCACAAACCAATTTTTGTCCATGTCAGTGTAAAGACATAGAACATAAATATTCCATACTTTGGGGGAAGCGAGGTGGATTGTCATTTACATCAGTCAGTGTGATGTTCACGGTGGTGGTTCCTGATAATCCGCCCATCTGGCCTCCCATATCCTTTGCCTGGATGACCACTTGGTATTGTTCCCTGTTTTCACGGTCCATGTTTAACAAAGCAGTTTTAATAATGCCTGCAAAAACAAGAATTAAAGAGAGTTCCCAAGTAAGGTACTGACTTTGATGGAAATTCATATTAAAACCCCCACAGCCTAAAGGACAAAACAATCTCTGTGTAATAAGTAAACTTTGCCCAGTGTAAATTTTTACTGTTATGAGATGGCTCATTAAATTACAGACTTGTCATATCATATCTCAGGCTGCTGCCTATGTGACAGGCACAATATTAGTGGCATTCCCAGAAAGATGTTCTACTTATTTGTGAGCAGTGTTATTTTACATAGCTATTTACCCCCTTTCAGTTCCATGCTAAATTCTTTCACTGCAGTGGAAAAAGGCTCTTTGTTCATTATAATGTGCTTCATCTTTTCTCTCCTGTCCTGTCAATATTTTTATTTTGACAGATATGGTAAAAAAAAGAAAAAAAAAGGCAAGTTAACTTCAGCAATTCGTCATTGAAGAGGCAGTACAATAATGTTACATGGGAGAAGAAAAATTAGTTAAGAAAATTATGAGCATCCAAGCTTGCCCAAATTTATATATTCCTATTTATACATGGATTGAAATTATTTTGCCAGTCACTTCCTTCTTCAAAGGCACAAATACCAGTTATGATGCCAACTCCTACTGAAATTCAGTCATTCGGATTTACCATGAAGCAAAATGTTTGTATTATCTCTGGGTCTGTTAAGGCTAATAGCAGGCTCCTTTGCAGACAAAAGGGGTGAAATTCAAGTCCTGAAATACATGGCAAAATTCACAGCAGCTTCAGCAGACTTACTTCACTCTAGTTTTACAACTGATTTCCGTGGCAGGAAGATGAAGCCTGTGGATAACTTTGCTTTCCCCTCTGTGCCCCATACAGCTCTCTTGCTAAAAGATTATTACTAGTGAACTCCCAGCTACGTTCTAACTGTAAACAGAAGAGGATATAGTGTACTGTCCAAGTCAGAATTAGTGCATTATCCTTGCTTGTATTATCCAATACCCTGTGTTTGAAGGGAAGCTCCCTTTGATCTTGGTCTTCCCTCTTTTCAGAATTGTTTACCTTAAGTTCTTCTTTAAGACATCTAATCTCTCTCTCTCTCTTTCTCTGCCTGAGTCTTTATTTTTAAAACAATAATACAACTTGATTAATTATTTGGGATAATCTATTCCTCCTTCCCTCTAGGGATGCTGAGGAGAACAGATTTGTGAAGCTTCCAGCAACCTATCAGAGTGGATATTCCCATTTAAGGAGTTTCTTGAAACCCTTTGTTTCTTGTTGGGGAATTGTGTTGTAAATCTTGGGAAGACACTCAGTGGTACAGGAGATTCAGTCATCCATAATTCTGGTTTACATGCAGAGGTTCCAAAGCTGTCTTCTTACTCAGACCATACAAAATGCCAGTCACTGTGTATAGTTTAAGCGTCTTTGAAAAACAGAACTCTGAAGTTTGGGATTCCATTTGTTATCTTCTAGTGTAGCACAACAGCCAATTTTACCTCTCATATCATTATTCTTAATTAAGATTTCCTTCATAAAATTAGCATTAAAGTGATATGTTGCAGATGTAGAGAAATTATAATTACTTTAAATAAGTTTTGAAGAAGCAGAAGGAAAAAAAAAACCACCACCTGAACAAATCCTCAGTCTTAATTTAGCTGTTACGAAGATCTATGAGAATTACACACTTGTTTCCACACCCACCTGTTTCTCATTTTCATCTTGAAGCCAACCTATTTGGTTTAATTTAAGCATCCACAGCAGTCTCTATACCCACTGCTTGTTAAAAATGATTGAAAACTGGTTCACATCCAGTACTAATTGTATTTATTAGACTTTGCTGGCAAGATTAAAATAATGTAGGTGTCATGTTTACAGATGTATCGCTCTATTAAGTTTGTCAGATTTTACACTGAGCAAGATGTAATCTCTTTGAAGTTGCTGTCTTAATATGTCCTAGCTTGGCTTAGCACGTCACTTTGAATTACAGACATTGTCACGAAGTGACAGATAAGGTCCCCTGACCTGTCTCAGATTCGACAGAGAAATATGGTTGTCCCTGGAGAATGCTGTAGACAACTTTAGCACTGTTCCCATATGTGGGATCATCAGCATCGGTTGCAGTGACTTGCACAACAAAGGTACCTGCAATGATAAATGAAAGAAAATTAAAAACCACAGAGTTTTCCCATGACCAAGATAGTTTATGATGTAGAAAAAACAGTGCTAACGTACAGGTCAAACTTGTGGCAAAAAGAGATACTCTTATTTTATGTAAGTTTCTCTGTTCATAAAAGACATAGATACAGAACCAAAATGCTAGTTGCTTATTTTCACTGCATTAAAATCCAGCGTTACTGATTCTTCATCATATTTTGTAGGAAGAAATCAGAAATGCACTGTTGCCCAGATATTGAAGGCATTCAGGATTTGAATCTAGGTCAGTAATATACTTTTGCAAATGCGTACGTGCTTGTAAGATATTTGACATAGGAATGTAAATCGTGGGGGGTTATGTGTCTTCTAGAGAAAGAAATGGTATTGAATCACAGTCAAAGTGTTATCAAACATAAGAAACAAGCTTAGGTCTTGTAATTTAAAACAGATTTGTGAAGATTCGCTTCACATTAAAATGTGACTTCTAGGTTCTCTCTTCACCAGATGAAGTTTCATCCATATGACAAGTCCCATGAATGAGAGGAAGAAGTATGCCCCAAAATCTTTATTTTCATTTTGCTTGAGTTTTGTTTTAATCTCATTCTTGATTAAGATTAATTAATGCTTCTTGGATACTACTTCAGATTAGAAATGTGCTTCTTGCGGTTCATCTATCCATCGCTCTCTGACAGAGTAATTGAAATGACTTCTCTAAGAATCTAAGAATCAAAACCTGTCAACTTCTCTGGAAAAGAGCCAGTCTTAAAATAACATTACAAAGAAGTTCTTATATTTTCTTTTTACAGCTTGATACACTTTAAATCAATAGAAAGATTTTACTGGACTTCATGGACTTTGGAGCTCTTGTGTTTTGAATGAAAAGACTAACAAAGGTCATAGAAGCTAGTGGCATACCACAGAATCAGTGATGAGTTAACTTGGGTGACAATTTGTGCTCCTCAAGTGTGTGCAACCACTTCTGCATCTGTCCTTTTCAATTTTTTTAACCTTTTTGAACTAAAGAAGGGTTGCTGAACAGATCTAGGGGTGGCGTGGACACACTTAGGTGACCACAGATTGCCATATTATCACACTGCTGTTAAATCATGTTAACAAAGCCAGTTAAACTCTTTCTAAGTGTCATGAACACAGCTTAGCTTAGTGCATTTCCACTGCGAGCTAGATTGTGTACTAGTGGGAGGTGTCCCTGCCTATGGCAGGGGGTTGGAACTAGATGATCCTTGAGGTCCCTTCCAACCTTACTATTCTATGATTCTATAAGTTGCAATTTTTTTGTGGTACTGCACAGGGAGTGGATTTCACTCAGCTGACACCTCAGATTCCAGCAAACTGTTGTCACTATTTTCCTGGAGTTAGATTTATGTTTGTGGCTTTTTTAATGGCTGAGGTGGTTTTCCTCCAGACTCCAACAGGAGATCTCTGTGTTCAGTGCCTGTAAACTTTGAGCCCTTTATTACCTCCGTAGAAAGAACCCAGACCAGACACTGAAGTTATTAGTTAGCACTTACCAACATCTGACATTTCGGGAATGCTGGCATTGTAAACATCCTTTGTAAACATTGGCTCATTGTCATTGATATCATGGATCTTAATGATGAACTCAGATTCTGGTTCCACTGGTCTTCCAGTCCTTCTGTTTACAGCCTGGGCACGGAGTATGTATACAGGCTTTTCTTCTCTGTCTAGTCTTCTTGTGGCCTGGATGTCACCAGTGTTTTCATTGATAATGAAAAGGTCTCCTGCTCCATCTCCAGAAAGGATGTACTTAAGTGATCCATCTCCTTTATCCTGGTCTGAATGCAGCTGGTGGTGAAATGGATATAAAATATTTTAAAATAATAATATATAAGAAAAAAAAATAATTTTATATATATATATATATATACACATATAAAAATAAATAATCAGAATACAATTCTCCATACTTTAACTTATACTATGGTACACGCACTATTGTTGTTAATATCCAGCCAAAAGGCTACACACTGCCTGTGGGAAAAGAAATGATACCACAGGAGAACTAGTGAATGATAATTGTGTCCTGATATTGGAACTGAAATGGTCTGCAGTATTACAAGAAATCGCTGGAGGAAAATGATGAACTGAAGCTGCAAATCATCTTCCAAAGCTAAGCGTACATCAAACAGATCTAGATGCTAGTGGATTAGATAGAATCTTAGGAATATGTAGGACAGTGAGGTTCTGCTGTGGAAAAATGTTGGATTCAGAAAATGCAGGAAGCAAAGAGTTAAGAAGTGGCCAGGCCAGCCACTTCTTGACTTTTGGTTATGAATTCTCTGCTCTTGCAACCTCGTGGACATTATGTAACCTACCATAGAAGCAAAACATGCTAAACACATCCATGGATAGCAGACAAGTACAGGCATTCATATATCTGGCAAATGAAGAGCAGAGGAAGGCAGGTGTGCTGGACCGTTACAGCCCTAGCAATGAAGAGATCAGTTGTTCTGTCCAGAGGAATCTGGATCGAACTGAAACGTGATGGAGGCAGGAGAAATAAGGGAATGATGGTAATCGGCATAGAAAGCATGAAGTGCCGAAATATCTTACCCTCCCCCCATGAGATTTCCACACCTCTTGAAACACTGCTTAGTGCACACACATACAAGGTATGACCAATTAAATCATACTCTCGTGGCTCTTCCTTTGATAAATGCTTATTTATTCCCCCAGCCTTAAAATCTAGGCTAATGTTGTTACATTAGAGAAAATAAATATTACTTGTAAAGGCAGGGCATAGGCATTGCAATTCATGAAAAAAAAAAAGTATTAGCATATTCCTAGAAATTGTTGATTTCATAGAAAAGACAAGTTTATGAATCAGGATTGCTTTTTACAAAAGCAATCAATACCATTTGCTCTGATTTTTGGTTAACAAATCATAGAAGGTTAGGCTTGGAACCTGCAACAGAGTTCATATCTCTTGAGTCCCATTCAGTTGGCAGTATACTTGACCACAGGGCCTAGAGGAATTACAGGATTTGCTAGCTATAACCTCAGCCCCTAAGAGGTATCTTTAGGCCTACTTGATAAGAAGTCAAACTAGAAGTCTACTACAGGAAGTAATTTCAATAGGATGCTTGACTATAATTTTCCTTAAAGGCATCTGAAACTGAATAAGCATGAAAATAATTTTGTCTTTAAAACTTCCTATTTTTTATGATTGTTTCACATTAAAAAATCCAATTTGTTTGCCTTGAAAGTGTATCATACTTCAACAAAAAAAGCTCTTGGTAACAGACTGTCATTAAGTCACATGAATCATGGAATGGTGCTGTTGTAAGGCTTGCTTGCTACAGGCTGAACTCCTAAAATAATTTTTATCATCATTTTACTCAACCCTGGTTTCAATGAGCAAGGTAGCAAATAAAGTCAAGCTAGAGAGGGTGTTGTAATCACTGAGAATTGTCTTCCATAATACTCTTTAATCTAGCCCAGATCACCTAAAGAGCTAAAAAAAGAAACTTGTGGGTTTTCTTCAAGTTCAGAGATTATTAATTTTTCACTCCTCCTCCACAATTAATCCACCTGTGTAAGATCAAGTGTGAATCTGGCTATCAAGACAAAGTGTAATGACAGCAATATTGAGAATGAAGTGATCTCCATTAAAAGTTCAATCTCTATTCCTTCAGCAAAAGCACTACCTTTTGAAAATAAATATGCCCTAAGCCTGTATCACACCCTCGGCATCATCTGTTTAATAGCTGAGCCAAAGTAGTTTGGATTTTGTTCCATTCTTTTAATAAATAAATAAATAAATAGATAGATAAATAAATAAGTATTAGGAAAACCAAGCAGGTCTGTAGAAAAGTATTGCATAGATTATAAATCTGTAACATCCACTTGAGAGGCAAATACCTGAAAAAAATGATGTATTATTTTAGATTACTTTATCTGCCCTTGACCATTTGCTTTATAGAAAAGTTTCATCCTGGTTTTTTTTTTTTTTTTCTTAAGTGACAGTTTATCTTGGAAGCAATTATTTTATCTGTTTGAGTACATGATGGTGAAAATCATACTAATGTAACCAGGTTTAAAAAAAAATTAGGAGTAAAATTAAAGGAGAAATAAATGGTGCAAGTTGAGGGGCAAAGAAGGGCCTGGAGGCAAGATACACTTTAAAATACAGCTGATGGGTTTGTGTGTAAAACTCAACATCATCCTTAGGTTATGAGGATGAAATGGTAGCAATAACTATTAAGCTGAAGTTATTTCTGACTAGCCAGACACATCATTTCAAAGGGAGTTTGCTGTTTATCAATTATCCTACAAATACTTTTAGCAGACTGATCCTTGCCAGCACAAGATATTACAGCTTGACTCTGCATGCTCATCTGTGTTGCAGAAGAGTATCCTCTATCCTCTGCATACAGTTGGTCATGGAACAGATAACTGGACCATGGAAGATGGGTTGTGGGATAGAGTATGTCTTGGGAAATAGTGCTCATGACAGTTTGGCTGTATCATAATACTGTTCCTCCATACAAAGTTACTTCAGCCACAGGTTTTTAGGGCTCCACTTAAAGATTTGCTGTGTTTTGTTTCTTGAGGAGCTCAGTGTTATTCAGCAGCATTCTTTTCAATTGATAACTGAACTGAGCAATACCTCAAAGGAAAGTAAAATTATGAAGTAAGTCTATGCAATAAAAAGTAAGTGCATCAGCAATTGCACTGTATTAATATTATAGTAACTTGATTCATTCAGGATATAATCTGGACACTTTTGTGAAATCATCCATCATTCACTGGCTGAGAGTGAATGACAAATAAAGATTTTACTATGCCCTAGGCATACTTTTACTCATTTTATTTTAATACCACTGTTAAGTGAACCATCTGGTTCACACTTAATGACTTCTAGTCAGATAAAAACTGTCCAGCTCTTGTCTTTCTTCCCTGCCTCAAATGTCCTGAGCCAAAACATTCAAAACATACACAGAGTATCTTTGGCTGGAAGAGGCCTTCAAGGTGATCTAGTCAAACCTTCAACAGCAGAAGGCTTCATGCCTCCAGGAAGAAGTGTTCAAAGTGCATGCAGGACTTGAGCATTAGCTGCCTGTATTTGACATTCTGCTTATTGTCACACAGATAATTATTTTTGAAGGAGAAGTGTTTTGTGGGCTTTTTTTCAAAGTAGCCACAATCTGGAGTAATCTCCTTGTTTGCAGCGCTGCTGGCAGAGCTCTCCAAAAGCACCAAGAGTGGTGGCAATGGGATATCTTCAGCATGGCAAAAAACAAAAGGCAGGGTGAAATCCATGCTCAAACTATTTAGTACTTTACATTTTTTTCTGCCATGAGTGAATATAATTGTTTTAATCTCCAACAGACAGTATTGCTTCACTTTAGAAAAACACTCAGGAAATTTTTACCAGGATTTTTAAAAATTAGACTGACCCATGCTACAGAAATACTTCAGCAAGGTATGTGGTAGAATTTAGGGACATCTTCCATATGCTTTTGCAATAAGACTGTACATTGAAAAGATTCGTAGATTCATAGAATGGTTTATGTTGGAAGGGACCTTAATGATCATCTAGTTCCAACCCCCTGCCACGGACAGGGACACCTTCCACGAGACCAGATTGCACAAGGCTTTGCCAACCTGGCCTTGAACACCTCCAGGGAGGAGGCATCCACAACAGATCAGGTTGTTTAAACAACAGATCTAATTGGTATTAAGTTGTACCATTCATTATTGCCTGTCTCTGGTATTATAAAGTCATAAGCTAACCTCTATAGTGTTGGCAGCACATACAAAAGAAGCAATGGTAGTGAGTTTGAACAGAGGTCAAAAGTTGTGGCTCCCCAGGTGGGGCAGGGCAGGATCTGGCAGCTAGCACCATTCCTCCTGCTCCAGCCAGGAGCAGGGCAATAGGGGGTACTGGGGCAACCTCAGTCTCAGGCATCAGGCACCTTCCTGCCCTTCCTCAGGCAGGGCAAGGGCTGTGGCATCACTGGGGCAGTGGCTGATGGCCCTGCAAGCTGACACTGGGTCCCGGGCCATAGGCAAGTGGGGGCAGCCCTTGGCCTGAGCAGGGACATTCAGGGCTAACAGTGCTCTCAGGGCCTTTTTCCAACCGTGCTTAATTCACCTTGTTATGAAGCTGTATGAAATAGTACTAAAAGTGTATAATGAAAGTGAGATCCCATATATTGTAATAGGTTAAAGCTAAGCACTAACATTTTTGTGTGTTTAAATGGAATACATTAGAGAGAAGCAGCTTTCTAGCATGCACATTTGTAACAAGGTTGTACTGAAAATGTACCTTTATAGCTGTGGTAATTAGATTCAAAAAGAATGAGATTGCAGGCCATGAATATTCTCCAGAATGAAATAACATCCCTCCTCTATCTCACTCCATAGCACTGATTTCAACAGCAGGGTTAATCTCATTTATGAAGTGGCTTAAGGTTACCCAAGACAGCTGTAAATTGCAGTTTAGCTCCCACTAATGTCATATTGCAGGTTATGATTGATACCTGTCAATTCAGTGGGTAAGATGGTTTTCCATCCACCCTGCAGACCAAGTTCTCTTTCCTGTTGCGAATATAACACCTTACTCACTAAATTTCAGAGCAGTTATTGAACCTCTGCAAAGATCAAAGTCAATAGGCCTTGGGATGTACACAGTGAACCATCAACCTACAATTATCCAGAAATAAGCTGCCCGTGGTGTCTTATTATTTGTTTGTATTTATAAGAGGAACTTGCTAATCTGGGGTTGCTGTGGTCACATTTTTTACTATTTTAATAATGAAATAAAGACCAATTATTAAAATAGCAAGTAAGCAGTAAGTAGCTAACAGAATTATGGGTTTCCTCTTGGCAGTAGTCATAAGACATGATTTTGCTCCAGATTTAATAGATCCAAACAGCAGTCCTGTCTGGTAGTGAACAAATTCAACCACATGTATTGCTTGGGGTCACACAGTGCAATGCTGCAGCATTCAGAAAAAAGTAAAGCACTTAAACTGCTAATACTATGACATTCCACACAGTTTTTATTTCAGACTAGTAACAACCATGCATGCTTTCCTGTCTCTTCTGGTACTCTGTATCCCTATATAATCCACCAATCTCTTCAGGTAATATCATAATTAACACCATTAATATAATGAAATAATCAGCACCAAAGTTTTTGCTCCACATTGAGGAGAAAGTTCTTCACTGAGAGAGTCATTCCCCACTGGAATGGGCTGCCCAGGGAGGTGGTGGAATCACCGTCCCTGGAGGTGTTCAAGGCACGTTTGGACGTGGCACTTGGTGCCATGGTCTAGTCTTGAGGTCTGTGGTAGTGGGTTGGACTTGATGATCTTTGAGGTCTCTTCCAACCTTGCTATACTGTGATACTGTGATACTGTGAAAGGAGAATGACGCTGGTTTTGCATATGGGGTAATCACATATATATATTTTGCTGAAATTTAAGTATAGATTTCTTCCCAAGGCACAGAAAATAGCCCCAAAACACTATATGCATGTTCCATTCCTATGTATACAAACACTGTATCAACTATCATCAGGGCAAAATACCTACACAAATAATTTATTTCAAGTCATATAAAATCCTGTCTTCTAAAAAGATATTTCACAGGATCCACAGCAAGATCCAGCATCACTAGAAATGACAGATTTCCTATGGACATGTGTCTCATGTTTTATGGCCTCAGTTATGCTAAGCTCTGGTCTCTTTCATGGTCCGCATAACCTCTGACTCATCCCTAAGGCAAAGCATCCTGCTCTCTCTCATATCACATAGTCCTCTGCATGGTATTTTATTCTTCCTGCTCCAGACTGTCCTCAAAAATTCTTGACTACAAAATGCTGCTCCTTTTCATGTTCTCTAAATACTGCCTGGAGAAGAGACAGTGTGGGCTGTCAGCAGTGGTGGCTTATTTCTGGATTTATAGAACAGCCAGATGACCAAACAGTCAAGGCACAACACAGGTTTCTTTGCCTTTTGCAGCTACTGTTCTTCCAAACTGTATATGAAATTAATGGTTTTGACTCCTTTTGTCCTCTATAAAATTTAAGTGAAAGCAGTTAATGGATTGAAAAATTATTTAGAGGTGGCCAATGGAAAGAGAGGCTGGAGAGATGAAGCTAGTTATCTGCTTAGGTCAGGTATCTGGAAGGTTATGTCAAGGCTTAAGTATTAATGGGAACCACCATTTCCAAAATGTAGCTTAACTTGCTGTTAAAAATGGGAGGGTAGATGCTAAAAAATAATTTGAAAAACAATGAGAGAAAAATGCTAGAGTGCTTCCCACTTTTCTGGGTGTTTAGAGAAACTAGAAAAGATGATTTCATTCTTACATAGGGTGTTTTGAAGATTATATGAAGATTTATATTCTACATCCTCAAAAGATTTTGAGAGCTGGAGTATGAAGTAAGATTCAAGCACTGTCATTTTCAAAGAAAAGAAAACCCACAATGCAAACAGGCCCAGCCACAGCACCATGATTCCAGATGTACAGCTGTCAGAAACAGCACTTCCATATGGGGTTGCTTAGATTCTCACATTTTTCCATCTCCTCACTAACCCAAGATCTGCTGTCCAAAGCAATCAGCAGTCTTCATTGCTCATCACCTTCTTGAACTTACAGATGTCACAGTTTCTAGAATAGTTAACTATAGAAAGTTATTAGTTTAATATAATAGAGTTACTATACTGTAGTTAATACAGTAAACCTAAATATGGCTTCATGTGACAGATTCCTGAGTTTGCTAATGCAAATTTAATTTGCTTGCTTCCCCCTATGCTTGGTGAAGAAAAAGGTGCATGAAGTACACTGTTCCTCTTTGAAGAGATGGTTGCTCTGGTGATTAGAAAAGACTCTTGTTTTCCAGATGAGATGTGCTGTTCTTGTGCTAGCATTGTTTTTCTGTTTTAAGAACCTCCTCCCACATACATACATTCTTCCTCATCCAACGTTTATAGATAATAATCCCATACACTTCCAATATTTTTCTTTGCTAGGCCATCAGCCTCTCTATAGTCTTTGCTTCTAAAAAAGGCAGTTCTGAGTCCTCAGCTGGAATCCTGTTTACAACTCCAGGCTCTTGTTTTCAACTGAATGGATTCTACACAGAGCTGTTGAAGAAAAGGCCAGACATGAAGGGCTGATGATCCTAGCAATTCTTCTGTAATTGCTGCTTTTCAATTGCCTTTCCTTCTGTATAAATAGACACAGAACAATGATACTAACATTTTCCTATCTCTATTAGAAAGGAATACAAACATTTGCCATTTTCATTGTCATATCAAAGTAGCTTCCTTCTGTCATCCCATGACTAACTAAAATATGCCAGTTTTTGTCCTTCTCTTGCTGTTGCTGATTTATGACCATCCATTGGATTATTTTTAATAACTGTTATTTCAAGAACATTGCATTTTTATCCTCCTTCTATTCCTCCCATTTTGAAGAGCATCTTTTTCTATCTGTCTGATGTTCTGGTGAGCAATAAAGGATAAGATTCAGTACTGAAATCAGGCATGCAAACATGAAACTCATGAAAAAGAGCACTGAAGAATTACTGAATTTATACAAAACTTCTCCACATTGGAGTATTGGTTTCTTTAGAGCCATTGGAAAATGGTAAGACCTTAGAGGTATCTTCCTATCAAAGCAAGTTCTGATTGAATACTATGTCCCATTTGGATTGTGCTTACATTTTTGAGCTTTGTTTATAAAAGGTTGCATAGCAGAACCAGAACTACTTTAAACCCTGGCTCATTCAGCTCTTACTAATATAATAAATAACAGACTATGCTTTTATAGAAACTTCATATCAGAAAGCTACCTTTTTTTAAGGCAAACCATATCAGCCTTAATTGCATGAAATCAGAGCTATGTTAGAAGCAAAATGTATTAGAAAATAAATAAATTGTAAAGTATACAGGGATCAAATACTTGGACTGCTACTCAGAATCACAGAATGCCAGGTTGGAAGGGAACCCAGGGATCATCTGATCCAGCCTTTCTAGGTGGTAGTGTAGTTTAGAAGAGATGGTCCAGCACCCTGTCAAGCTGAGTCTTAAAAGTTTAGATGAATGCATTACTTCTCTTGGGAGATGATTCCAATGTCTGTTCTCATCATGACAAATTTTATTCTGGAGTCCAATCAGAATCTCCCCAGGAGTAACTTGTACTCATCACCCCTTGTCTTTAACATGTGACTCCACGTAGAAAGGGAGGCTCCATCCTGCTGATTCATATACCATATACCATTCATATACTGATATGTAGCAACAAGGTCTCCTGTAAGCCTTCTCAAGGCTGAACAAACCCAGTTCCCCCATGCTTTCCTCATACGGCAGGTCTGCCACTTCTCTTTCTCTATTAAAATGCAATGATTTCTACCAAAATGCAAATGAAAGGGTAAACCAATAATGCCCTCTAAGGGTCCTCTTTAACCAAAGTACTGTTCTTAGATCTAAATCTGAGGGCTTTTACCCCAAAAAATCCCATGAGTTTTTTTTTAAAAAGCTAAAATTTGCACCCAGTGCAAATGGAGAAAACTACTAGATATCAAATAGGAGTGTTCAGTAACAGCAGTATCAGCTGCAAAAAAAGAGATCATCCTGATATGAAGTTGTATAAGAGGAATTAAAAATCCACCTAGGAAGAAACCTGCAGCAGGGTGATGCTATCTTTCTGTTTCTTGAGAGCATCCAAATGTCAGTGATCTTTCTTGTTCACTCTCAAAAGCAGGAGTGCCAATCTATTCCCTGCAAATGAATGACACTAAGAGAAGCTAAAGCAGTTTTGTGCTGTGGAACAACTTCGGAAAAATTAAGGACCAAAAAGCAATAAAGACATTTCAACATTCAGACACATCTGGGTATTCAGAATGCAAACTGAAAATAAAAGATTGTGCCATCTGATTTCAAAACAAACAAACCAATCATAGAAAAGACACTGGAATAAAAGTCAAAGGTGCTGGAATGGAAAAAAGGGGGGAAAAAAAGGAGTAAGAAGGAAGAGTATAAGGAGTCTGATCTGGGGTTGCTGGTGGACAGCTGAACATGAACCAGTGGTGTGCCCAGGTGGCTGAGAAGGCCAGTAGCATCCTGTCCTGTATCAAAACCTGTATGTCCAGCAGGAGTTGGGAAATGATCATGCCCCTGTACTCAGCCCTGCTGAGGCCACAGCTTGAGTACTGTGTCCAGTTCTGGATGCCACAGTATAGGAAAGGCATTGAGGTCCTGGAGGGTGTCCAGGAAAGAGGAATGCCTTTTGAGGGGTTTGGAGGGCATGCCATAGGAGGCTGAGGGAGATAATGGTTGTTTAGTCTGGAGAAGAGAAGGCTAAGATGTCATCTTATTGCTCTCTACAAATACCTGAAAAGAGGTTGGAGTGAGGCTGGTGTTGGTCTCTTCTCCCAAGTAACTAGCTATAGGATGAGAGGAAATGGGCTTAGGCTGTGCCAGAGGAGGTTTAGATTGGACATTAGGAAAAGCTTTATTGAGGGAGTGGTGAGGCATTGGAACAGGCAGTCCCCGGAGATGGTGGAGTCACCATCCCTAGAGGTGTTAAAGAAACCTGTAGATGTGGTGCTCCAGGATGTAGTTTAGTGGTCATGGTAGTTGGGTTTGGTTGGACTCAATGATCTTAAAGGTATTTTCAAACTGTAATGATTTTATGATTTGTCATTTGGCAAGGGACAAGAGCAGGCTGGAAGACTCCCTTCTTTCTTGTTTTGTGAGGGCTATATGCAAGGCTACATGACCAAGATATACAGGGACAACAGCCTGGCTGATGTTTCCATCTTGGTTTACAGAACAGGATGGCCAAATAGTAGCTGGGAACCTACTGTTCTGTTTTAAATGCATGAAGCTAGGACTAGACATCCGTATTCTGGTGTCTCACATCTTTATGATACACCCTTCAAAATCACAAATGAGTTTCCTAACCTGAAGTGCAAACATGCAGCCACAGATAATCAGCTTTGCAAAAAATCAATTGGAAAGTATTAATCCTTTCAACATTGCCTAGGGCCTATCAACTCTTTCCTCTTGGGTTCCCCAACTACTGCTATTCTTCATTGTGATTAAACAGGAATAAAGGCACAAGAACTTTTGTCCTGCACTGGAGTTACGTCAGACTAGAAAGATCTTTTTCTGTTGGCCTTTCTCTCTAGGGGCAACTTGCTACCAGATCTTAATGAATATTTAGCAAAGCTTCAAACTAGGTAAAGGTGTCTCCATGTTCTCCTGAGCTGAGCGCTGTTCAGCTCTTCTGTGGTAATGCAGTTTTATTTGTTACTCTTCCTATTCTCTCAAAGCAACATTATATCAGGAATTTAGAAAGTTTGCCTTTACAAAGACAAAGCAGGTCTGTAATTTATAAGGCACAAGGGACTGTGGTGTCGAGTCTGCTCTCTGTACATATGGGCCCTTGAATTTAATGTTCTATTATCAAATTTCTTGCTTTTCTTTGAACTACTGTGTAACAGTAAGGAAGACTGCAGACTTTCCTTTCAGATTCTAAGGAACATGAAACGATTCTTTCTCTGAGTTATAACTCACTTCTCACTTGAAAAAAAAATTAAAAGATCTTTGGTCGTAAACTGAATTTTCCCAGTTTTACCTACAGGAGTTGCATTTCACTATGCCTTTGTCTGAAAGATTAAAGAGCCCTCTCCAGCTAAACAGTAGTGATGACAAAAGAACGTTGTATAGACTTTTGCAATTACCCTCACAAAAGCATGAAGATCTGATTGTTCTCTTAAGACAAGCCAAGGTGGTTTAAAAAACTACAGTTGTATGCTTTTTTTCCGTGGTACCTTAAGACTTTGTGCTAAAGTGAAATGGAATGTATGTGCTTTCATATCTAGCAGGTGAGCTGTGAGGTTAAGGAAAATTAAATGTCTAACTTCTGTTGACTTTCAGTTGGAAGACAATGAGTCCCTTATGGGCTGCATGACTCCCTGGGAAGTTTACCCTAAAACTCCCATTTTTCAGTGAGAATTGTAAAAACAATTCAAGAGCATCAACTTCTATTACTGTTTGTTTTTTTTTTCCAAGTCAGAGCAAAATAGTTCAAATATGCTGATATTATTGTATACCTAAAAGACAGATATGTGCACAGGAAGAGGTACCAACAGCATGTTTAATGTACCTGTGCTGTTTAAGCTTACTAATTAATATATAAACTGTGTCCCATTTTCTTTATTTTTTTACAAGAAAAGATATTCACTGAGTCAAGAGGCACAGTGTCTTATCTGTTATGTATCTTATCTGTTAAAAATTTCACAGGAGACAAAAAATTATCATTTGAGTTTTTCTGTGTACTCAGCCATTTTATGGCAGTATACTTTTGTGGGTTTGATCTAAATATTTTTCAGTTAATTTGAAGGTCTTCAACTGACTATAATGGGACTTCTACCCTGTACTGCATTACTCAGTGAAAAAGCAAACTCATAGCAGTAGATGACAGCAAGTATTCCACTGAGATAAAAAGAAAATACTTTCTTTTATTTTTCAGAAAAGAATGCATTCAACAAATGTGCACCACTTCTATAATTAACAATTTGCTTTAATCTATGTGCCCTAATGACTAAATTAAGTGATGTGTCTAGTTAGTCTGTATTATGTGACCAGCTTGGATTGCATTTGAGTTCTCAGGAAATCCTTTTACCTAGGGACAGTTGCTTACTTTATATCACTGGCCACATTATCTATTTCATCATGGAGAAAATGTTTTCTTTGGACTCATGAGATTTCAAAAATGTCTCAAATTTACACAATGGGCAAATACAGAACCTTAATCAAAGTATATGAAGGTCCTATGAAGACAGACTGAGAGAGTTGAGGCTGTTCGGTCTGGAGAAAACTCCATGGAGACCTTATTGTGGCCTTCTAGTATCTGAAGGGGGCCTACAGGAAAGCTGGGGAGGGACTTTTTAGGATGCCAGGTAGTAATAGGACTAGGGGGAATGGAGCCAAACTAGAAGTGTATAGATTCAGATTGGATGTTAGGAAGAAGTTCTTCACCATGAGAGACTGAAACAGGTTGCCCAGGGAAGTGGTGGAAGCCCTATCCCTGGAGATCTTTAAGGCCAGGCTGGATGTGGGTCTGAGCAACCTGATCTAGTGTGATGTGTCCCTGCCCATGGCAGGGGAGTTGGAACTGGATGATCCGTAAGGTCTCTTCCAGCCTTGACAACTCTATGACTCTGTGTGAACGAGTAATTCAGTGAAAACCTCTGTGAAGGTTAACAATTAACTAGGATTAAAAAAATAACAAAACAAACCAGAAAACCCCTTGGCCTAATATCCAGAAATGATTTATGGGGATATAGTTGAATAAAACATCAGGCTTCTTCAGCAAGTAACAGCTTCTGACTACTCCCTGATGGATGTGCTTGAAAGCAAATGCGCATCTTTTGCTTACTGACGAAGGTGACCCTTTGAAATTCTGAGTACTTGATGCTGACAATCAAATCCTGAAATATGTGTAAGAATTTTATATGCTATATAAAAGTGTGTGTGGCAGGGACAAGGGAGGGGGGATGAAGAGGTGAAGATACAGACAAACATTTAAACAAATAGGAACTCACATTGAGATTTAAATGAAGTCTTAATAAGAAAGAAATTAATTCATACCCACAGGTTTAGTTGAGTCTTTAATCTGTCTGCATGTCTGGATCATCTAGTTTATATTTCAGAAGCTGGGGAAAAGGAAAATATCTCCATGCTGTCGTGTTCCCTAACTTTGTTTCTAAACTAAAGTTTTTGTGATGTAAACACAATTAAGGATTCATGTGGGAGAGCAGGAACAATCAAATAAGCTTCATATTTAAAATTCAACAGACCCTCTTGAGAAAGGCTGCTCAACTAGGAATGTGAAACTTTAGCCAAGGCTGCCATTTAGTAGATCTTTGAGTTAAGTATTTGTCAAAGTGCATTAAGATATGAAGTAACAGCTTACATGAATTGAATGCTGCAACTGAGGCATATAGGTCCTTTAGAAAGTCCAGGCCAGGAAGTCAAGGAGGAGAACTGGCAAAATATCATCTTGGATAGGTGGAGCTTTGCTTTGGAACAGGTGACAAATTCACCAAGAGCTTGTGGATAAGAGGACAGAACAATGTAAGACATCATGGCAGGCATTTGCTACAGACCACCTGCTTAAAGAGATGATGTAGTTGAGTCTTTATTTACATAGATGGAGAAAATTCTACATTTGCAAGCCACAGTACTTATGCAGGACTTTAATCATTCTGATATTTCCTGGAAGGGTACTATGCCTGTATGCAAGCAACACAGAATGCCATAAGACCATTTCTTGACCCAGGAGACTGATGAGTTGATTCAAGGATGCATTATGTTGGACCCATTACTCATGAATGAAAACCAGCTGCTCAGGGATGTGAAAGTGCAGTTTGCCCACAGGCCCCAAAGATGAGCCTAGCAGAAAATTCTGGTGTAGTGAAGCTTTATTGGACAAAATCCAATAAATTAGAAACCTTTTAAGGAAACTGGAAAAACTCACTTCCATAGGGCAACATTGGGTGGACCTAAGGATGGTGATTACATATTTTCTTTCTAGTCATAAACACTGGGGGGAATGTTCTTAAATTCTGAAAACAGTGAAAGTCACACCCATTCCAAACAAGGGCAAGAAGAAGAATCTGAGAATTTAGTAGTGGCAAATCATGCTTAATTAACCTGACTGCCTTTCCTGAAGGCATGGAATGCAGTGTGAACAAGTAGATGGCACTGGATATGGCATGGCTTTTCAAGGCTTCTGACAGTCTCCTACAGTACCCTGGCACACAAATGAGTGAAATATGGACTGGGAAAAAATGTTTAATAAAGTGGGCAGAAAATTGGCTGGATAGCCAAGCTCAAAGGATTGTGATCTGTGGTATGAACTCTGACTTGGTGGCTGATGACCAGTGATGATCCTCTCATGTTAATGCTGGGGGTAAATCTTGCTTAGTGTCTTAATGGCTCAAATGATGGAATGTAGGTTTGAAAATCATTAAAAAATGGAGGTTAGTTGAGTAAAGTGCTCTCAATATTGAGAAGATCATGCTTCTATCTGAAGTGACTTCAACACAGTCAGGAGAAATGGACCTATGGAAAAATCAGGAAGTTCAGCACAGGCAAATGCAAAGTCCTGCATTTATGCTGGAATAATCTCTTGCAGCATTACAGGCTGGACAGAAAATGGCATTGTGGTGCAAATATCTGGGCATTCAGACAAGAAATTGAACATGAATCACCTGTATGTCCTTGCTGAAAAGAAAGCCAATTGGTTTGTTTTAGCAGAAGTATAGCTTGAGAAGTATAGATTGAGGACATTGATCATTCTCCTCTGTTCAGAGTTGGTGAGAATGTAACTGGAGTACTCCATCCAGTTTTGCCTCTCCTTTGTACAAGAAAGATATTAATAGTGAGTTTACAGAAGGGTCATCAAGGGGGTTAGAGGGGCTGAAGCACATGGTGTGTGAGGAGAGGAGAAGAAATGGGTTTGTTAAGAATTGAGAAGAGAAGATTTATTGTTTACAGCTACCTAATGGGAGGTGTAGATCAGGCAGAGCTAGAGAAGGCAGTGATAGGATGAAAGGCAATAGACATAAGTTCCAGAGAAGGAAATTGTGATTAGGTATTAGGAGAGAAAAAGAAAGAAGGGAAAGATGGTTAAAAGGTACCTAAAGAAACTGTGCAGTGTCCATCTTTGCAAATACAAAAATTTGACCAGACACTGCCCTAAGCAACCTGCTGTAATTGGATCTGCTTTGAGGAGGGGGTTAGATCAGATAGCATCTAGGGGTTTCTTCCAGCCTTAGTTATTCTGTGATTCTATCTGCCAGGAGTGATAGTCAGTCCCAGGCTTCAGCTAATAGTTCAAGATTCAACATTGCCTGTCTAGGAATGTGAGTTCATTTTGACTGGAAACCCTAGAATTCTTTTGGTGAGAATACTTGTCTATGCTCTTCCAATTACATCATATCTAGTATTCATGAAAGAAGAGAATTCTCTCTGAAGCACACATAATTGGTGTGATCCTATCAGTCTAAATAATCTAAAAGGAATTTTTCATAAAATATTTTCTGTAGGTAAAATAATAGATATTTGCATGAGGTGAATTTAGCAGGTGAATGCTGTAGATCCTGACAGGCTTTATTACTTGAAAGTAGCACAAGGCTCAAGCTCACACTTGTTTTACAATTGCCATGAATATTCATGCAGGAGTTTTCAACCACAAAGCCTTAACTCTTTGCTTGCAATGCCCTTGGCACTTGTTATTACTTACGTGTACAGGACATTCTGTGAGGAATTTTAGCAGTTGTAAGCAGCATTAACTCTGCTTTCAGCAACTGACCCGAAATGTGTAAAACCACAGAATGAGCATGGAGTTGAAAGAAACTATGAATGCTCTGACACCTCCATTTGCACGCCCTTTAAATCCTCTGCTGGTGTTCTGGTCAGCTTGATTGCAAGAGCTGCTGGGTAGGAGGGGACATGTCATGGAGCCAAATGTACAGTTACATTGTTTGAGTCTGTCTTTGAGAGAACTTAACCTTTCATTAATAATAAATGATGCTAAACTCAAAAGTTGTACAAGAGACCTGACTTCTCGTTGCCATCCAATATGAAGATGTAGTATGGGCAAAGCTGACAACCATGCTAAAGATGACTGAATGATCATTATATGAACCTGTGCGGGTCAGTAAAACCTTCTTTGTTCCAGTAGACATCTAATGGTGAAATATTGCTGGATGTTTCACAAAGAGACAAAGAAAAAAGCAGTGCCAGAGAGACAATATCCCTAAACAGCGAGACCATTCCAGATGAGTTGTTCTGGACTCCTGTTTGTACAACATGGCATATGCACACCAAGGACAGAAGGGCTGCAGTCTTCACTGAATTATGTAACTCCAAAATAAACAACTCTGAAAATAATAGGAATGATAGTTCTGGCATAAACATTTGCTGGTTTCCCCCTTCTCCTTTAATGTACATTTTTAACTTCCAGCTCACTGGGAGTGTTTCATTTCATTACAACCTTTGATGTTCTGGGTTGTTGGGATTTTTTTGTGGAGTTTGTTTGTTGTGGGTTTTGTTTTTTTCTTGTGTGACATTAGAAGAGAGAGAGGATTGATATTTTTCCTTTCTCTTTTCTTTCCAGAGGGTGATTCTTCCCTTTCCTTCATTTGCCATCTCAGACTTGCATGATAACTACAAGCTTGACTGAATCCTGAAGTATTCACAAGTGCATGCTGAGGTTTGTTTCACCCCATTAATGGTGAAAGCAAGCCACAGTCTGCATTAGCACATACGGATCAACAGCATCAGCAGTCTTCACATCACAACACATTTTCAGTTTGTCTTTTGAAATGTTACACTGACTGGCCACAGCTCTCAGTCTGCTGCCCTGTTGTGAACCTGTATTCACCAGCAGGAGAAACAGCTGCAAAAGAAAAGGGATTATGGTTTATGGTTTAATATATTTGGTGAGACAGATGTAAAGAAAAAATGGTGGTGTAACAATGGTTCTTTGCCTTGATACTGAAAAAAGGAGGGTTTTTTAACTCTTGCTAGAGTGCAAGTTCTGCATTCAAGATGTTGCAGCTTTATAGTGAGAACTTTACTGTGCTGTACAAATAAGAAAATGGTAATCTCAGCTCCAAAGGCCTGTGATCTAAGTAAATCAAAATAAAGCATGAGCTTCACCAGTAGTCTGTCCCTGGGGAGAAGCATTGTGTCTAGCTGATTTTCTATAGCTAGAAGACTAGGGGCACACAATTCAGGAAGACATGCAGATTGCTACCAAGAGTAGGACAAGATGATCTGTGAAATGATGTGACCCAAAATGTAAGCACTGGTATGAGTAGGTCATTAGCATATGGAAAACAACATTGCTTAGTTCAGGGCACAAAAAATGAAAAATAAGAATTAAGAGAAAGATTGGCCTGTGGCTCCCAGGATTTCTTGCTTCTCTAGGTGGAATGGGAAGAAGGTTATGTGCTGTTATGCTCTAAGTACCATCATGTGCCATAATGCAGGAAGTGTGGTATGTTTGAAACAGATGGTAGTAAGGCTCTTATACTGTGTAATATATTTGGATACAAGGATGATGCCAAGTAGATTCACAATTATGATGCTCGTAAACATTAGCCATCCTGTATTTCCTGCCTTTTCATTTTCTGAATAACATTCTTGTCCATCCCACCCATTCCTCATTACCTCCTTTCTTAGCTCCCATATGACAGTTTAAAATCTGCAAGCTGTTTCTGAATTGTCATCCTGGGCCTCTAACCTCTCAACCGTCCCTCATTTCAGAGTTATCTCTATTCCACAGAGACTGACAGTACAGAGAAGTTCTATCAGCGCCAGTAAATCTTTCAAAGAGGAATATAAGACAAGTGTGTGTATGTGTGTGCAATTCAATATAGGATTGAAGGGCACTTGGGAAAGTCAAATGGTGGAACATCAAATATGAATGATGGATGAGGAATAAAGGAAGTGCAGATGCACCACAGCATTTGTTCTACCTTTTAAGAGAAGGACAAGTATTCAACCTCCTGAATTGGGAGGCAGGTGACCTAATAATTTAAATGGGAGGGGTAGGGAAGATGGCAAAGTGCTCTGATTTTTTTAATATGAGTTTTTTTAATCTCAGTTTAGAAATCTCTGACTTCTATCTGTGCATAAGGTTATTTAACCTCCCTGTATACCAGTTTCCTCATGTGTAAAAGGCTGATCTTAATGTTTCTTTTACCAGACAGTTAAACATAGCAGTGCAGTTGACTAACACAGACACATAAAGGACACATATAGGATCCTCTCACTTGTCAGGAGCAAGGGCAGGAGTACCATGAATGGCCCTCAAAAGTCTTATTCCTCTGCAGAGAGAGGTGCAGATGCCCATTAGTACTCCCCAAGGACCACAGCACTCTCACACAGATAGTGTGCTGGAGGGAAGCCTAAATCTGGAAGGGTGTAAAACTTTTGTCCTCCTCCTTCTGCATGATAAAGAACGTGGAGGTCCTCTGAGAGGCACAGCATAAAGACAAATTTTACATGCACATTAAGCTGTGGAAGAAGATGCTTGAGGACTTGTCAGGGACAGCAGTCCAGCCCAGAGCCTTGTGTACACTGTGAGCAGTGCTGCAACCCATGGAGCACCTCACATTGACTGGTTCAACCTAGGGACGACTAATAGCTGTCTTCAGTTTTGTAACATGCCACTTCAAACCCAGGAATTGTTCAGGGCTGACAGATCATTTACAGGTTTAGAGCCTGGCCCCTGACCTGCCAGTTCTCCTGAAAGCAGAATGCAGAATCTAGAACTGGAGGAAGTATATTTTGAACATCAAATGAAAAAAAATTGGAAACTGTTTTGAGTAGGCTCCCTAAATAAACAGAAGTCAGTCATAAGGGGAACTTTTAATTGTAGGCCTTGTAAAGACAACACATAATCACCGTGTTTGGAGTAGGAAACTGCGCCAATCAAATCATGTTTATACCATAGTGCAAGTTACAAAGTAAAGAACAATACTGAGCAAGTGTTTTCCAAAGGAACTGCATAAAGGATGTTAAAAGTACAGATGGCGAGAGTCATTTCAGTTAGGCTTTTCACATCTTGCTTTTCTGGGGGAACAGAAAGTACAAAATGCTAGCATACTAACAACATGGGAGAAAGTGAGGTTTCATCTTGCTAGTTATCATGTCATCCAATTAAGATGTGATGATGCCTTTTAAACATTGGGGTAACGTGACCCAGTACTGTCTCAAATGCTGAAAATTCTTGGACTGTATGACATGGAAATATTTTTTCTTGTTTAAAAAGCTCCTCATGTGTACTCACAGCCACTTACTTTTTGCCTCAATATGTCTCTTAGTCCCACTACTTTCAGTGGTATGGAGAAATCCTACCTTTTGTTTGATTTGCTTCTTTTGGAATACACTGCAAGGAATGATTATGCTTGTTTTCAAAGCAGTTGTAGCCAGAAGTAAAAACAGGCAAGAAAAAGAAAAACAATACTGAAACTATATTGTGATATCATTTAGTTCATCCCCTCCTCCTCCAAAGCAGGATCAATGGTACCTTAAACCATTGCTGACAGAGGTTAATTTGTCGTTCCCTGTGGTTCTTTCAACACCAAACAAAAGGATTCTGGTTTTGCCTACAGTAATGCAGTATTCCTTCTGTTTTGCCAAGCCACACAGCAGCAGAATTTTGACTTTATCTTCTTTGAAAAATGGAGCTGTCAGCAGAGGATGATTGTTTATGATAGGTTGTACAGGTAGTAACATCAGATAGCTTCCAGGCGAGCATACTGCTTGAATTATATGAACATCGGTAAGACACAGCAAAAAAATGAAAAGTGTGTCTCAAAGTTTCCTTTCAGTTCTAGAAGTTGTGCCTGTTGTTATCAGGAATGTAAGTTGTTCCTTTCCACTGCAGGCTGCTAGAACCTCTTTCCTGGGTTAATGAGTAAGATTTAAGATTTGATCAGCTCTTTATTTAATCTAAAAGAAAGTGCCATCCTATTCCTTTACATAACAACAATTTGCAGGTGTGTGCTTTAACAAGACCACTCAGTGAAGGATGCCAGTCTATAGATTTTATGTGGCCAATGGGACAACCATGCAATGACATCAAGTGGATACAAATGGGAACTATACCTTTGAATATAATCTTAGACCAGGGCACAATTTTTGCACTCTTTTGCCCAGGAGTATCTGAACACCTCTAGAGAATGTGGCATGTATCTCTATATACAGCTGCACTACCACTACGTTGTTTACCTAGGATGTAGAGATGCATTTACTCCAGCCCTTTAAAACAGTAGTAAGCAACCACAGGTACAGCTAGATCTCTTTTAAATCCCAACTCTACTGTTGCAGACTTTGGCTAAGTAGTAGTGCTGGGCACTTCTGTACTTTGATGCTCATATAATCTTTTTATTTTATTTTGGGATTGAGTTCCTTCCAAGTGCCATAATATCTGAACCAGAAAAAAAGATACCTTCAGGTTAAAATGTCACCATGCCCATCAATCACACTTCAGTGAATAGCTGTAGTTCACCAGTTATTCAGCAGTGCAATGAATAATTCCAGTCCAGAACTTTGCTGCAAGTTCCTCATATTATTATGTCTGAGACTAACCACAACTGAAGGTGTGAATTTCTACTGTATTTCACTAATAAACAGGAATGAAATTCAGGGATACAAGAACTGGATAATCAAATGATGGATCTGGTGTCAGAGCCACTGCATACAATCAACTGGAGCTTCTTGCTGGCAGCCACATATTCTTGTCTAGTGTGATAGAGCAATGTATTTGGGCTGACAGCAAAGTGTGTAGCATACAAAATCGGGGAGCACTTTTTAGTAGCTGACAGTACCCATGAGTACCAAAAAGGGCTACCTGGTTTTGCATGTGCTTAGGCAATGATCTCCTAAAGGATGGAAAGCATTTGGGTTCGTTGGAGAAAGAGAGTATACATTTATGGAGCACAGTAGTGGTCTGGTCCATGACTTGGATAATGCTTTCAGCACTGCCTTCAGTACTGCCTTGGCCTCTGTCTTCAGAGAGATTACCTTTCTTTGTAACTGTCTCAAGCCTGAATGTATTTGCACTTTTCTTCCTCCTCTCCCCCTATTATGATATGAATGTGGGCTTTGAAGAGACCAAGTTGGTGCTGGTCTCTTCTCACAGGTAAATAGTGATAAGAGGGAACGGCCTCAAGCTGTGGCTGAGTAGGTTTAGACCAGATATTAGGAAAAGTTTTTTCATAGAAAGAGTGGTCAGGCATTGTAATGGGCTGCCCAGGGACCAACCCTGGATGTGTTTAAAAGTCATTTGGATGTGGTGCTTGGGGATATGGTTTAGGGTGAACCTTGTAGAGTAGGGATATCAGTTGGAGTTGGTGATCTTGAGGGTCTTTTCCAACCAGAATGTTTCTGTATGATTATATTAGAACATAAACACAATTCCCCTTTATATACCAATATTTCTCTTCTTTTAATATATTTTCCTTTTTCTATTTCTTTATGCTATAGTATAATACAAAGACTATAGCCAAATATTCTTCCTATATTTGGTTCATATTTCGGATTAACATTTCATCCCCTAAGAAAAAATATGCTTCATAAACACATTCATTATCTTCATTTGCCCACACCAATCAAGTTTAATTGTTCAGTTAAATTGCCTGGTTACCTCAATCTGGAGACATTCAGCTGTTTATACCATTTATCCTCACACCAATACTCAACTTTCTCTAATAATAAATGGCTGCTCTTCCATGCCTCTTGGCTAATTGTTCAATTACAAGGGTGTGAGGAGTTCTGGCATTTGAAAGACGTGTGAAAGGCCACTTGTGAACAGCTCAAAAACACAGAATCAATGACATTTATGCAATATGTGTTGTTTCTATGCTTTGCAGCAATAAGTCTACTAAAGTAGCAATAGGTAGAAGAACAACTTTTTAAAATAATGTCTACATTTTTTCTCTCTGATTCCAGTTAAACTTTCTTCTTTTTCTGGTCCAACTAGACCATTTTTAAACCGTGTCTCAGCAAACTCACCCTGCAGGAATATTTACTCTCCCATCAGTCCCTCTGAAGCCAGTAGCTTCTACTCTTACTTCTGCAGAGGAGAGAACTGGGGAGTTTGGAGCTGAGCAGGTTTAATACCAAAATTCACAGTGAAGATGACAGGCTGTAAGACTCACATGCTTTATCTTTGGAGAAAGAGATGTTCATTACTCTGATGCCCCTGTGACTAGACTGTCAAACAGGATGTAGGACTACTTGCTTCAATTGATTTCCCCCGCCCTGCCCCATGATTCCATACTTCTTACGTGTTGTTGTTGGGGTTTTTTTGGTTGGTTGGGTTTATTCTTGTTTTTTCTTCACTGTCTCATCTGCTGGTTTTATTTGTGCTCTCTTCAGGTGATCTTTTTCTCCCAACTCCTAGGCCCTCATTTCACGTCCCCTTCCCCTCCTCCTTCTTGATTCCTCTCTTAGTTTCCTTTCCTTCCACCTGTCTTTCTAGTTCTTCCCTCTTACTCTCTCTGGGTTTTTTTCTTACACTATTACCTTCCTTCTCTACTTCTCTCTGAGGACTCTCTGCCTGTGGCTTTTTCCTGTAGATTGGGCTCAATGGCACCCTTCATGAATGTTGATTATCCTGGTTGGAGCTCTAAGACTATTAGACCAGCTGGGTAGCTCTTCATTTGAATCAGGCCTTGTGGCCATTTACAGGAAAGGAGTGTCACATCCAGCTCTGACTGACAGATGATTGGCAGGCAAGAAAAGCAGGCACTCTTCTCCCCTGGGAGTGCTCAGAAGCTTGCAGAGGGAGATAAAATGTCAAACTGCTCTGAACTGCAGCCACTGCCAAGAAGTCTTGAGAGATCAAACTAGATCAGGCATAATCCCATTTTAGTTTGGAAACCTAAGCTGTGTTGTTTCTGCTTCAAGTGCCATCATTGATGGCATAATTTCTGCATCCTGCGAGAGAGACTCCTATGGGCCACAGTACCTTGGGCAGTGTAGACTCACTCGAGAATTACAACAGGTGCATCAGCTTTGCATTTCATAGAAATTTTGTTATCTACATGGAGGTCTGCTTCTCAGGGAGATAGGTATTCTCAGAACTAAGCTGTGATTTTTGGTTCTTCTTGTTGTTATTATTGACTCTTTTCCAACTGCCAGCATGCTTTGAGCTTAGAAATGTTCAGCTGCCTGTTGCTTCTTTGTACATAAGCACAGTGTGTGTCAGTGCTTTGTAATAGCATGGAATGTAGTGTTAAGGTCATGTCAGAGTCCTCAGAGGCACCACCAAACCTCATCAGAAAATGACTGTGGCATCGTTGTGTACAGTGGGGAATAAAAGGGCAAACGGTTACATTGTTCTAGATAGAATCCTTGCCAAAGATGAGTACTGTGAATCCTAAATATCTTGGACCAAAGCTTCTTTTGGTTTATCTAGCATGACTCTAGCAAAATTAATGAGCATAAGAGGAAATGCATATTACATGTTAAAGCTAAAAATCTGGCCTGGATGACCTTATTAAACTGCCTTATTTCCAGATGAAAATAAAAAATTGAAGTCTTTAACGTAATTTTGCATGATTGGCCACAGGACCTGCTGGTTAAATGAAGAACTTCCTGCTGTTGAAGCTGAAGGGTACTAACCTTTTTGTTGAATGCTCTTCAGCAGAAGCTTAGCAGACAGGAAGGTTAACTAACAGTTGTGGCTAGCATCGTTTTTACCTACTTGCTATTCCTGTCTTTCCAGTGTTTCTAAAAGCAAAATATAGATGCATATGAAAGAGTCTTACCTTGCCAACGTATTGGTAGTCAGTTCCTGTGTATTCCTCCAATAAAAAGAACTGATTCCACATCCAGCTCCTTTTGGAACGGTGGAGGTCTCGCCTGCTGTTTCCAGACAGTACCAAAACTTTTTCCTTTTCTGGAAAGCCACTAGTCCTTTTGGGTAATGGAGTTAAGAAACTTTGGTGGGGCTGACCAGCCCAAAACAGCAGCCAGAAGCAATGGTAAGTTCTCATCATGGCAACACGAGATGGTTTAAATAATGAGTTTTTGTCTTGTCCTCAAGCTAACCTACTTTACTTCTCTGAATCCAATCTCATGCCGTCTTCCTTCTATAAATAGTCTTTGCAGTCTCAAAGGATCTCTGAAAAGAAAAATAACAACTTTAGAAGCATTTTCAAAGGTACTTAACATTCATCACTATAGCAAGGAAGTCAGAAAAGCAGGAGAGTAATAATGATTCTTGAAATGCTGGTTCTAGACATTGCGAGAAGTCTTTCAAGGGATGTGTACTGAGTAGAAGAAAGGAGTCCCTATGCTTGGGGGTTTCGAGTTTGTGGGTCGTTCTTTTAGGTTTTGGTTTTTTTTTTCTCTTTAACTTCATTTACTTCCATTGACTGACAAGGGCAAACCAGGCATTTCTCTTTTTACTGCATGAACTTCAGTATGTAACCGATTAGTTTCTAGCCAGGGATCTTGATGGGGTTACTGCATTACATCAAAGAAAGGCTATGCAAGTGTGCACACTGCCTTCCCAGGAGGCATTCTGTTGCCAGTGTTATGGGTTGAAGAGCCTGGAGTTTGATAACTCCAGACTTTTTCCTTCATATTTAAGGAGTTTTGCCTTTAACTTCATTTAGGAAGGGTTAGGTAAAGAGATCAGTGAAATAAATGTAGATATTTGTCAGCATCTCCCACATAGACAGTTAAGTGGATATTTTGGGTTTCTCAGTTACCTACTGCCAGAGTTTTGTATATTTATATATAGTTATATATGTAAATACTTTCAACAACAGCATCTACAAATAAGCACAGTCTATCTACCTGTGGGTTCTTACTACTGCTTCCTACAGAATAATTACAAACATGATCCCTATCTCTGCATGATTTCCATAACAACAAAAGCTATAACATACAGTTCCTTAGTGCAGTGCAGGCAGGTCTTCTGTTTCTAAAAATGTTGGAAGTTTCTATTCAGGAAGAAGAAATTATACTAAGGATCTCAGTCATGCAAAGTACCTAATTAACAGTTCTGGTGCCCCCAGCATAAGGACGTTGAGCTGCTGGAGCGGGTCCAGAGGAGGGCTACAAAGATAATCAAAAGGGTGCAGCACCTCGCCCGTGGGAACAGACTGTGAGAGATGAGGCCCTTCAGCCTGGAGAAGAGAAGGTTCTGGGTAGACCTTACGGCAGCTTTCCAGTACCTGAAGGGGGCCTACAAGAAAGCCAGGAAGGGACTTTTTATAAGGGCTTATAAAAGGGATGAGAGGGAATGGATCGAAGCTTGAGGAGGGGAGATTTAGACTAGACATTAGAAAGAAATTCTTTACAGTAAGGGTGGTGAGACACTGGAACAGGTTGCCCAGGAACATCCATGGATGCCCCCTCCCTAGAGGTGTTCAAGACCAGGTTGGATAAGGTCTTGAGCAACCTGGTCTAGTGGAAGGTGTCTGCCCATGGCAGGGAGATTTGATGATCTTTAAGGTCCCTTCCAACCCAACCCATTCTGTAAATGAACGAACAGCTTTGGAACATTTATCATATGAAGAAATCAAAATTAGTTGACAGAAGCATTCCACAACATAGAATTTTCCTAAACACTGTTATGTCCAGACAGATCCATACTCTTAAAGAAGGATAGTTTGATTAATTTTCATTTGGTTTTGCACACATGCACAGTGTTTTTTTCTTCAATATTCTGATCAAAACCCAACAAAACATTCTAAACTACCTAAAAATTCAACACAGCAGCTCTCAATATTTGTAAAGACTGGGGGATGACAGTCTGACTATGCCAAACTGAAAAGAAATGGGAGTTTTACTTGTTTTATTTTGTAAGCATTTCACACAACACTACTTGGATCACATTCTATATCACAGGCCAATTTTTTCCATATATTATGTGTGTTTGTTTTCTTTTCAAGGTGAAGATCAGGCAGAATTTAGCCTTTGAGATATACTGATGGAGTTAAAGCATTTACAATACCTCGGGCCACCCACTCTCCTGGTTGCCATTGCTCTTAGCAATAAATTGTATAAAATAACCTCAAGTCTCTTACTGTTCCTCTCAGTAAATCATTTTCTGTAAAGAAATACCACTTAGCCTTTAGATGGATAATAGGTAATGGAACAGGACGGTTCAAACAATATTGTTCTACTGCTCCACAAGGTAAAATACTGTAAAAAGATAACTTCTGGGTGAGAAAGATTCGGGTTTTTGCCTTAAGAGGAAGAATGGAAAAGGTGCAACTAATTCTGAAGCAGAGAAGAGGGAAGGGTTTTTAGTTCGGTCTCATGACAGCCAGAGAACTTTCTGTGGGGAAAACCAACTTGTCCTGTAGGTCATCGGAGCTGTGTCCACAGACACAGGCATACAGACCCTGCAAGCACACACACAGATGTAGCAGTAAGAACAGCCCACCTGCTCACCACAAGAAGGACTCCACAGAGAAGGAACAGAATGAGACAGAGTGACTGAGCTTTACAATGTGCTCCACAACTGCCTTCAGTGTGAGTCATGGAGCACTGGCAAATAAATGCGCAGGACACCAGAGTGTGACGTGGACAGATTCTGGCACTGGGATGAGGTGGTTTTAACTCTCTCTCAGTTCATAGTCTCTCTTAACCTTTTTCTGTAATCTTCTCATTTGCAAAGAGTTTTGTCCTTTGCAGCTCTAACCTTCTAATCTCCAGCTCCAAGTGGAGTCTGTCCTGGTTGACATCCTCCCTGACATGATACGAAAGAGGAAACTGTCTCGTGCCATATTTTTGACTTCTGTATTTTTGCCAGGTTACTTTGCAGGGAGATTGGGATAATTAGTGACCCAGGCAGCAGCAGGAGTAGCAGGTGGCAATGTAACAGCATGGCCATCATGACCTGTGCTTGGAGTGCAGATGTGAAAATATGGATGAGAGATTAGCTCTGGTTACGGGCACGTGGCTTGCCTTATTGGGGAGGCAAGGTCTACAGTAGGGAGCAGAGCATATGAGCAAATCTATTATTCACCTATTAGTGAAGTCTGCATGGATTGCTGAGGTGTGAGGGTTTGAAAACCACTATTTGACTGGCTTCCTCAGTGTTCATCTCATTATCTCTACAGCAAATTTCCACAGTGGGTCTCAATGCCTCGGCTCCTGGGTGTAACATTTCCTTAGCAGTGCTACCTGGAGTAGCATTACAACACAGGATTTGTGCCAGCCTTTTAAAGGATCAGTCCTTCAAATGACAATTGCCAGGAAACAATTATTCCTATGGGGAAATTCTCTGCACTTGAAGTCAGCTATTTTTCATAGCTCTGATGTCACAGGAGAAGTTTTATGGTGCCTCATGCTGAAATATAGCTCATGAGAATGATATCCTAACTGTGAAATACAGCCTTTGACTCTGCACTGCAGAGATGTGCCCAAAATGCTGAAATAAGGCTGTGATCCCATAGTGTCCCTTTCGACTGGGTAATCTTCTTGAATCAGCAAAGCAGCTAAGGCCCAGCAGCTTCCTTGTGAGTGGCAAGAGACACACACTTTTGCAAATCTTGGCTTAAGTGTGCAGCTGGGGTAAATACCAACTGAAGTCCAAGATGTCCTTGCCCTGTAGGTCCTGAAAACTGGTTTATGAGTTGCTGATAAATTCAGCAATTTAAAATTAAGTGAGAGAAGCACTATGGTCTGAGCTAAGCCTTTACTAAAGACTGAACTCCTGTGGTTCTTAAATGCCATTTTGTGTTCCAGTCCCAGTGTCTCTGCTCCAGAGTCTGTGCAATGGAACAGTTTTTCTCATGCAATCTTCTATCTTCATTTTGAGAAGTCATTCACCAGGGATATTTTATTTTCTTTAAATGTAAATGTACAAATTAAACTGATGGGACCTTGGGACAGGAGGTAAAATTTATTTTACTTCACTTTGCACAAAGGCAGGCAGTAAGACAAAAGAGATGCTTTAAACATGGCATTTCTCTCAAGCATCAGCTGGTCAACTGGTTGGGGAACTCTTTGTATTAATCAACTGTCAAGAGTTAAAAATTATTTTAATGTACAACAGCCTCAGACAGCTGGCTGTCTCTGTCAGCTCAAATACATAGCAAAGCTGGGCTTTTTATAAAAGAAGGAATCTACGTGCCCAAGCTTAAAAATCCTCCCAGTCTAACTTTAGGTATGGTGATTGCTAACATAAAAGCAATGTCACTTTCAGTCACAGAACTGTCTTCAGTGTGACAAGTCACAGATTTAAAGTTTATGTTCATGCCACTTTGAAGGATGAAAACCTCAGACAATTGCTTAATCACTATAAATATCAACTAACTTCAGAATTATTTCCCCTAGGTGATGATACTCATAGTCAGCCTTTCTAGTCACCATCCTTGCCAGTATCTCATTAATGTAGGCAATGTCTTAATGCCACCAATGTGCAAATTTAAACTCTTTAGAGAAATATTTTATTATTTCAATTACAAATCAATGAAGAAAAGTGTCCACTGGAGCCATCTTACAAATCAGGGAGATGAAGATGCCTTTCTGGCACAGTGACAGAGAGCAGGTGTGGGTTCTTGACTTGAGGAAGCCAAAAGTGGTTCCACCTCCTCTCTCACTCAGCACTGTGGGTTGTGCTGCTCCTCTTAGTTGATGGTTAAATAAATCAGACTAGGAAAAAGCTTTCCCATGAGAGGCATCAAAAGAGATGATTTTCATTTCTTCCTATCCAATCCCATAGTGCTCCTCTCTCAACAGACTCTCAAAGAGATATGCTTTATACATTGTCCTAGACTCTGGACTCGAATATAATTTCTTTTCAGATCTCACACATTCAATTACATTTCTCTCTTCATTTCTGTATTTTGGATATTATGGGCTGCTGATTGTTTTAAATAGCTTTTAAATATGCCAACAACCATTAGTGTCTTTGAAGTTTCCTATATAAGCTTTATTCAAAGAGAAGTACCAGTATAGTAGATTTTTTTTTTTAGTCCTTAGTCAGTTTATTTATTTATCCCAGTAGAGTTTCATAGTTTGATGCTTGGGTGCGAAGCTTCACACATTAGGACTTTCAATACACTGGAATGAAAATTAATTGTATTTTCAAGAACTGATCATCATGAGTTTAAGAAACTGAGGTGTCTTAAACCACAGAGTACAGACCTCCAGAGGCTAGATAGGTCCAGGAGGTGGACTGGAAGGTGTGACCCGTTGTTACTTCACTACCAAAATGCCTGCATCTTCCCTTTATAAATGAACAGCATAGGCTGTTCAGCTCCCTTCTCCTGTCCCTTCTCCCTTCCTGGAGCAGGCTCCCTTACCTCGAGTTCGCGAGGCAATGGGGCCAGGAGCTGGCAAGCTGATTTACCTGCGTCATTCAGGCCTAGGTAAGGAGGTATAGGGAGATATAGGGAGGGGAGGAATTTGAGGCCTGGGGTTTTGGCCTGGTTTGGAGGGAGGTTATGGAAAGATTTGGCTTAATGAGATTCTGTGGTAGGCCCAAACTGGAGAACTGGGCAGGAGTTGGAATCTGCTTTTCATTGGTGGCTTCAAACTAGAGAAAAGCAGATTTAGACTGGATGTTAGGAACAACTTTGAGTGTGGTGGAACACTGGAACAGGTTGTTCAGGGAGGTGATCGTAGACCCATCCCTGGAGATATTCAAGGTGAGGCTCAACAGGGCTCTGGGCAGCCTGATTTAGTGAAGGATGTCCCTGCTGACTGCAGAGGGGGTTGGACTGGATGACCTTTGGAGGTTCCTTCCAACCCAGACATTCTTTGATGGCCATGAAGATGCTCAGAGGGCTGGAGCACCTCTGCTATGATGACAGGCGGCGAGAGCTGGGGCTCTTCAGCCTGGAGAAGGCTTCAAGAAAACCTTGTAGTAGACTTCCAGTATCAGAAGGGGGCCTACAGGAGGGCTGGGGAGGGACTATTGACAAGGTCTTGTAATGACAGGATGAGGAGGAATGGGTTTAAACTGGAGGAGGGAAGATTTAACTACATGTTAGGAAGAAATTCTTTGGAGTGAGGGTGGTGAGACACTGGCACAGGTTGCCCAGGGAGGTTTGTGAATGCTCCCTCCCTGGAGGTGTTCAAGGCCAGGTTGGATGAGGCCTTGAGTGACCTGTACTAGTGGGAGGTGTCCCTGCCTATGGCAGGGGGTTGGAACTAGATGATCTTTGAGGTCCCTTCTAACCTAAACCATTCTATGATTCTATGACTTGTGTCTTTTGGACGTTTTTATACAGTTTTATATAGCTGTGAATAGTACTTCCATTTAAACTTCTTTGCAATCCTGTGTGGAACATTTCCTTTACTCTCCTTGGCAGGCATAAAGAGCATTCGTCTTTGCTCCCTAAACCCAAGACACTGATAATGTACTGTTATCCTCACACTGAGACTTAACGAGCAGGTGAAAGTTGATAGAAGATGTGGCATAGTAATTTAGTAAAATGAGCTTAAAAAATTATACTAGTATACCCTGGGTAAGTGTAATTCAGCTAACAGGGATACTTAGGTTTAGGTTTTGGTAGTTCTGTGTTTTATTTTTTTTTTATTCTTCATATTTTTAGCACAATAAACTGCATCTCCCCATCATGGAGATGGCTTAGGTTCTAGGGGTCAAATGCACAAAGACAGAGAATAGATCCTGTTCTTTCATTCCAGCAATATGAGTGCACTGTTTCGTGTGCTTTTGCTGTCCCAAACCCCTGATTTACAGTTGGTAGTGGGAAGATGCAGAGCAGTCCTTGGCTTCAACAGCCACACCTTTGGAGGGGAAAAATAAAAAAAAGAGAGTTCTGCCCTGGAAGCTTTAATTTCTATTTAATTTTGTAGAAGATGTGGGGGTGCACTAAATATATTCTGATATCATATATTCTAGATGCTTACCCAGCCATCACCAATTGAATTGGCCAAGAAAGCTAACCCTGCTTAACTCCCAAATAATTCTACAGAGCAAATAACCAGGCGCAGTAACTGGAGTGCAGGCTTCAGCTTCTCCAGCTTCCCTGTGGAGGAGAGTCAGCTGCTAGTAAAAGACCACACAGTGAGATACTCTCCTCTCCCCAGGGTCCTGCTGGAAGGACCTTCCCCTGGCTTAAACATGAGGGGCAAGTGTTTAACACATGAAGCCTAAGAGAGAGAAGATATCAACACTGAGGAACAAGAGGTTGGGAAGGTATTAATGTGAGAGGACCAGATAGTGAGTCCTATGTTGGTTGTGTAAGGTGTGGTATGGAACAAGGCATGCTAGGTAAAAATCTGGTGATTATTTGCTTAGCTTTTGCCTTGTTGCAAATCCCTGCTGGAGAATGACTGTCCAAGTCACTAAGAGAACTTGAAGAGCCAGGACCCTAGGACATCATTGAGGTTGTCCTTACAAACCTTAAGTATTTGGTTCTGTCACCCTGCAGGTAACACTGCAAGGAAAGGATTAAGGCTGTAAGGAAAATCTGCAGAAAAATTACTTCCTTATCGTGAGGGAGAAAGGTTAAAATAGCAATAGCTGCAAAAAGGAAAGCATTCCAGTTAACAAAAAATGAGAAGTTTCCAAAGTTATCATATTCACTTCTTTTAAGTATCATATTCATACATTTTAATGTATCATATTGATACATTTTCATACACAGCAAAGAATTTCTTGTTAGATATTTTCAGTAACAGCTAAGTTTCATGTGCTCAGAAGCTGTAACACTGCAGGCTTGTCCATAATTGACTCGGACTTAAAGAACAGTTGTGGAGTTTGATCTTACTTTACAATCATGTTTCTCTTATGACCAGGCAGATCTGAAAGTCTCCATCTAGTAATGTTCTCAAGTGTGAATTAGATTTTGCAGCTCTGAAATCCAAATGCCTCTTTTCCTGGATGGCAAGTCCACGAGGCATTCATTTGTAAATACCAGTTGCAAACAGGACAAAAAAGTCACATTTTCAGTGTAAAGGCAGCTGATGAAATGTTAATATTCCAATCTTCACTTTTTTCTTTTGATATCTTTGTTATATAAATCCGTATGCTCTAGTGATCATTCCTGTAAATAACAAAACAGAGCCAAGGGAGAATTCAAACTGAAAGATTTGTGGTTTTAAACTGGAGGTACTTTGTGAAGGCACCAAGTACACACGATGTAATTGCAGCCAGCAGTGGTTGATTATAGTGTCTTTCAAAGACGTTTGGGTTTGGAGTTTTTGTTTGTTTGTTTGTTTTGGGGTTTTTTTTTGTGGTTTTGTTTGTTTGTTTGTTAATTTAGTTCTCTCAGCAGGGAAAAAGACCCAGAGTTATAAAAATGCAGCCAAAATGTTAAGATCACTACTATCTCTGTCTTGCACTGGGATCTATTAACATGGTGCTTTTGAACAATGCAGCTCCTTTAACCCTAGTGGACCTGAATGCAGATGAGCATCAGCCTTCACAAAAGCACACATGGACAAAGGGGAAGTGAGAAATGCATCTCCTTCTTCAATTTGTGAATAGCAGTGGCAAAAGATGACTATATAACTTCATTGAGAAGGTGGTGAGTGCACTGATAACATTTGACTGCTCTCATTTTTTTTTTCACCTAGCATTTGAGAAGAGCTTTAATGTCATCTTGTTTCAGAGATGACCACTTTAAATCCCTGTGTCTATCCACACTGCGAGTGTATCTTTTATTTGCTGTGCATAAAGAGCTTCAACAAACAAGATAGAGGAAAGGCACAAAAAAATTGGATCTTGATTCAATTGTATGATTGCACTAGGTGACTTTTTTGTGTGCTTGTTCAAGAGTATCTGTGGTGGGGCTGGAAACTGGAGTCCTATTTCTGTCATACAGCACCATTTTAGTCACAAATGTATTCTTTCTTTCTGATGGTGTGTGCCAGTCCAAGGCATGACTGTGCTTTAACCACCACATGCACCTTTGCTGCATATGCTGCCTAGACACTGGCATATGCTGAAGAGTGTGTGGACATTGCAACTGAAGCACCTGCAAAAAGATCTGACATTTCTTAGGTGTGCAGGCAAGAGCAGGAACTGCTGCTAGAGCAGCAACCTTATGTATGTGTCACAGGTAGTCTCCTCTGCAAGCAGTTATGTGGAGTGAGGACAGACTCAGCTCTAGCAGATCCTGTCCCCTTTGTAAGCTACCTCTCCTTAGTGTTAACGGGAAGCGGGAGCTGGTCTTGCCAACGGCTTCTAGCATTGCAAGTGCTGTGCAGGGGGGCTTCAATGGTATTTCATTGTCCTCCTGCAGAGGGAAGCATTCCACTACATATCAAGAGGTCCCTGGTTCATATCCAGGTGCCCCCTCTGACGTGCATAGTCGGGGAAGGAAAGGCTGTGGATGTCGTTTACCTGGACTTTAGTAAAGCATTCGACACCATGTACCACAGCATTCTCTTGACTACCCGTGGCTTGGATGGGTTGACACTTTGGTGGGTATAATAGTGGCTGGCTGGCCCAAAGAGTAGTGGTGAGTGGAGTTAAATCCAGGTGGTAGCTGGTCACAAATGGTGTTCTCCAGGACTCAGTGTTGGGGACAGTTCTGTTTAATTTATTTAGCAATGATGTGGATGAAAGGATTGAGTGCACCCTCAGTACATTTGCAGATGGCGCTAAGCTGGCAGGGAGCGTTGATCTGCTTGAGGGTAGGAAGGCTCTACAGAGAGCCCAGTACAGGCCAGATTGATGGGCCAAGGCAAATTGTATGAAATAAAAGAGGCCAAGTGATGCAATTGGGTCACAACAACCTCACATAATGCTGCAGAGTTGGGCAAGAGTGGCTGGAAAGCTGCTCAGCAGAGAAAGACATGAAGGTGCTGATCGACAGCTGACAGGATATGGGTGAGCAGTGTGCCTAGGTGGCCAAGAAAACCAACAGCATTTTGGCCTGTATCAGGAATAGTGTATCAAGCAGGACCAGGGAAGAGATTGTCCCTCTGTACTTGGCAAAGATGCCTTAGGTACTGTGTTCAGTTTTGGGCCCCTCAACACAAGAAGGACATTGAAGTGCTAGAGAGGAGCAACAAAGCTGGCGAAGGGTCTGGAGAAAAGGTCTTATGAGGAGTAGCTGAGGGAATTGGGATTGTTTAGTCTGGAGAAAAGGAAGCTGAAGGGGGAGCTAAGCAGTCTCTACAACTACCTAACAGGAGGTTGTAGCAAGGTGGGTGCTGATCTCTTCTCCCAAGTAACAAGTTCTTAAAGACTGGAACAAGCTCCCCAGGGAGATGGTTGAATTCTCATCCCTGGAGGTGTTTAAAAGATGCATAGATGTGGTATGGAGGGACATGGTTTAGTATCAGACATGATAGAATTAGGTAATGGTTGGGCTTGATCTTAAAGGTCTTTTCTAGCCAAGCCAAATATAAAAGAAGGGACAGGTATGAGACTAATAAGTAACAAAGAATAATGCTATAAATTATATTAAGTTGTTCCTTGGTGGAGAGAGGACCTAAACAGTTAAGCAATTGACTACATATAGCAGGAGACCAAATCAGACTCCTACTGCTGTGCGTATCCAGTACATGGATCTTTTATTCCTGATCCATAACTTAATGGCAGAGAGTAGCAGAATTGTATGGCATCATAACCAGAGGGTTTTCAGTTGTACCAAAAGTGCCAGGAAAATGCTGTAGGAAAACCTTACTCCTTGTTGTGGTACTTGATGAAAGTCTGCAGTACTGTCAATCCCGTTGTGAAAGTCGTTGCGGTTCTCAGACACAGAATGAGTTACAATCAAAGCTGCCCTTGCTTTTATAAAGTTTGGGCTTTCTCAATCCCTATTTATGTATTTTAGGATGGGAAACTAGCAGGTTCTTCAAAGTGAGAGTGTAATCTAAAAGAAATTCAGTCTACATGATGTATTAAAATCTGATGTCTGAAAAGGAGGCTAGGCTCCCTATCCAGCTAACAGAAAGCAGAAGGCTTTTGGATGATTTAAGTGCCAAAATAAAGCATTTTGTTTCTGCTCTGAAAAAATACATGGCTTGAATACCTCTCTTTGTGGTGCACTTTAGCCTCTGGTATTTGAAGTCTCCTAAACAGGCTCTTAGAATTAATCAGTGAATTCTTAGGCTGTCCTTTTGTGAGCAAAAACCAAGAGTCCATTCTGAGGAAGAATGAGATGCCAGTGCCCCAAAATCTCTAATAAGGGAACTATGCCAAATCTTTAGACACATAAAAAAACCCCCTTGTCAGCTTCTTCCTGTATTCTTCTTATTGTAGGTGAGCTACTCTGTTTTGATTTTTCCATGCACACTCAAACTAGCATTTATTATGCACCCACCTCTCAGCCATTGAAGAAAAATCATCTCCAAGCTCCCACAGAAGAGACAGAAGCATAGACAACAGATGCTTTCTGTAGCTGATCAGCAGTTACTTAAAGCTAAGGTGTCAGCGATGCTCTCCAAACACAGGAGACAAATCTGGGCTTGCAGCTGCTTTAGTGGCATTGCAGTTCTCTTTCAAGTATTGGGAGTGTGATAATGAAGGTGGATGCTGAACTGCCACATGCATAGGCAGGAATAAAAGGAGGAGGTGAAGTTTCTTTTTCAACAGGCACAAGCCTCTCTTCCTGTCAAACACTGACTGTTTTTGACAGTAGTAATTAAGCAGTTCAATAGCAGACACTAAAAGAAAATTTCTTTGACAGGAATGTTTTGGTTGTGCTTTGGGCAGTGGGTATTGTTGTCAAACACAGTATTAATTGCTAAACACCTTATTTATTTCCTAGAGAAGAAACACAGGCTGAGATAGCAGAATTGTTACAGCAAGTGGTACGACTGTGGGTTACAGTAAGAAGAGCTCATCTGATTCTATTACAGGTATATTAGAGCTTATGCACTTTTCATATGTAAAAGAGAGTTTTGGTTTTTTAAATTTATTTACAATGATCTGTAATTTCACACTTCTAGGACAGCCACATGCACACACAATCATTACTACTACCTTTTTGTTTGGTTTGGCTTGTTTTTCCCTTTTGCAGTTCTCCCCCTTACAGATATTCTCCTTGCTAACCCCATTCCCAGCATACCTCATTTCATCCGTGGCAGAGCAAAGCAGCTGTCTGTCTTAAGCAGTTTTCCAGTTTACCAGCTGCTGTTTGCATCTTTTTCTCTGCTAGAGGCTTAGTGCTTACTGTATTTTTCTTTACTTCTTGACAGAAATGTATGCTAATTGGCCACTCTCGAGTTAAGTCAAAACAATCACTAGGTGGGACATTCAGTACTGGACCCTGAGAGGACAGGAATAGCTTGACCTTTGGCTTTGTCTTTGATTGTCAAAGGCTTTCTTATTTCTTTCTTTTACAGTCATTTACCACTGTGAAATGGATGCAGAGTGCTACCAAATCAGTAATGCCTGCAATGCTCAGTTTATTGTGGGCAAGTGAATTCCATTTGTGCAAACAGGCTCCAACAGGAGCAATTCAGCTGGAAAATGGAGAGATGCCCATTAAGACTCACTTCCTTGTGAATGTGCTATTAGAAGAACTGTAGATTAGTAGGTCATGTCTCTTTTTTGATTAAAGAGTCTATTATTTCTTGAATTGTGATAGTAGCTGGCTATACTAAAATGCTACAGCTTCTTTAAACCCACTTAATGGTACACCTATTAACTGCAGAGCTTAGGAAGCTGTAGTCAAAGACAGAGCCAAGATAGATCTGCTGGCCTCCCTTTTCAGATCTCTTGATCCTACCTAGTATCCTACTAAGGATCTAAGAGGTCTTCTCAAAAAGGACTAGAATAGATCGCAGAAAATAGAAATACTCATGGTTAATCCTCCTGGCCTATCCTGATGGCTAGCATTAAAAAAAGCTGCAGCAGTGAGAGGAACTATTTGTGGTGTGATATAAGAGTTCTAGTGAGGCCATTGTTGGTCTTTCCTCCCAAGTGACTATCAATAGGATGAGAGGAAATGGGTTTAAGTTGTGCCAGGGGACGTTTAGATTGGACATTAGAAAACACTGCATTGGAACAGGCTGCCCAGGAAGGTGGTGGAGTCACCATCCCTGGAGGTGTTCAAGAAGCATGTAGTGTAGGTGTGGTACTTCAGGATATAGTTCAGTGGTCATGGTAGTTGGGTGACAGTTGGATTCAGTGGTTTTAGAGGTCTTCCAACCTTTAGGATTCTAGGATTCTGTAATGATGTGGTAGTCCTCTGTTGTCTCAAAACAATCCATGTGGCAGAATTGGGCTGATAGCCCATAATGACTCTATGGTCTCAAACAAGGTGTTACATAGGTGGTCTTGAATAGAAAGGGTGGTGGCCTTAACAGCTCTGGAGGAGATCTGCTGGCTTTACAGTGAAAAGAGATAGTTCCCGGGGAGGTGGGAACTCCCTCTTTAAAACCACTGCAACAACGCCACTGAAAGGCCAGAGGAGACATTGCACTGGAGTGCATACCTCACTCTGGCACACTTCTCTTTGGTTTGGAGACACACACACTCCTCAGAAGGGTATAAAAGGACTACAACTTCCAGGGTCCATATGTTGCATCTACCATAGAAGATCCTGCTGAGATGTACATCCTTCACTGAAGGACTTGAACCATGCCTGTGAACCTTCATGACAACCAAAGGTGGTGATATCTTTCTTTCTCCCTCCTTAACGCTCTCTTTTTTTATCTTTCTCTTTTTTCCTCTCCTTTTTCTTCCCAGTTTCTGTCTGCTTCAGTCCATTACTGAGAGTTTTCACTGTCTCTAACAAATCAAACTCATCAGCTTTCTGGCATTGGTTTGCTTTAATTTACAACAAGAGAATTTTTGAATCTTAGCACGACCTACTCCACTGTCCAGGGTTGACTTGGGACACCAGGTTGTGACAACTTGGTGCCATGGTCTAGTCTCGAGGTCTGTGGTAATGGGTTGGACTTGATGATCTTTGAGGTCTCTTCCAACCTTGCTTATACTGTGAAATGTCTATTAAATATAATAAGGCACACTTGAAGTTCATCCAGGGTATTCATAAATGCTATACCATGATGACAGGGACGTTCTAGCAGTGTGACTAGTAGGACATTCTTGTCGAAGCAGGATGGTATCTATTCATCATAAAACTGCATGCCAGGAGCATCTACAGCCTGCCTCTGTCTTCACACAGAATCACAGAAACATTCCAGTTGGAGAAGACCCTCAGGATCACCAACTCCAACCGATATCCCTACTCTACAAGGTTCACCCTAAACCATATCCCCAAGCACCACATCCAAACTACCTTTAAACACATCCAGGGTTGGTGATTCAACCACCTCCCTGAGCAGCCCATTACAATGCCTGATCACTCTTGCTGGGAAAAAAATGTTGCCTAATGTCCAGTCTAAACCTACTCAGTCACAGCTTGAGGCCATTCCTTCTTGTTCTATCACTGTTCACCTATGAGAAGAGACCAGCAGCAGTCTCTCCACAAGGTCCTTTCAGGTAGCTGTAGACAGCCATGAGGTCTCACAGAATAACAGAATTAACCAGGTTGGAAAAGACCTCTAGGATTGAGGCCAACCTCCCCTCAGCATCCTCTTTTTCAAACGAACCAGCCCCAGCTCCCTCAGTCGCTCCTCAGAAGATTTATTCTCCAAATGAGAACAACATGAGGCAATACACTTCACAACTTCAGTGTGTATTTCCAACCAGGATGACTCACTACTTAAGTTTTTTTTAACAGTGAGTGATGTTTCTGAAACTCTTGAAATTACTTGAATAGGTAACATGCATACTTGCTTTTCAAATCACTAATCTGAGAAATGGCTTTCTTTTTTAAAAAGGGCCTTTAAATATGTTTTCGCAAGTAATTTTATGTTTCTCAGAATATGAAAATGTGTAAAAGAATAATGTTGCTTGCTACTGAATAGCTTCTGAAGTATTTAATAATACCACTTATGTCATGCGCTCTTTGAAAAATCTTAATGTGCTGTTTAATTAGGAATATTTAGGCAATGTGAATAGCAAGAATATATTTTACTATTTTTTTTGCTCTCTGAATTCACACAGCTCTGCATACATGCACTGTGAACATCAAATACTACAGAGGTAATTAACAATTAACCCTTTTGCTTGTATTGTTAAAGCCTACTCCTCTGGGCATTGATACTAGTAAGAAAATTCCTTTTAGTGGTATGTGGTCAAAACCCTGTAAATATGTTGTTTCTCAAGAGTGAAAAAATCCCAAACCCTAAACCCAAGAAAGAGTCTGATTTGACTTAAAAACAATCACTGTTCACAATATTGTTAAATTATTTGTAATTGCATGTGGAATTTCTTTGGGATATAAACAGAGTTTATTTTTTGGAAGTAGGGTCTATAATGGAATTATCAAAATCTTCCCTTTGTGTAATGGAGAATTGAATGTGATGCTTTGTGTGGAACTGCTTTTAAAAATAGGCTCATTGCTATTGTTTCCCATGGAAAGGAGTGGGAGTCATGCTGCAACTCTTTACTGTTAATACTAAAAAACTCTGATCATCATATACAGCAAACTGGTGATGAGAAGCTTCTAGGACAGCTCTGCTGTTGCATTTTAGACAACTGAAGGAGCTAATCCTAGAAGTACAAAGCATGTAATGCAAGTGGTTGTTCTCAATCCAGGATTCAGCAGAACATTGTTCTCTGTGCACTACAAAGACTGCAAATTTTGGGTTTGATTCTGAATTAATTCTATAGAGTTGCTAGGATTTATAGTTGAGATCAAAACCACTGGATAAGTGGCTTGGGAGTAGCAAAATTAAGAGAAACTATTTCTGTATAATTTTTGCTTTCATGCTCATAAACAGATGTTTCTGTTTAAATAAACAAAGAGAAAGAGATACTAATCTGGACAAGAGAGACTTCCTTCTTATTTCAGAAAATCCTTTTCATCTAAAAGGTATTCCCCTGAGCAATTAATGCTCAAGGAAACTATATCCAGTAAGAAAAGCAACTTGACCAACTGAATCATAGAATTACTGAATGTCAGGGGTCAGAAGGGACCTTGAAGGATAATCTGGTCCAGCCCCCCTGCCAGAGCAGGACCCCCTAGAGCAGATCACACTGGATCCAGATGGTTCTCAAGTATCTCCAGAGAGGCAGACTCCACAATCCCCCTGGGCAGCCTGTTCCAGTGCTCTGTCACCCTCACAGGGAAAAAATTCTTCCTCAGGGTCACATGGAACCTCCTATGCCTCAACTTCCACCCATTGCCCCTTGTGCTGTCACTGGACATCACCAAGAAGAGGCTGGCTCCATTCTCCTGGCACTCATCCCTTACATATTTATAAACATTAATGAGGTCACTCCTTAGTCTTCTCCTCTCCAAGTGAAATATCACTACAATCTCTGACACTTCTTCACATCAGAGAGGGGTAAATGTGCTGTTCTTCCATTAGTAGAAAGACTACTCTGTATGCTTGCAGCATTTATTCGAGCCAAGACAAAACTCTGATGCTCTTACAGAAAGTGGTAAACAACCAGCCTCAGCCTTCTTGAAACTGGTGAGAATTTTGTGTTATTAGAGCCTTTGTGTCACTCCTAATTATTTTTAAAAATTATTTCTTACTTCTACTATTCCTTCTTTTAATTGTTGTTACTGTTTTTATTAGTGAAATTTCTCTTAGCCAGTTGTTAATGACTACAGCTGATGACACCAGAGCTTAAATACCACATGAAGTGACCAAATGTTTGCTGCCTGTATCTAGAGAAATCCAGGCTTTTACAGCAAAGAATGCATGCAATTTCATTTCAAATATTCCTAAAAAGATTCCACTTATTTGCACTTACAATGCGTTTCACTCCAATATCTTAAATATTGCATGCACTGTGACTGTTGTCAGCTTAGGCTGCTTCCTTCTGCAGAGATAAAAGCATCTTTCCTGTCAAGGTCACTTAGCTTTGATCCTGAAGTCCTCCCACTTTCTGCTTTCCAGTTTCCTTCTCACCTCTAATTATGGGCAAACTGATGTAAGCTGAAAATTGTCCAAGTGCCCTGAAGGCAAACATCAGTGTTTATTCACCTGTCTAAGGTATCCACATAGTCTCAATTACTGGGGAGTTCGATCACTTAATAATCTTTGTTGTATTTATCCTCAGAGTAATTTTGAGAGAATTGCAAGGCTACCATTCATAAAAATGGAAACAGAGTGAATATAAAGACCAGACCTTCAAAGGCATTTTGAAACCTAACTCTTACTGTAATCAGGTCAATGGCATTTAAGCCTCTTATTCCATGATGGTTTACCACTAATTCAAAAATGGAAGAGGATATGGACACAGAAAAATCTGAGGAATCATTCTAAACTGAAGAGACATAAGCTGGAGTACATCCACATGCATCCTTCTCATTACTCTGAAAGATTTCACCTGCTTCTGCTCAAGTTTTGACAACTTTTGGTTTTAATGATTTTTTCCTAAATACACTGGAAGACATCTCTACTTTTGATGATATTTCTCACCTTCTGAGTGAAGACAAGTATCAAAACACAAGCAAAATTAACAGCAGCAATTTATTAACTCCATCTATACATTATCTGTATAATTCATTGCCTTGTAGTGAAATGTTACTTAGCTAATCCATATTTTTTTTGTGTGTTTTATAGGAAAAATTAGATTCTCTTTCCTATTTAAAGCCCTTGCAATTTAGCAACAATGAGGTGTTAGTAGATACAGGTAATATGAGGAGAAATCTGCCCTGGAGTTATCTGTCTCTGCTCCCTCCCCAAAATCTCTACCCAATACTCCTCATGATTTACTGCATATTATTTTACACTGTAGATTTTAAGAGGACTTATTTTGAAGTATGAGCACTTATAAAGCAATAGAGTTGATCCAAGATTCAGGCTGTCTAAGAAAAATACGGTATTTCACTAAGTAGGTAGCCTATGATTTATTGGGTTAGATTTTCATGCACTTCTCTTTGTAAATGCCTGAAGTTTGTTGGAAGTGTGATATATTGTCATTTAATACCATATTCTAAGTGTTGAGCTTACATGAGTATATAGAAATCTATATATTAAAAAATACATTTATATTTATGGCTTACCTCTGTGCTATACACTGCTACCTCTACTAGTAGTGGTTGCAGTAGTGCTAGTATTGCTGCTGGGACATGAACTTTGATTTCAGTGCTGAATGGCTGAAGTGTTTGCCTCAAGTTAGCATCCAGAATAAGATAGAAGCTTAAAACCACAAGGCACTGTTACTCACAGAATCACAGAAATCTTCAGGTTGGAAAAGACCCTTAAGATCACCAAGTCCAATTGATATCCCTACTCTACAAGGTTCACCCTAAACCATATCCCCAAGTACCACATCCAAACAACCTTTAAACACACCCAGGGTTGGTGACTGAACCACCTCCCTGGGCAGCCCATTCCAATTCCAATGCCTGACCACTCTTGCTGGGAAAAAAAGTTTTCCTAATGTCCAGTCTAAACCTACCCAGTTGCAGCTTGAGGCCATTCCCTCTTGTTCTGTCAATAATTACCTGTGGGAAGAGACCAGCACCAACCTCTCCACAACATCCTTTCAGGTAGTTGTAGACAGTGATGAGGTCTCCTCTCAGCCTTCTTTTTCAAACTAACCAGCCTCTGCTCCTTCAGTCATTCCTTGTAAGATTTATTCTCCAGGCCCTCAAAATTGGAAGGGTCACTCTCTATGATGTCAACAGAGCTGAGTGACTTCAGCTTGAAAGAAAACCTCAGGTATTTGGGGGAATAACATCAAACACTTTGTCTGCAGTTTACTTGACCGTACTGGGAAAAGATCAGGTAAACAGAGTTTTACTGACAAAAGCATTAACAGAATTGCTCTGTATGCATCAGCAGTACCAGTGTGAACACAGCTTTTGTAGCCTTGCACCTCAGGAAGTAAGATATTGCCATTGCTATAGAAAAACTGCAGATTTTGTTTAACACAGGCCATTTTAGGCCTTGGCTGTCCCCAAGCTTACGGTAGCTTCTTTTAGCTGAACCAGCAATTGCCTGACCAAATGTCTCATGCCCGGTTTACTTTTTGTGTTAGCTTAACTCTGTGAAAATTGCTTGGGTTTACCTAAAAAAGTTCTACCATGTATGTTGTCCCAGCATCTCTTACATCAAAATTCTGTAACTAAAGTTGGGCACTAATTAAAAAAGCAGTGGTAACAGACTGCATGAAGATGCCATGCACACCCAGGACTGAAAAGGAAGAAATTCTGCCCATCAAAAGCATACTCCTCCTAGTGAGGAACTTTGGGCATTAATTAGCTGATGTAGCTACTCATGCAAAAGTCGAGCATGACATGACAAAAAGATGTAGATACCAGGAAGCTGATGACTAATAAATTGGATTGTGCCATTAATGAGAATTAGAAATAATTAGATAATATGGACTATGAAAGTTAGCATCATCATAACTGGACTTAGAGTTCGATTAATTTTGATTTTACTGCTGAAACATTAATTAGATTAACAATAAACTCTAATTGTTGGCTCTGCATATAAGGTGCATTCTCCTGTGCCCATAATGAGATTTTGACTATAACACTCTTTGTCAGGCAATTTTTATGCAGCAGAAGTGTGGGAATGGGGAAAATAACGAGAACTAGCAGCAAGGAGAAAAGGAGTGGCAGCAGAGAGGCTCCTAGCTTGTCAGCGCTTCAGAGCTGAGGCACAGCTGCTTATCCAGCTGTGAACCTGGGATGCAGCCAGATGAGGAAGGCTCAGGGCACACCTCCCAGATGTACCTTTTCACTGAATTTATATGAAGCTCATGGAAGTGGCATGCTGACATATCGATTGGCAGCACAATATTTTCTTTGGCTCCAGCCCAGCAAGGAATTTGAGTAAGTGTTCCTCCCATGTGCTGTCCACTGGGAGCAGCTTTGAAGACAGGTCACTATGTGTACAGTCACAGGGGCTGTGATTATGCTCTTGGTCACAGCATTAATTTTGCTCTGGAAGCAACCCCCTATTCTCAGCAGTTTTACACCACAGGGATGAGCTTCATGCCAGAACAGACGGCATCAATTCATTAGGCAAGGCTGACAGCTCAGAGGTGCAGCCTGAGGAAAACATGGGTGAGGGTGACTCTATAGTCACTCTGCCAGTCTCTACCTTCCCAAATCTAGAAGCTGCAGACCAAGACCATCCTGGGCATTGGGCTCCCTGTGCTCATAAGCTATGTGGGCAGCCTGTGGAATTCAGTTCCTGTGCAAACAGTGAGGTCTGACGGAACATGTCCTTTCTGGTGGTGTTTGAGGGTTTTAAAGCTCCTTTAACAACTCTTAAACAGATCCTTTAGTAACACAGGGAATCTGAGAGAGTGATGGATGGTTCCCTATTTGTATCCAATTTCAATGTATGGTGTGACATGTGAGTTGGTTTTCTCAGTCATTTAAAAAAAAAAAAAAAAAAAAA
>WBNM01043003.1:80528-118649 GCA_013399055.1 Ramphastos sulfuratus
AAAAGGAGGAAAAAACCAATATGCTCTTGAAAAGAGCATTTCATGTCAGTGAAGTCGTATACCCACTGAACTGACATGGTGGGGAAAGGACCACAGTCTGATTCCTGTGGAGTCTCCCAGTTAAAAGGTACTTGAGCCATGCATCCTGGATAAACACATGAAGGAAAATGAGTTATCTTCAACGAAAAATAGCAATGTCTAGCTTGTTTTGCCTTTCCTTTTCAAGAAGAGGAGTACAATATATTATCCCTGTCTAAACTCTGTTAAGCCTAACATTAGGATTTATTAATATTACAACTTCCCTCCTCCATTCCACCAGGATAAGAATTCAATCTTTTTTTCCCAGGAGCTGCATTTTTATGCATAGTTATGGGTAGGCAAGGTTTGCAGAAGGTGACTCCCTACAGAAAATGTGTGGCTTCTTAATGTCAGTTTGTTTCTGCGTTTGCTGGAGGACTCGGTAGTAATCTGGATGAATACTCATTCCAAATTTTTAAGAAAACATGATGTCCTAGAAAGTTGTATTTGGTTTGGCTGAGCTGGAGTTAATTCTCCCCTCAGCCAAGGCCAAACCAACACAAAAGTATACACTAGCATGAAATGTGAGACGGAAAAAATAATCCTCATTCCATTTAAAATGAATTGTTACAAAATGGAGAGATTTCCCTTTGTGTTCCAAAATAATTAAGAAGAGTTGAGCTGTTTTTTTAATTACAGCTGTTTGGACTCTCCGTCTCTGGAGATGCTCAAGATCTGCCTGGACACTTTCCAGTGTGATCTGCTATAGGTGATCCTGCTCTGGCAGGGGGGTTGGACCGGATGATCTTTTGAGGTCCCTTCCAGCTCCTGACCTTCTGTGATTCTAAGAATGGGATGGGAAAGAGATAGGTAACTGATGAATGTGCTTTTTCTGGTGTGGGGGGATGTAAGCACAACTTGTGGCTGAAGGAGAAAGGAAGATTGTCAGGTGGTCTGTTGTGCAAAACATTGAAAAACTTCTGCTGTGTGGAATCTACATGTCAAAAAATGTGCTCTTGTGGCCAAGAAGGCCAATGCCATTCTGGGGTGTATTAGAAGGGCTATAGTTAGTAGGTCGAGAGAGGTTCTCCTCCCCCCTCTACTCTGCCCTGGTGAGGTCACATCTTGAATATTATGTCCAGTTCAGTTTAAGAAGAACCTCATGGAACTGCTTGAAAGAGTCCAGCACAGAACCACAAAAATGATGGAGGGAGAACATCTTCCTTATGAGGAGAGACTGAAGGAGCTGGGGCTCTTTAGCTTGGAGGAGACTGAGGGGTGACCTCATTCATATGAGGTTTATAAATATGTAAAGGGTGAGTGCCAGGAGGATGAAGCCAGGCTCTGCTGAGTGATGCACAGTGACAGGACTAGGGGCAATGGGTGAAAGTTGAAGCATAGGAAGTTCCATGGAAACATGAGGCACATTTTTTTTTTAAATTGTGAGGGTGACAGAACACTGGAACAGGCTACCCAGGGGGGTTGTGGAGTCTCCCTCTCTAGAGATATTAAAAATCTGCCTGGATACATTCCTGTGTAATCTGTTATAGGTGTTCCTGCTCTGGCAGGGGGGTTGGACTGGATGATCTTTGAGGTCCCTTCCAGCCCCTAACATTCTGTGATTCTGTGAAAATGTTTGATTTCTTTTCTTTCCCAGGATATATGTGAATGGAATGCTTCTAGTTCTAGATGTGGAAAGCAAGGTGTTAAAATGCAAAACTGCAGGAAGAAAACTGGAAGTAGAATGGGTCACCATTTTACTTCTGAACATTTCAGAGCTTGGGAGGGATGTGAAAGGAGTTACAGAGAACTACGGATCGATCAAACAGATTTCCCCTTGGGTCTGAAAGGGAGTGTGTGCTGCCATTGTATCTCTTCCAGCCACTGTGAATGGGACAGTACCCCATCAGCACTCTGAGTACCTCACTCTATTCCTCATACTTTTTTCTACATCAGCCTTGTGGCTGTGGGTCTTCTTCAGCCTTCAGCCTGCAGTGACATTCATTTTAAGTCATTTGGTTTTTTTTCCTGAATTGCTTCTAATTGCAATTTAAGGCTGTTGTATTGTACTTTGCTTTCATCTGCATAGTAGAAAAGCAAAATCTATAAATTCTATTTTAGACAAGCAAAAAAGCTCTGAATAATTTTTAAACTGTTTTTTTTTTTTGTTTTACTTGGTGCTATTTATAAGCTTGACCTCCAGCTCCAGGCCCCAGCTAAGCTCTGTAGGAAACCACATTAAGTCTTAACAAGAAAATCTTTAGGGTGAGATCATAACAAATAAATAGAAAGGACTCATAGGTAAACTGCTATTGTTTCTCCTTTTTTTGGTGTGCATTATAGTATTGCTGTGGTTTGATAGAATCAAAGTAGTCTGGCTTTTGTATTCCCACAGCTGGTCACAGGCTATATGAACATTTTTCAAATTCAACCTTCCACCCAGGACATGTAACTAGCTCTCAAGGAGGCATAAAGGCAACATCCCAAACCAGTGACTGCTGCAGATGTGTTCAATAAAAGAAGAGCTGTAACTACACAAATTACCTTTGCTAAGCTGCAGGGTGCTGCAGAACTCCCGGAATGAATTTCTCCTGCTACAGTTTTCGTTCTCTCTGCTGGTTGTGAATGAACACAAAATAAGAAGAAATCTCTGAAAGAGGTTATAGGCCTGTACAAATATCTTGCAAGAGAATTGGGCTGCCCGTGCAGCTTATTTTTTACATTGCAGGAAGTTTCTGGGAGAAAAAGGATTCTACCTCTTTAGAAGCCTGTGTGAGTAGGACAGGAATGTGAGATACTCAGCACAGCCAACTGGCAATTTCATAACAGGTCTTGCAATAATTGATATTTTAATTAAAGCCCCAGCTCCTGGAGATAGGTAATTGTCAGAGCATCTCCATTTTCATTTAAGCTTGTTTCTGGGATCATATTTGCCAAGTAACATTTGGAAACATAACCTGCACCCTATCCACTCCAGAGGCGGAATGCAATGAAAGGCAGGGTGCACTTAAAAGGCATTTCCCTTGTTTGAGACAAAATACCTCCTGAATGGAAAGCCAAGCTAATACATGTTGAGGTCAGGCCCCAGACTTTCAAATGTAGCATGGTGAATTCTAGAAGTTTAAATTGAAGATCTAAAATGTGCTGGGACTGAAAGCAGCAAATGAAAAAAGTTGTGGCAGCCTGTCACGGGGAGGAGAGTGGAGGGGGAGTGCGAAATACCTGATGGAACCAGGAGGAACTGAATAGTCATTGCAAACTCCTATCTGCTAGCTGCATCTTGAGGAGGAGGAGAAAAAGCATGCTCCCTGCCAGGGAATCAAAGCTAACAGAAAAACTGCTGTGTCACCTTTTACTGAGGAAAACAGCTTCTTAAAGAGCTTGATTTACTCTATCTTTTGGCTCCAAAAATACCATTAAAGAGTATATTCAAAACTGTATGTTAAAACCCTAGTTACAGCCTATAAACAATCCTGACTCTCTCCAGACCTGAATACCTGCCTAAGGCTCAGCCCAGTTCTTTGACCAGTGGTATCCTCAGCTGTGTAAGCACTCAAAAAAATCCACCTGCTTCTTCTCTGGCAGAGGGGCAGAGAGGAACTGGTTGTATTTTGGTTTCTAAGTGCAAAGGCAGGATTTCAATTGTTCTTTCATACTTGAAGGTCTGTTTTATTTCTCCTAGCAACTACTTTGTAGAGACCCTCCTACTGCAGAACGAACATTTTCCTGGGAAATGAGACCAGGAGTTTACATAGTGGAAAGATATATGCTGCTGGAGTTTTATTGCCCTTTGTGAATTTGCTATGCACAATTAGTTTCAAAATGCTATAAAAAGAGCCAACATGAAAGAAAATTCAAAACCCTTAGTGAAGTGTTGCCTTTAAAAAATAACAGCATTTTGGCTTCAGGCCGACCATGCTGAGAACAAATGGAAGAAAAATTCTCTTAAAATATTTAACATTACACAGTGGATTATACTGGATTACAAATAATCAAACATGTCTGTTTATTTTATACAAGACATTTGTGTCAAGTGGAGTTCTGTAACTTTCATGTATGTTTGTTACTACTCAATAATACTAGAGTGAAAGCTTTTTACTGGCCAGAAAATACTACTTTGTTCTTTATTGAGTTTTGCCTTTTTCTTGCATCTAGTTAGAATATTTCTTACACAGACTTTGAGATGAGTAATGTTGAATCCCTTTCTAATCAGTGAATGACAATTTCTTCTTCCTTTCCCCCCTTATGAAACATGGCATGTTACACATACAGGGATGGGTCATGGAGTGATCTAGTTTGTTGAACCAAATGGCCAGTGTGAATACAACCAGTTTTACATATAATCTGCTCTGGCATCAGCTGACAGCATAGGTAATTTCATACCTTTTTCTCCCAAAAGGGGCTGGTAAGAGTCTCCACTTACATCACTGGCAGAGTTTTAGGAACAAGCTTTATTAATTTGTCTTCTTTTAAAAGGATAAGTACATCAGGAAGGGGATAAAAAAAGGGAGAAAGGAAAGGAGTAAGAGTGAGGATGTGGGATTTTCAGGGACAAAGCTGTTTGAGAAATGTGAGGGCAACTTTCAAATTATGGAAGTAGTATTTGTCCAACCATTGAAATAAAATAGGCAATAGGGTCAATCCTCATATCCTGTGTCCTGAACAAAAAACTTGGGCCCTGAGGCTCACTATTTAGAGCCTTTGAACTTTTTCTCAGCTGCCAGCTTACTCTGGTGGTGCCAGAATTCCCCAGGCACTGGTGCTTCTGCCATCAAAGCCCTCCAGATGCATGTACTTCTGCTACTGAGAAACGCCAAAATTATGCAAATCTGATGCAGGCAGGCAATGTGGCAGCTAGTACTTGGCATGATTCACAAGTTAGACCCTCCTTTTCCTCTATCCCCTCAGGAGCCTCAGCTGGGACATCAAAATGTATCCACCGAATTGGAACAGCATTCAAGACCATTTCGGAGCTGCAGCCACTGCGTTGGTGGGGCTTTGTGAGCTGGATCCTTTCCAAGCTGTTGTGGTAAGGCTGTGTGACACTCCAATATTCACAGCACCCAAGCCATCCATCTGATGGTCCTAACCACCACATGTAAGCTTCCTCTCCAGCCTTTTTTTGGCTCAGTAGCAAAGGGAAAGCTTTGGCTCAGGTTCTTTCTCCTGTTTGATGATTTTCCTTCTCCTTTTACGGACAAACTATGAACTGTATTGCAGCTTTACCTTACACAACCAAATGGGCCCAGATGGAGTGAGGCCTTGTCCACATGTTCTTTCTCAGCTACAGCTGTGTTGGCTTCAGAGCCTTTTTGTCACCAGACACTCATCTGCACATCCTGCTAGGAAAGGAGGTTGTTAGCTGTACTACACCTTAATCCATTTCAGTTAAAATAAGCTCATTGCAGCTTGCAGATTTCTAGAGAACCCGTAGTCTTGACACAGAGGAGGTCAGGAGAGCTCCCAGGAGTGCTTCTGTGTAAACATCTCTGAGAAGGTAGCCTGCAGGTGAAAGAGTGATGTTTTCTTCACCAGCATGGCATAGCCAGCAGAGGATGTAGGAACAAGACTTCAGCCACATTATAAAATGAGGGCTGTTGCAGCATCTGTGCAGAATAGATGGAGTGAATTGTGTCTGAACCCCTGCGCTTCCTTGTATTTCCTGGCATAGTCTGCAAGATGCCAATTTAGCTATTATGGTCTAATAACAAAATGGAAAGCTCAATTATAAAAGATGAAATGTTGCACTAAAGGTTAATAGAATGGGCTGATAAACAAATCAGTTGTTGCATTTCATCTTGCTGGTACCACATTACTGTTTTGTCAGTTGTGGGCTTCCATCCTTTCCTTCTCTGTGTTTCGTTTGCGGTGCAGTTGCTTTATACATTATCTGTCTTCTCTTTGAACATAACAAAGTGTAACTAAGACTGAGCTATGTCACCTTAGTTAAAATATCTCCTGTTCTTCTATAACTCAGACCGCATCTCTTGCTTCAGTCATGCAGAAATGTATGAAATGGGAATCAGATTTGGGGTATTTAACTGCAGTGCCAAAAGGCACAGAGAGCCCTGGGGAGCTGGCACCCTGTCTTAGCTGTATGTTGTTGGCACCAGGGAAATTTGAGATGAATGTATCTGATGGAACAGAGTCTGCACATCATCTCCATAAAAATCTCCAGTTGCCAGTTTCACTGGATATTGTACACTTAGGCATTTGTGCCAGAGTTGAAAAGCACTTTATAGGCACTGAGTGGAGCCTTGCAGCACATCTTTATGCTAAATACTATCTTTATTTAAAAGATTGAAAGGAGAAGAAGAAGAGGAAAGGGAAGCCAGAGCGAATTAGTTACAAGAGAGCCTTACAAAAATAGTTCTGTGAGTTAAGGTAGTGGAAGTTAGGCATCCCGCTGTCTTTTGTGCATCCCATGATAGCATCTAACTGCCACAGATGAACTCCCTCAGGGAGTTGCTCAAATCTCTTGAAGTAACATTAAATCTTTGGAAATCTCATACAGAAGAGTTTGTCAAGCCTGAGCCAACTGTGATGAGGGCTGAACATTTCTAGCTCTCAGCCTATAGAAGTCTAAGGGCATAACAATGAGCCTGAATAATCCAAGAGTCCACCAAACCAGTGCTCTAGTCAGCCAAGTGTGCTCAGACACAAATGACTCCACATGCTCTGGCTGTGTTCCCAGGATTAGTTCCCAGGATCCTGGTACTTAGGATGGCACTGGGTAGCCCATAAAAGGCTAACACCTCCATGGTGACTTACACATGGTGACTTTCCTGCTTCAGGAAGGAAAATTAGCTCATCTTACACCAGCCATTGAGAGACAGCACTGCTTCTTGGTGTAATTAGTGGCAGGGTAGAGAAGGACCAGAGGCAGAGAAGACTACAAGGAAGCAACCTGCTTTCCCTGAAGTATTGAGATATATGAGGTAGGTTTTTTTTTGGTGGCAGAGAGTTCAGAACTGCTCAATATTTGCAGGGTTTGGGTTTTTTTTCTACTGCTGACCCTTTGATCTGTATGATTATACACAGCCTTTACAACCCTTTTAAATTAAAGGATATGTTTTACAATCTCATTGTCTTTTCAAAAATCAAACAACATCTCCAACCCAAAATCTCAGCAAAACAAAAGACAAATCCATGCTTATAGGCAAAAAGTACAAAAACAAAAAAGCACAGGGACAATGCAAAGTAAGACAGGAATTCAGTGCTACGTGCTAGTTCAGTAGAGATGAGGCACTGTCAGAGCTTTTTTTTCCACTTTGGAATATGGTTTAGTGGTGGTGTTAGATAGATGGTTGGACTCCGTGATCTTTGAGGTACTTTCCAACTGTAACAATTTAATGATTCCATGGAACATCTTCATATATTTTATGGTGTGTTGCAAAACTAGCAGGCTTGGCCCCAGTGCTTCTCTGATCACGAAGCAAAGAGAAAAGCGATAGCAGAAACCAGAGCTATGTCTGCTGATGCAGTAAATGCTCTATCACCTGCTGAAGTACTGCTGCTAGAAGGCTGCAGGTAAAAGTGTGTGCATTTGCTCAGGTGTGAACACAGGTATTGCCTCTCCCTTTATTTACATGGAGTTTACACAAGCTTGTTCTAAAGGCTGGCACATCTCATCTTTGAAGCACTGAATTCCTCAAATTCTATCCAAGCACACTGCCAGCAGTCCGCAGCTGTACACAGCAAGAGTGAGTGAATAAGCCAAGTGTGACTAGAAGGAAAGCAATGCTGCTTTGCTTTTGTGTAATCTTTCTCTTTTGTCCTGTGAAGGACGCAGTTTAGCAGAGCCTTTTACTTTCAAACTGTAAGCTTTTACTGATGGTTGCTAGCAAATGTGAAGATAAAGAGTACCCGAATGCTTTGCTGAATTGAGGCCTAAGAAAAAGAGCACAACAGAGAAAATGTTGATAGCTCTCTAAGAAATGATGGGCCAGCATCATGCCAGTAGAAGTGCACATAAAACCAGTGGGGCTTACATGGAAGGTATGGATTTCTGCATCTTATCTCTCACTCATTGAAATCAATGAGTTTATGTCTCCAGGAAGTTTATTTAACTTATTCCATCCAAACAGGCACTTTGTGTTTGAGACAAGTAGGGAAGAAGGTGAATGAACTCTTCTGATTGTTCTGAAAGTTCAGGGTAGCCTTAGATTTTCTCCAGTGACAGAACTGTGAGTGTGGTGGAAGGCTCCACGTGGGAAGCAGCTTTGTACTGAGACTTCCCCTTTGCCAAATGTCAAAGAACATTTTCTTTTACAGTAGATTAGCAGACTACGAGTGAGGTGACAGTTTACCATCTATGCTGGAGAACATCCCACCTTTGCCATTCCCAAAGCACAACAGGGTTTCTGAAACTGGGAAAAGCAAACAACAATCTGGTAACATAAATGTCTTCTCAGTTAATTGAGGTAACAATTACCCTCACAGGGACAGAGAAGGGAGAGAAGAATTTGAATATGAATGTTCCCCCCTCCACACACACACACACATATATACCTCCTGCCAAAAGATGCATCTGGTTCTATAAAAATCCCAGATCCTCTTGTGTGAATGCAATCTGAAGTTATAGGTTTGCATAAGAAGCAAATCCTCAGCCAGAGGGCTGTGAAGTATCTGTCAGCTTGTCAGCTGGATACACACAGAGCGAGCTATTTAGAGCTGATGTTGCTACTTGGAAGACAGAGCCTTCGTTATCTTTATACTTCTGTGCACCTGTGGCCTATCTCGCTTATTTCTACTTGCATTTACCTCACCTTGTTTGAGCTAAGGGCAACTTCAGATTAAGGGGCTAACGTTTGGCTGCGCCAACCCTTGTGCCTGGCAAACCTTTACCCACGGACAGTGAGGTGCTGCCTGGGAAGGGAGGGTCCCCACGTGGAACAAGAAACATGTGTGTAAGGAAATGACAAACTGACTGTTTGGACAAGTAGTCAACGAAGCCCAAGGAAGTATATTTGACCTGTCAGATTTGCAGGGAGGTAGCCTGGGAAAGGTCTGCTTTTATGAAGGAAGCAACTGCAGCACAAGAGCCATATGAAATAATATTAGGTGAGATTCCCCAAAACCTCCCACCCTTGTCTCAGGTGATGTATGCTCTGCTTTAATTTCTGGTTGAAGCAAACTAGAGGCTTTGAACAAAAATCCAGCCAAGATAATGCAGGTTAAACAAACAGGCTTTCAGAAAATCCTAGTACATGGTTGATCATATCATTCTGCAAATAACCACCTCTGTAAGAGAGGGCAATGACACCACTGACTCTCCAACTTAACAACCAAAAGGAAGAGAATAAACAAGGCTTTTGGTCCCATTGTATCTAGATCAGCAACAGGGCTCTATAAACTACCAGAAGTTACACAAAGTAGATACTGCAATGCCTATAATGTCTGTGCCATCAGAATCACTTCTGAGATGCAGGTGTTGGCTAGCAAACTTGAAATTAAATCCCACTGTGCTTTGCTTTTTCCTATTCCACTGAAACACATGGGGTAGTGTTTCAGTGCTGATTCTTCTCAAAGTGTGGTCTGTGACAGTGATCTTGGAAAACAGGTTTGCGAGGCGAACTCTCCTGTTTCTGCTCTGAAGTGCTCTAGCAGATTAAAAACAGTGGGATGGAGAAGGAGAGGTTGCTGAGCAGTTAATGGCACTAAAATGGGGAGATTGCATGTTGTGATGAACATTGCCAGCGTTGTTGACCTTGCCTGGTGCATGTGGTGCTGATTATACCAAAGGATCAAGCAGATGTGAAGGAAAATTGAGTTTCATCTCCTCCCAGCTATCATAGGCCTTCTTTGGTAAGTGGAGGATTATGATACTTTAGGAAAATAACTCATATGTCTGTGTGTGGCAGCAATAATGCTGAATTTCCTCCCCACCCTCCAACCAGAGTAACTGTGATTGATGCAGCTGGCTACAACCTATAACGAACACTGAGGTTAACTGGAGCCAAAGGCACAGCAGTAGCATTACTCTGCAATGCACTCATGTGCTGTCATTAATTTTCCTATTTGTTTGACTTTACAAAAACACATTGGAAAAAAATTGTGAAAAGAGCAGAAAAAAAAGAGCTCAATTATACCTTTTACAAGGTAGCACTGAGGATGGTGAGGAGCTGAATCACCCAAGTGCTTGATGACATGCATTTGTACAGCACAACGCCTCCAAGTAACTGGAGAGCAGGGCCATTTGCTACATCTGTGTTCTTCTGACTCTTCTGGCTGGCACACTAAAAGAGTGGGCATCGTAACACTTCCAGGCCACAGCTATTTTATTCCAGCCCACAGCAGTTCATCTTAAATTGGGATTTGAACTCCTGAAGCACTGAAAAAAAAGTAATGTATGGAACATGGGACTAGAGCCACTGATCTGTGTGAGAGAACACACACATGGCAGATATAGTCTGGTATCTTTTCTCTGAAGGTGGCCAGCATCTGGTGGATGGTCAGCACCTAGAGGAATGGTCAAAAATCCCAACAATAGGCTGATGTAGGTATAATCTGCTTTCCATGTGGAGATCCTAATCTGGTAGAGTTAAGAGACTGCTTTGAACTCTGAAAATCTGAGGTATAATGGACTTGTCAAAAGCAGCTGCAGGTACCCTTGGGCATACTTGTTCAGAGTCTGCTGTTTGTGTCCACGTGTCCCATTCCCTTTTGGACATTAGCAAAGCTGAGCTTAGCAGGGCTGTGTGTTGCTGTCATTTCTCTAGTATACATTAATGTTACATGAAAGAAACCAACCATTTCCTATCTTTGGTATTTACACATTTAAGGATGGGGCTGCAATGCTTAGAGTTGCGGGGTGCACTGCAAAGCAGCCATAAGAGCAGATGGTAGCAGGACTTACAACAGCGATGTGAATGAGAACCAATAAAACACAGATATCTGACAAATGATGTTTATCTCTTGCTGATCCCATAGTCTTGCACAAATACGCAAGAGGAGTCAAGCCTATACAACACGTGAAACATTATATACTTGTCAGAATGCTCTAAACAAATGCCCTCTTCTCCCAACAAACAATGCAGTTTAAGATCTTTTGCTTTATTATAGGAATCAAGAAGTCAAATGATTCATATTCTTATATAAAATAGATTTTTTACAAGGTTTTGTTTGAATGAATGGTGACTGTCAGCACAAGACTGTATTAGGATGTGTACAAGGAGAGCTCACAGTGTAATGTATTATCAAGGACACAAACTAAATGCTTATTATAGGGAAAATTAGACCCTTATGGTCCACTTGAAGCATGCTAACTTCTAATATCTTTGCAAGATTTCAGGACAAACAATAACATGCCAGGTGCGAAATGTACTGCCCAATTCATCCTATGAATCAAAAATAAATACACCAAGAAAACTGACAAGTGTCTCTGTACTGCCTATGAGAAACTCCGTATGTGTGTTTTTTCACACTTGCACCCTCACAACATATTGCAAGCACGTGAGAGAAAGGAGGAAATGGGAGCAGGGGCAGGATTCTTGCATGTTATAGATACTGCTAACAGCTTATTTTAGCCTTTCTCGAAGATCTTCTGGTTGCTGTATTTCATATATGAGAAAATGTCAAGATCCTGTCCTTGTTATCACTTAGAATCTAACAGTAATGTGTGCCCCGATGAGACTGTTTTCTTGGATATATTCTTATTAGTGCTCTTAAACATGTATTTTGGTATGCCTGTTTTGCCTCAAATGTCTCCAGTGCAAAACTCTAAACATACTGGAAAATGAGGACATAAACTTTTCCAGCTTTTTGCAAACAGCCAGACTTCTGGCAAAGAGGAATTATTACTGCTTTTGTACTACTACTTTCTTGGGAGACATGAAGCCCTGCTACCGTGTCCAGTATTGCACAGAATGAGTGAGCGATAATGTGTCATTGTCAATCTAATTAATAAGCAATGGAAAAGCTGGCAAGTGAAATTCAAGCCCCTGAAAATGATTTTTGGATGTATTTCACATGCCTATTTTTAATTATTCATTAAAAGAAACCAGAATGGCTGACAAGATCGTAGTCTTTTTCAGTAGGTCCTCAAAAGTATTCAAGATATCAACTCTACCCATGGTGGGTGTTTTTACTGGAAATGTAGGAAAAAAAATAGGAAAAGCATAGGTACAACTTGAGGCAATACATTCTCTAGGTGTTATTGTCATGTATTACAGACAGAAGCACAGTGTTCATGTGTCATGCAAGCTTGTATTTCACATGGGGATATACTGACAGGGACATCAGACTCAGGGCGGTACGTTACCACAGTGAGCAAGACCTTGCTTTTGGCCAGTATCAAACAGAATTGTTTTACCATGCAGTTTTCAGCTCATCAGCATGACGTTACATGATCCAGCAGAAACCATATGGTGCAAACTCCTACACAGCTGCAAAGCACTCAGGCTTTAAAATGAGTGCCACAAATCTTTTTGCCAATGCTTTGTACTTCTAGAAGGGATTACAAAGATCGCAATGCACAGAAGCAGCACAGGGGACCCTGACTCAGTCTAAGCTGTAGTTTAAGAGCAGCTGGGGTAGTTTGGGGAGCAAAGATGAGGGCTAAAGGTGGCTTTAAGTCATCCTTATATCCTACTGTTTTTCTATCAAGATTCTACCAGATCATACTCTTGATCTCTTTACTTTATTGCAATGTTTTGCCATTTCCAAGGTGCTTCTGCATCTTGTACTTCAGGTCTCAGGTGGGTAACAGGATGTAGTGAAGGGTGAAGTGTGCTGTGCACTCCTGCAAAATAGATGTCTGTTATGTGGAGACTTGTGATTATGGGAGAACCGGACCCTGTCCCAAATGACTCCTTCTAGTGCCATGTTCTCAGGAAATTCAGCAATATTTGGAGTAGCCTGAAGGCTATTTTAAGTTGTGCCAGCTGCTAAACACAGCAGGAATTCAACAGGGTGATAAAGGACATTTAAGACTAAGTCCTGACTTATACTCTCTGCAGAGAGTGTAACACAAAAACTGCTAGGACAGCTCTGCTGAGTCTGAGAATTCACCTGTTTTGGGATAAGCCTTCAAGAGCTGAGCGAGAGGTGATTTATATTAGAGGAATGGTGCCAGTCTGCCCTAATGGAAACAGGGTTTGGCTCTGGAAAGGGAATAACAATAGCAGAATTATTTAAGGCCCATGATTGATATCTGAGACCTAGCTGGCTCGAGGCTGGGCTTTTTGGTATTTGATTTTTCATTTGTTAAACTGGTAACTTGACCCATTTTCAGTCCCCATTAATGCAACTCAATGGCACGAGTGCTTTATCAAGCCAGTAAAGGATCCAGCTTATAGAAACAGATGGACAAAATTGTGTCTATATTATCAAACTCATAACTGATCACAGGCATCATGTTCTGACCATGAGCTCCTTCAGAGCTCTGAGTGGAGCTAGTAAAAAGTAACGAAAGGATGGGATGTTGAAGGAAGAATCTCTAAGCTCTGTGCTTTCACATGTGATTCAAAAGCTAGGATTTTGAAATGACACTGGGTATAAATTGAAGCTGCAAGAAGCAGCAGTATGTCCAACTAAAAGCATGCTGCCTTGTTAACGTGTATTGAAAGAGGGATACTGAAAAACTTGAGGAAAGAGTTGATGCAATCAGCCCTTGTAGCTTCCTGTGCTTGCTACCTTGGTAAATTTTTGTGCTTGCCAGAAAACAAATATTCATCCTTTATGGCCTGCATGATGCTAATGTAAGTGTTGGAAAGGTGCCAAAACCACCTTCTCATGGGGAAGGCACAGGCTGACCCAGTACATAGGCTCTGGAGCTCAGAGAGGCAAGGGTTGTAGTCATATGATGCAGGGCTCAGACCAAGAGATGAGTCACAGCACCTCACTGGAAGTCTTTGCCCCCACATCTAACACAGAGAGGTCTTCATTGGTGCAGTCCTCAGCCACTCTGGTAGAAAGTCTGCACACTCTGTTTACGCAGCAGTGGAGACTGGTTTGAGTAATTCTGGGTGATTTTGCACTCAGTCAATACTAATTACTGGTAGTAGCACGGCAATGTATTGGTGGTGGCAAATACCTTTTAAGCTATTTCCACAGCACCACTCTGTCCCATAGCTGAATGCCTCCCCAGGGAAAGCCCAAGGGAAGCACATGGTATTTTTATCCCCCTGACCCACATTCTGTCTGTGCTTACAGCCCTTTGTGCTTGTCTGACAGCACCATACAGCCCTCCCTCACCCAGGCTCCTCTCCTTCTGTCAAAGGACATGACCTGGCCTTACAATGGCCCATGGCATCCTAAGCCTCATTCTGTCTGCTGCATCTAGGGCATCCCAGGGTGATTTTGCTGGAAATGTGTCACAGCCCAAGGGGATGACTCAGACCACCAAAATCTGACTACCCTGCTCTCTGGTGGAATTTGTTTCTCCTCCTTTGTTGCTCGAAGAAAACCTTGCAAAACTAGATTCGGCAAAAGAGCGGGAAAAAAGATTGTCCGGGTCGTTGGGGTTTTAACAATTAAAAGTGATGCCGCAGTGCCAATTTGAATGACAGATGTGGTGGGGCTGAATTTCAGGCAGATTTGCGCAACATTTGTAGGGGGGGTGCTAGGAAACAGTCATTGCAAGCGTCCAGACGTACTGCCGGCCCCGGACCGCTTCCGACTCCACAGCGGGTCCAGGCCTGGCTCTGTCCGAGGCTCGGGCCCGGACCCCATCTCCGGCCCGTGCCGGCTCCCGCTGCCTGGAGGCGCCACATGGGGGAGCTCCAGGCTTTGCAGACCGCCGCCGCCCGGGCCTAAGCTCGTCCTCACATTCGGCTTTAAACCAACCTGAATCGGTGCTTTGAAGGGTTATGTAGCTCGGCAAATAATTTAAGGGTAAGAAGAAAAGCACTGCCAGTATTTTTAAAAAAAAAAAAAAAAAAAGAGTATATCCATCACTGATCTGTACTTTAAAACACAAACGATTAATCCTTTCACTGTTTCTTAGTACTTGACTGTGACAAAAAAGGGGGGGAACTGTTTAAAATGCTTGAGCATTTTAAACAGTTCAGCTGGAAGCATAGAAATTAGCATTAAGTGAAATATTTATGAGAGCTTAATACAGTTTAAGATTGTTATTTTCTCTGCTGTAAGGTGCCAGGGCCAATTAGCTATTTCAAATTAGGTAGCCTAAACCAAAAGAGCATGGGGCAAGAAACAGTGGCCAAATAGTTGTGATGAGACTGTGAAATGAGGAGAGATTGACCGTGAAGTTGAAGTAAATACTTTTCTGACACCAAAATATAAAGCTACTATAGCATGAAAAGGCAATGATCAAATGAAAGAATGAGAAGGGAAAACCATGCTCAGAATTGAAGCTATCACCTATCGTTCTCTTCAAATTCTGTCTGCTAAACATGAAGCCTTTTGTTTGTCTAACTGTGCATCACAAAAGTCTACTGCACAAAATGTAGTGGGGTGCATTCCCCTCTATTCAAATTCCAAACTTTAGTCCTGTTTTGGGAGAGTTCTATACAAAGTTCTATACAGTCAGGAAAAAAAAAGTATTTAGTTTAGTCTTTGAATGACTCAAAGTTTGTCTAATCAGGATGTCATAGACTCATAGAATCATANGGGGCTGTCTTGGGGGCTCCAGAACTGTACACAGTACTCCAGATGGGGTCTGACGAGAGCAGAGTAAAGGGGAAGCCCTTGCTCTGCTGGCCATGCTGCTCTTGATGCAGCGCAGGACTCGGTTGGCTGTCTGGGCTGCACATGCACACTGCTGGCTGTGATGATGTGTGCTTTATTATTCTGGATTTTTAAAATTAATTTTTATACTATTTTAAGGTTTGGGCACCTAAACAGGTGACATTGGAATTGGAAGTTTGTACCTCATTGTCTGAATGAGGAAGAGTTAAAATGTCTCTGAAATGGATGAGGTAATGTTTACAGACTTATAACCAGGCTGTTGGTTGTGCTGTCATTTGCTCTTCAAGGTTGGGTTAACAGTCTAACTGCCATGGTGACTCTCTGGAAACCTAGAAATGCAGAACAGCACTCTAGCAACTGAAAAAGAGAGAAACCTAATGTTAGCTTACAAGACACTTCCTAGCAAGGTGAAATTTTTGGAAGAAATCCTGCAATCCCAGAGGCTGCATTTACTTTCACATTGACAATTTATGATGATGATTTTCTCACATTTTGTAATGACACCTCAGGTAAACTGCCTTGCTCAGAATGCAGAGCTTGGCCACAGTGGGGAGAAAAAGTGCAGCGCAGCCTTAGAAGTAACATCTGACAAAAATCTTGAGATGTTCTGATACAGACTCAGAGTGGCTTTCCAAATGACAAATGTTTTCCTGTGAGCCCAGAATGAATATATACATCAGCAGTTATTTTTCAGCTGCCATTTTTCACTGTTCTGACAACTCTGAGTTATTTGCATTGGAACGTGCAATCTTAAAGCGACCTAAAAAGGCGCAGGTTTAAGCAACATTGTAATGATCTTTCTTAAGATCATTGCATGTAGTCATTAGAGCTTTCTTAAATCTCTGAATGATAAGCAAGTGGCTACACATGTAAGTGCTTGAGAATTTTTCTGTCTCTAAAAATGTCTCTGCATAAAGATTGCAAGATTTGGCTCATCTGGTCTAATCTGTGACCATCAGAGCTAATTTGCATTTTAGTTTAACTTTTTTTTTTTTCCCCCCCTCCCCCACATGGATCACAGAATCACACAGAAACGTTCCAGTTGGAAAAGACCATCAGGATCACCAAGTCCAAATGATAACCCTACTCTATTAGGTTCACCCTAAACCATATCCCTAAGCACCACATCCAAAGGACCTCTAAACACATCCCAGGGTCGGAGACTTAGCCACCTCCCTGGGCAGCCCATTCCACTGCCTGACCACTCTTTCTGTGGAAAACAACTTTTCCTAATATCTGATCTAAACCTACCCAGCTGCAGCTTGAGTGTGTTCCCTCTTGTTCTATCACTATTTACCTGTGAGAAGAGACCAGCACCAACCTCTCCACAACATCCTTTCAGGTAGTTGTAGACAGCAATGAGGTCTCCCCTCAGCCTCCTCTTCCTCAAACAGCCCCACCTCCCTCAGTTGCTCCTCATAAGGTTTATTCTTGTAACTGTTCTTGTTCATTACCCTGATAGTTTTGTCACAGTGTTACAAACAGAAGCAGTGACTTCAATTGCAATTCAGTGGGAAAAAATTCCAAACTCCAGAACTGAGATAAGTTTTCATTGACATCCACGTTTTGCTGTGCTGGCGATCTCTCATGTGCTCCCGTTCTGCTCCAAACCTGGGAGAAAGTGCTGCAAGCGCTCGCTGCCTGCGTTGTACCGATTCGTGCTCTTTGTCTGCAGCACTTGTAAGGGCATGACTACAGGGCTGTGCAGTGCACTGCGATGTAGACAGCCCCCAGCTCTCCTCGCTGCCCCTTGCCTCATCCATCCTGCTGAAGGGCAGAGTTAACTAGCCAGGACACGGTACAGGGCTGGTACAGCTCAGTCGCTGTTGTGGGATCTCTGCCTGGCTCTGAATCTGACCCTTGTACAGATACCTGTGATCTCTGGGACTTGCAGCACAGCACCAAACCCTTCCAGAATGATGTTCTTAACACCTCGGTAGCAAAATCAACAGCACTGCTATGAAACACTGCCTGTAAGAGACATCTGCTATTTAAATGTGTTTCAATTCCTTTCATCCACTGTAACACAAAACCCAAACACGTCTTTTTTTTTTTTCCTAATATAATCAGTGTTTTTAAGCAGTTTATCTGTTTATTAATAGGAAGGGTTTGAAACATTTTGCTTGAGCTGAGATTCTTGAATTATAACATTCACACTGCTGAATATGCAGTCACACCAGCAGAAGCTCCATTGTGAAAGAACTCACAGAGTCAATCTGTTTCTTTTTCTGAGTTTTTCTGACTTGGTTGTATTTTTTTTCCCTTCATCATTTTTTTGTTTGCTTCTCACATTTCTTCTTAAATGTGTGGGGCTTTTCCTCTGACTCTGTTGTTCCATTTGAAAACAAGGATTAGTATGCAGATGGTATTTTGATCAGAGATTTTAATTTTTTTGATCATTCCCATTTTCTCCAGTCTACTTGTATAGCTGGGGGTTGGTTGTTTATTTTTGGCCTTGCATTGGTTTGTTTTTTGTTTTTTAATGCTAAATGCATTGCTTTAGTCTTCTGAGTGTAAATACCTTCTGTTTGATATTGTTTTCTTAAAGCAGCATTGTAGAAAATTAACTATTTCTTCTAGATCACCTAGATCATGGACTATGCTGACTATGGCAATAACTTATTGTCTTCCATGTTTTATTGCTTTGCTAACCATGAAAGTTTAGATCAAAGAGATACTGTTTTAGGAAGGATTCTCAAAAAAAAAAAAAAAAAAAGGAAAAAAGAAAAAAAAAGATAAGTTATCTGTGGTAAAAACTGCTCTGGAATACTTTTAAAAACTTTTATAATTTGCCTAAAATACAGGATTTGCTGAACATGAAGTAGGTAGATGAGAACAGTAATCAGACTCCTTGCCAATAAGAAAGAACTGGACTTTTAATTTTTTGTTTACTTAAAAGGTATGATAACCTCTTTAAATAGGCACCCATTGGAATTTCAGCTTTTATCTGCAGGCTAATGCTAATGTTCACAGGCACTGAATTACACGCTGATTTTTAGAAAGCTGAGAGAAGAAAAAGATATTCAGCAACTTAGTGTATGGAAGCTGCCATCAAATGCTACTTAAGCCATGAATGGCAGAAAAAATTCAACCCAATGAATGGCAGAAAGAATTCAACTCAAACTGTTACTACCCATGAAACTGGCAACATTCACCCGTATTAAATCTGTATTATAAACACTGAAGAAGTCCAGAAATGTCTTCACTCTTGAAACAGAACAAATAATCAATGGATTTTACAAGGATGGTATTTCAATATAAATTTTTAATGTAAACAAACTGAAGTTGGGGGTGGGGAGGTGTTCTTCCATTACCCTCAATATTGTCAGTAACTCAGTGGGTAGGGAACTTCACCCCTCCCCACTGTTGAAATTTACCAGACCAGCTCAGACAGCTTTGAAGATAAAGCTATATTTACAGCAAAGAAAAATTTACAAGCATATATATACAATATATTTACAAGTATTTACAATTATATGCAAATCAGAAATAATACAGAAATCCAAATGTTCTCCTGGACAAAGAAAACTGCCCAGAAGAGGCTCAAAGCCTCTCTCTCTATCTCTCTTCCTTCCTGGAGAGAAACCAAAACAACCATCAAAGCTTACTTGTTACTTGGTTAAGCCAAGGTTAATGGAAGATATTAGAGCACAGTGAAGGGGATGTGAAAGGGAAAAGCATCCCAAAGCAAAGTGGGGGAAGTTGTTCACATTTTAGCTTTTTATCCCTTTTAGCAAACCAATGAATGATATAGACGACATCATTATTTTCTTTTTACAACCAAGGACCTAAATTCTCTCATTAAAATATTCCAGTTAGCCTCAAACCAGCACACTTGGGCATCCACCACTACCACTTTAAATATCTGTGTGTAGTCTTAAGGCCCAAAGCACCCATGGAGAGGGAATCTCACCTATACACCATCCTTTACAGGGAAAAGAAAATTGCCCTTGACGTGTGCTGGGTGAGCTCAGAAATGCCATGAACTTAGTTCTTTGGGAACCTGGCCTAGTATACAGAACTTCCTGCTCGTTTCCAAAGTTTGTTTAATGCCTAGAATTTTGTTGGTTAATAGTTTCCTCTCATTCAGAATGACCTCGTTCTCTGGTGGGCAGCAGTAATTGCATGACCATGTCCTGGCACCCCTCAGAAGAATCTCTGCGGCAGCCTCTTGGAGCCCAAAGAGAGGTCTGCTCATCAGACAGAAAGCAGAACCCACACAATTTAGCTTACTCTTAGAGACCACTGCCTCTTCCATGCAGTTGCCTTAATTCTTGAAAACTCTTCCATATATTTGAATTACTTCTTGAAAAAGGTTATTGGTTGAAGTTAGAAAACAAGACAACACTGGAATGTGAATTACCCCTTGGAAGTTTTTCTACAAATAAGTAAATGCAAAAACCCATGGATGATGCTTTTTCCTCTTCTTCATTGCTAAACACCTCGTAAAAAATAGGAAATGTTGAGAGTAAGTTTTTTTAACTATCTTTTCTCCCACAAGATAAAACAGGAGATTATCTACTACCTGTAGCTATAATCAGGTTAATATTACAAATCTGTTTATTCCTTGTAATCCTATTTCTTTTTGCTCAAGTAATTAATTTTTTGCAGCATCACATACTTCAAGGGAAAAAAAAACACAAGATGACTCTGCTGTAGCTCTACAAGCAGAGCAGCAAAGAAGATTCTTTTTCTCTCTTGCTCTGCAGTATATAACAGAAAATGCTTTAGGGGTTAGTCAGCTTTCTTTAAACCTGTGGCAGTTAAAAAAGTGTCTGTGTCGTATCACAAACAGACAGGCAAAAGTCCCTGTAGCCTTGCAGTCCCTTTGCACTGATACAGCTGAAGCAAAGGCAACACAAGCAAGGTGTAAGCTCTTCAAAAAAGGAGTAGGTGTTTGTGCCGAAGTCTAGGTGTGTGCCATCTCCAGTGAGGGACCTGGGTGCGTGAGGTTACTGAAAGATTATCCTAAAGATGCCTCCTTCTATCTTGTAATCCCATGATTTCCTATCCCAGCACAGCAGTTTTACTACAGTAAGGACACAATTTAGCATCTCTCTGAACACACCATTATTACTGAATGTATTGTAATTAGTTCCTGCTTGTGAAGCACTTGGACACAGAGGAACATGTAAGCCTTAAGTGTTACAGTCATTATCCTTCACCTTTACTTGATGCATTTTCATTTGATTTAGGTACTTGTGATGAAGACATCTGTATGCCAGGCATCTGTACAGACATCTGTATGGAAGAATACTGGTTTGCCTGTCTGATGAACTGAAACTTAAGGCTGAGTTTTAGGTCTGGCTTAGCTCTAAGTGGAAGAAAAAGGTGTCTTCACAAGCCGAACAGCTATATGCATTTTCAGATGCACATCAATTGGTGTGAGGGCAAAGGCTTTGCTATTTACAAATGCATGCCATATGGTCTCTTATTGCATATTTACAAAACATGAATACTCAGAGAATCTTCAAACATCAGGGTCTAGGTCTATGAACTCCTGTTCAAGTAAGTCAGCAATGGCTTCATGAAACAGTTTCTCCATTGTAAATTTGCAAATTATCTGCTCTGGGGTATAAAGACCTTAAAAGGTAGTGATAAAATGCATTTTATTTTAAAAAATGGACTTAGCACAAGTAAAGATTACTCATCAAAGGAAGGGCACTGACATTAAATGCCTGGAATTATACCATCCATTTTTAAGACTCGTCTCTGATGGGTGGTTGCAAAACTGTGTCTTTTGTTCCCTCCTGTTCCCCCTCCATTGCAGGAGATATTGCAAGTCAAAGTTTTAAGATTTAAAAATGAGATAAAAAATGCATCAAGTACTTCACTGTGGGTCTTTCATTGCATAAGTAGTGTGTGAGAAAAGTGAATTCCACCTTGAGATAAGATACTGTCCTGCCTGTAGTTCTCTCCAGATAGGAGAAAATACAGAGTATAGACTCTCAAATAACTCAGGGGCCGAAAAAAGTTCAGGAATCCTACCCGTGCCTGCCTCCATGACAAATCAGCTACCTTGGAATGAGCTGGGTTTTGTTGGGTTTTTTTTCCCCTTTTTAACCTCTGCACTAATGTAATGCTTTGGCAGTGGCAGCTGCAGAAGATGAAGACTTGCTTGTCCATAGAGCAGATAAGGGATAAAGAGCAGCACTGAGAATTTTCTTAAGCCTACCTCACCAAGGAGCTGATTTGGTGGTGCTGTCCTCCACACCACTTCTGCTACTAGTTCATGGGCCACTAAAGTTCTCCACAAACGATGCTATTAATACAACCCCTGCTGCTTAATTTTGTTCTGCAGGAAAGGGAATGGAAATACTTGTTTTGCTTAACCGAGTCCTCTGAAAAGCCATTAGATGGTACTAATGGTGCTTTTGACTGCTGGTATCTTTTCTAGATGGGTTTTGAGTAGGGGACTTGAAAGTAGAGGGCTTTCAAAAACGTGTTTGCTTGCCAGTTCTCTGAGCAATAGCAGCTATGTTGGTATCAACATACTGAGATATGTGTGATAACAGCCAGCAGGCCAGGTGCTCTCAATGGCAGAGTAATAGTTTATTGAAAGAGACAGGCATGTAAGAGTGAGCTGTGAAGTAAAGGTGTAAAATTTATCTTCTGAGTCCTTTTAAACACTCTTACTCTATGTTGTCCAAGTAGCGTTAGTTAAAAGCTTTTGGAGACTGTTCAGTTCCTTTCTCAGATATCACTCCCCCAGAGGCATTTACCAATCCACCATATTGTAAGGAAAAGTGAAACACTAAGAGTTTCTCTTTTCTGCTTTGAAAACTGAATTTTAGAATGCTATTTAGTATAGAATGTTACTCACTGGCCAGGATGTCACACACTTCACTTGAGCAGAAGTCAGGTTAAAATGACCATTCTGTGTCCAGAAAACCTGGGATTGTTATTTTAATCTTTTAAGGTTATTGTTTGCCTTTTCTTGTTGTGGTTGTTTTGTTTGCCTTTTTTTTTTTTTTTTCCCCTGCTTGAGGAAAAATACCACAGACCCCCAAAATATCTTTCCTAGTGTGAGGGGGTCCCACTGAATTTCTCCTCTTTGCTTATGGCTTTTTAAAAGATGGTTTCTGCAGGAGCTAGCATGTTCAGCTGCCTATTTTTGGCACAGTGTCCATGCTTCTGACTTTGCATGGGAAGAGTTAGAGCTGAGAAAGCAAAGTTGTGTATTTATATTACAAGGTATGCAAGTTGTGCCTAGAGCCAAGCAGCAGAAGTGCAGAAAGCTTGCAGTGGGTAGGTATAGACCCTGTTCTGCACAGCAGACAACAACCAGAAGGCTACCTCCATGAAAACCTACTCCCTCCCCCTGCCATCCTTTCAGTCATGCAGAAACAATGCATAGCCCAAATGTGCCAAAGCATTCTCTGCTTTGCAGTGGCAGAGGCTCATTCATCAGCTGGGAGAGTCAATGACAGTTCCTTACAGTTCCTAGAATTAAACATGGATGTACTCCAGTTAGAGACTTGGCCCATATTTTTATTTTGTTTAATTTTTTTTTTCTTAATGCATTAGCAGATGGCAAATATGCACTGAGCACAGGCAAACTACTGGTTCTTGAAGGCAATGGCTGCTTGCAATGCTAATTTGGGGATTTATGTTTATCCAGGCTAACCTGGAGGGGCACATTTCTGAGCTGGGTTGAAGCAGCAGAAAAACTTAAGCCGCAAAGTGCAGAGCTGGTTGTCAGTAACCCATTTAAAGCTAAAGTGTGTGGATCCAGGGCTGGGTGTCTTCTTGTTCTCAGAAGACTCAGGAAGGAAAGCAGGAGCAGATGTTAAGACATCACAACTTCATGCCTTTCCCTCATTCAGTCATGTCAATATGAGGCCACTTGCACAACATGGACCTCAGTTCACTCTCCAAACACCTATATTTTGTGCAGGTATTTTGGATTCAGGCCAGCTGACACTCCACTGCAAGCTAATATGTTCTTCTGGAAATGACACCCACTTGAGAAAATTTTAGTGCACTGGTGTGTGGTAAAACTCAATTAGTAATAAGCATCCAAAAGAGAAGGTTGAGAGATGTGTTCAAACCAGGTGTTGGAGATTTTGTTCAACTGGCAGTTCCTTTGACGCATACCATGTTGGTATCTGCCAACTCTGGTGTGCTGTTGCAGACTCATGTGGAACAAAGCCAACACTTCCCACAGAACTCTCTCATCCCTGCTGCAGACAGCAACTCAGGAAAACCATAAAGTACCTATTGACCCAGGCTGAACAGCATATATAACACATGGTACTAGTTAGTGCCTAGGTCTGTGTAGTCACAGACTGCAAATAAAATGAGAAACAAAGCAAAGAAGAGGTCATTTTCTTGGCAACAGTCCTAACCACAAATACAGTGGAAAGATGTGTGGCACTGAGGGCAGAAATAACCCTGAAGACCATTGAAGGCAAGTAGTATTACAGTCTCCACTGACCTCCAGGAGCTCCCAGCAAGTGTTCTGTACCTTACTTGTTTTTCTAGTTACCACATTTCCTCTTACTTTTGTCAAGTACTTTTGCTATCAGGTTAGGCCTGATACCATGTTGTTCCTTTACTGAAAATATTCTTCTGTGTTACGGTCTGACCTTCCTTTTTTTGTTGTTGTTGCTGTTTTTTAAAGTTTTACTTCTGATTTATTTTAGAGAACCATGAAGTTATCATTGTGAGTGAAAAATCTCATTGACCTCACCTGAAAATCCTGTACACAGAAGACTTCAAAATCATTCCAGTACTCACACAATGAATCATACCGTAGTAGGCATCCAGCTATTTGTTCTTCATAAGTGTGCTTTAATGGGACAAAAGCAGAGCTGACATGTTTAACTTCCATATCTATTACAGGGTAGAACTCACTTAACTACTCTGTTCTAATATGCTTTCTTGTGAAGTTAGCCACATTTTGGTCAAATAATCCTGCAGCCACGTCCGATTGAACATACTTGCCAGCTGGGACTCTATTAGGGTAGAGCAGTGCTTCATGCTATTAGGACCTGTGGACACTAATGCCATAGAAATAAATATGTTGCTGTGGAATAGTTTGGATAAATTCATCAAAAAGATTAAGTATGAAGTATTTGCTCCTGCTGTTGCTTGCTGTGTTGGCAGCCACAGAAGTCTCACGATATTGCTCCTGCTCTCTCACTATACAGCTGAGGATTTTTTAATGGGAGAATGAGGAAAGAGTGGGGGGGAGCTGACTGCTCTCAGTTCCTGGGCATGTCCACTGTTGATAATTTATTCATACATTTTCTTCTGCTTGCTTGGTCCAGCTTTTCAGCTCATGTTTATCATTACAGCTCTCCAGAAGTCAGTTGAATAATATTAATTTGTTCTCTTTTGACTGTGAATGTGACTAGATAAAATTTCAGTCAGAACTGAAGAATAAGATAGAAACCCTGACTGTTGCTAATCCTGAATGTAATTCCTTATTCCTCACAGGTACTGCTCAGTTCCTGATTCAGCACAATCTTTTGAGCATTTGCTTAAATCCCATTGACAGTAATGGCCCACAAGCACACACTGAACGAAAAGTGCCACAAGAAAATATTCTGACTGCAATTCTCAGTCCTTCTAACAGCAGATCCTTGAAATGTGAATGCAGCCCTAAAACTAAAATTCAGTTTATCACATCCTAAAAAGCCAGGAAAATGAGAAATCTTCTTTGAATGTGTTAATGCTCATTTTTGCTTTGAAGAACCAGCACTTTTCAGATTATGGCTGTAGTACTTTAAAGCTTAAAGCCCTCAAGTACAAGACAAAAAAATAAGCTATTGATTAAAAAAAAAAAAGTCATGAAGATGTTGAGAGTTTGAATAAAGCAATGAAGATACTTAAATATCAGCATTTCTTTTGAGCCTTTTAGTGTCTTACTGACTAGAAAAGCTCAAGAAGACAAAAATAACATTTCTTGCTGTGAGCCAGTGGAGCTCATAGCCCCTAGCTGACAATCTCTTCCCTTAGCTCTACAGGCTATGACCACCACATCCAACCCTTGGTGAAATGAGTGTTAAATCCACTGAAGAGTAACAGAAATGGAAATACACAGGGAAAAAAAAAAAAACAAAAATCCAAATAAAACCCCACCATACAATTTTCTGAAGCAGCTGAACTTGAAGAAGACAAAATCAAGGGGTGGCATTAGGTCAATCTGAAAATAGGTAATAGAACAGACTATTGTTATTATTTCCTATTTGAACATTAAAAAAAAAAAAAAGTAGCATCAAAAATAGCTTTGGCAGAAGCGGAATAAATTCCACTCTGTTGCATTAAGCTACGCATCTTTGGCCTGATTTTGTATTCTGGAAAGTGAGCAATTTTGGCCAGCAGATTTACTGCTACTCCTTGATCCCTTCCCACCTGGTAGCATAGAATCATAGAATGGTCTGGGTTGGAAGGGACCTCCAAAGGTCATATAGTCCGATGCCCTCTGCAGTAAGCAGAAGCAAACTCATCTACATCAGGCTGTCCAGAGCCCTGTCAAGCTTCACTTTGAGTATCTCCAGAGATGGGGCCCCAACCACCTCCCTGGGCAACATGTTCCATGCTCCATGCAGGTTGCCCCTGCATTAGCAAGAAGCAACAGCTCCTGCTCCATTGCTTTCCAGAATATAGCAGCAGGATCACCCCATCTTGTCTCTTAGCAGAGGCTGCACAGTAGTAACCTAGTAAGAAGGGCTGGGAGGCTTATAGAAAACCATCACTGAGACAGAGATGCAAGTAGTTGCACAAAGTGAAAGTCAGAAAGGAAAATTCATCTCCAGGAACATACATCAGGCAAGTCTTGGTCACGTACACCTGGATTCCACTCTCTATAGTAATGTTCTACTCCTAGGCTTGCAGATCCTAGCCTGACTGCCAGGTGCCAATCACACTCCATCCAAATGGACTTCAGGGGCAATGAAAAGCATCTGAGCCCAGCAAGAGACACAAGCCACAACTGTGCAGGATCAAACCCAATACATAACACAAGAGGCCAGCTTTCCCTCTGACACATATGAGGGGCTGAGGTACTGAAAGATCAGAACTGCCTACAATGCTCACCTAAGCAATGTTTTAGAGGCAGCAACAGCAATAATAAAAATAACAAGTAATGAAAATATAAACCTGGGTATGGTCTCTCTTAGATGCAAATTAGTATTTAAATATAAAAATGATAGGCTTCTGCTAATCCTTCTTAGTAAGTCATAAATTGTTAATCAGACCTTAGGCAGTGTTGTTTAATACCAACTTTAATAAAATAGCTGCCTGAAGCAGAAAGACAGTTGGGATTCTGACTCTAAAACTTTGGTAGCCTCATCCACATTTTTGTAGCCTGAGGCTCTTACACTACCATTGATACCAACTCCTTTGAAATATGCTCATTTTTTAGGCTACTAAATTATTAAACACCTTATTAGTAGAAAGATTAGATGGAAGAAAAGTCATCTCTGTATGAGGGAAAATGGATTGGAAGAGGAAGGAAAAGTTAAGGGAATACTTATATAAATGATACAGCTCTGTTGTTGATATACAGAGGTAATCCATAACCCATAATTCATTTAAGAAACGAACCCATCAAATTACATCACAATGCATGACAAATTGCTGCTGTTGAGCTATCCTGCAATAAATTACATAGAATCATTCCTGTCAAGAGAAAAACTCATTTGAGACTAAAAAAAGCAAGGTTATTTTCCCTGTTGTTCCATGGGATTTGTCTATCAGACACGTTTCATATTTCCATCATATACTTTGATAGGAATAGCAAAAGTTGCCTTGTACAGGCTAAGTTTGCCAAATTACAACTGCTTTGACAATTACAAGAAAAGGGGAAAGGAAGAGGAAGAAGACAATGTTCTTCTTTATTATTCCTTAATAATATTTGTCAGGCAGGTGAGCAGATCTTTAAACCAAAAAACCAAAAAGAAGCACTCATTTCCTTAAGTGCAGTGCCCTTTCACTGTATGTCCAGAGCAGCTTGTTAGCATGCTAATTGTTTAGTTTAATATGCAACACAGAGCACACTTCCTACTTTGAAGTGCTTACTCATGATGTCATGCATATTAGTGTATATTTCTTAATTACAAAACAGTACAATCTTTCCCCTCTTCAATCTGCATCTTCTGTTGCTCTGATTGGTTTGTTTAACTAGCCAGGATAATCATTTTGCCACACAGAAGCAGATAAGGGGGTTAAAAAAAGTAAACAATTTTAAAAGCCATTTTAATTTAATAACAAATTGGGAGCTCTACTTTGTGTTAAATTAACTCTGCAAGCCTCATATCAATTCAAGGCAAGGTTCTTTCTTCCTTACTGCTTAATTAATCAGTCCTGTTTCCATCTAAATGAAAAGTTTTCTCTTTCTCTCCTATCATCTCGAATATCTCATTTCAGGCAGCACATCAAGTTAATCTTGCTTACATTAGCAACTTATTTCTAATGGCTCAGCTCAGTTATTTACAATAATTCATCCCATCCCAGTTTGCAGCTGAATCCTGCTTGGTCTCTTTTCTCTGTTTGAACAGTTGGAGGCAATGGTAAAACAGCAAGTGCAGAGCGAGCTCATCCAGCCCCGTGACGCATCATATGAGGACAAAGACCTACTTCCAGCACACTGATGTCTACTGAACTTTCGTCTTCCTGGCACACCTTGTCTTCCCAGAGGCAACGTGATGTTTAGGGACATGGTTTAGTGGACTTGGCAGTGTTAGGTTAACAGCTGGACTCAATGATCTTAAAGGTCTTTTCCTCTGAACAATTCTGTGAGTCTAACATGCACAGAGCTGGGCAAAGGATCATTACCTTAAAAAACAACAGATGACAATGAAACAGTTCAACAGAAGAATGAGGACACACAAAGTTGGGTAGTGCCTGAAAACATGTCCTCATTACCCTTTATAAAAAGTACACAGAATCATGGAATCATAGAATCACTCAGTTTGGAAGGAACCTCTGAAGGTCATCTAGTTCAACCCCCCCCTGCAGTGAACACAGGCATCCTCAACTAGACCAGGTCTCCCAGAACCCCATTGAGCCTCACCTTTAAGTAATACATCCCATAAATAATGCTGGCATGAGTCCTGCACCGTCACTAGTATATACATCAAACCTTCCATCATGCCACCTTTGAAAGAAGTGATACACCAGCTGGCCGAGTATCTCCTCCTTCCACTCACCCACCATTTCCAGAGCTGGAAACTGCTGTCACTGCCACCACCTAGAGGGTGGTAACCAAGCACACTAAGTTTGGGATTTAACTGAAGACCTCTGGTGTTTTGGACTACACCAGCCTGCCCCCATTGAAAGACTGACTGAAGCTGTGGTTGGTGGTAGTCATGTAGTCTTTGTCCTTGCTGTTTCTAAGTTCAGCTTAGAAGTCAGTTTCAACTTAGGAAGTAAGTTTCGTAGCTGCCTCCTGGGGCTGCCATGCCACCCATTATCAGGATGCCACCTATGTCAGGATGCCTGCTGCTAACCTTCCACCCTCCCTGCCCCCTAGCAGCACCACTGCTTCAGCAGGTCTGTCTGTCAATGACCCACAGCCTCTGAGACGTAACAGATACTTGCTCAGGTCAGGGCTCGAAACAAAATCTGCACCTGAGATGCCTGCATCACATGAGTCATGGTTTAATGCCAATAAATATCTCTGTAGTAAACAGAAAATACTCTTAACATGAAATGAGCCATTTGCCCAAGAGGGCAAAATCTGTTTGTTCCTGAGCAAGGCCAGTATTTATCTTTCCTTACCCAGGATTCAGAATGGTGTTGCAATAGAGAATGAGGATGTGCAAGGTATTCTAACCTCCTAGATTTGCTGCAACCAGCTTCTGACCTCACATTTACCAGCCTGGTTGAAATTACAACCTGTTGCTAAGGAAAACTCTGTCATACCTTAAAGTAACTGTGATATCAAGTAGCTTTGAGATATCTGACAAGTGAATTACAGTAGGTTAATGAGAAGCCATTTCAGAAAACTTGCAAAAGGCATCCTACCATGTTACAATGTAAGAATACATTTCATTTAATAATAATATAAATTCTATACTGAGAAAAGAGGAAGCCTGATTTTGTGGTTTAGTTTTGCTTTGCTTTTCCTAGAGGAAGAGGAATCCCTTCTACAAATTACTTCTGTTTCTGATGGGAAACACTGCTCTGAAAAGCACTGAATTTCAAAGCTGCTTGAGATTAGACCATCGGTGTAAATATTAATAAATAAGATACACTGGGCCAGCTTTTTTTTCTTGGCTGCTTCTGCGCCACTTCCTCTTAAGTGCAGATGACCTGAAGACAGACACCAGAAAGAATTGACTGTAGAGATGTAACACACGGCGACACTTGCACAAAAGGAAGATGCTCCTGCTATGTTCCAGCAGACCCAGCCAGCAAGTGACAATCTCAGTCAAGTCCTTTGCATCCTTGCTGCAAATATGCCAGCTACTGATGAGAGCAGAATGACAGCAGAGAATCCATCTCCATGCTGTACAGAGGAGCCAGGGCTGTATCGGTGAGGGGGCTTTAGTGGAAATGGTAATCGTTCCTCACATAGGTTTCTTTCCATCCCCAGTTTTCCTTGTCTGCTGTTTGGGTAGACCAAGTACACAAATTATTAGAAGTCATGGTTTGGTCACCAGAGAAATAATTGCAAGGTTGTTACAGTGTCCTGACACCTTGATCCAGAAAGGCATTTAAGTATTCAGGCTTGTGGACTTCCATGCAGTTTATCGGTAAGTTTAAAAGTAAACTTTGGGATCAGGTATGATAAGACAGCGATAGAGGAGAACACTGCTTTGTTTATAGCAGAAATATCTTGGTGATCATCAGCAGTGAGAAGTAAAATACCATAGCAGGGCATTCACATTATTTAGACTTAAATGGTGTTGAGATGAAATACAGAGCTTTATAAAACTGGTTGGCACAGCATGAATTGCTTAAAGGGATGTGGCTGCTGGACTTGAAAGTTAGTTCTGCATCTTTTTCCCTTTCAGTAGTGACAACTAAATTGAGCACCAATTTCAAAAAAAAGGAATTTACTCCCTGAAAGGAATTCTAACTCTATGTATTCCTGCTCTGTGATCTGCCAAGAGCACTCTTCACACTGTGAAAATGAGGAAATAGGCTTATTCTTGTAGTGGCTGATCAGTTTGTAAGGCCAGCTCCAAAAGCATTAGGGGCATAGTAGGTGGCACACAGTTCAGAACCTGGTACTGTCTGCATCTAATCCTGACATATAAACTTGTTAATTTAATGAGTGTTTTTTCTGTGCGTTTTTCTAATTCTTCCTCTCTTTATTTACACTAGGATCAATACCTATGCCAGGGGTATTGGTATATGCCATCTCCTTAGGTTTTCACAATTCTCTGTTTATTTATACCAGGATCAATACTCATACCAGGGGTATTGGTGTACACCATGTCCTTATTCAAGTAACTTCCTTTTGACTCAGCTTCATATCTATGCACTAGGAATACTACTCCTTAGATGTTTACAGAGCAGGGGTGCTTTGAAATGAATTCATAGAGGCATAGATGTGAACAAGAGAGAGTGCGATGTGACCTCTGGCTGCCCCAAACCACGGGCAGCAGCATGCAGAAAAGGCAGCCTTTTATGAGTCTTTTTTATCCCCTTCTCTCCCACAGGCATAAGGAGGTGGGAATGGACAAGGCAGGGAATGGTAAAGAAACTCTGTGGCCAGTCCAACTAGACCAATGCAGAGATGAAGGTCATCACCACCTTGCTTGGGGACAGCTCAGATTACTTTCTCGCAGGAATAAGACACTCAATCTTGTCACAGATGGCTCTGGAGCTACCCAGCCTCCCCCATCCCCTCTACACAGGAAACACGGCTGAAAAAACAAGCAAAAAACATTCAGAAAATTCATTGGGGAGAGTGTCAAAGCGGCTGCAAGGAGTCCTTGACAAAAATACCTGCCTTGCTTTTGGATGAAAAAAGAAATCCAAATCTTTCTTCCCTCCATCCATTCTTTGATCAGTCCCAACAACTTGAGTGAGCAGCAGAGAGGTAGGAGAACTGACTGCAACAGCAAGAAGATCCTGGTTCAGCATCCCTGCTGCTCTATGGCCTCCTTTAGCAATTCTGGTCAAGTCACTTACCCCCACTGTAATTTGCTTTTCCCTGCTGTAGATCAAGGCCAGTTATACAGGCCAGTCTTGTAGGGGAGGCATGAGGTGAAGGCATGACGTTCAGATATTGTGGAACACATGAACAGCTTTTGAATGAAGGCTCCATGTTGATCAGCTATGCTCTGTCCTTCACCTGAAGTAAGATGTCCAAATGTCCAGAGCATCTCAGAATGATAGTGGTTTGGTTTTTTTTGAAGGGCACTATAACCTCTTTCATTTTCTTTTTTGTCCATGAAGATGCTTTTTGTAAAACAAAGATTGCCAGATTAATGACTCCCTAAGGTTACAAACCACCAGGCTCTCAAAGAATCAATTCAGCAAAGAAACAGATTTCACCTGAATGCTTAAGGCAAAACTTAAAGCAACTCTGCTTTTAATTTTGTTAATGTATTGTGACTAGGTGGGGATGTTGGAGGAGAACAAATGGTTGTCATTCTAAGCAAGAGGGCTTTTCCTTGGGCGAGATTAGGATAAAATTAGGATATTAGGAAAACTTTTTTCACAGCAAGAGTGGTCAGGCATTGGAATGGGCTGCCCAGGGAGGCAGTTGAGTTGCATCACTATATGTGTTTAAAAGTCATTTGGATGCGGTGGTTGGGGATATGGTTTAGGGTGAACCTTGTAGAGTAGGGATATCGGTTGGACTTGGTGATCCCAAGGGTCTTTTCCAACACGAATGTTTCTTTGATTCTGAGATGGTCAGCACAGAGATTGGCCCCCATGCTGCATGGCATCAGCACCCTGGTTGGGACCTACAGGCACGCATGGTTTTCCTGCTACCCCACCACCTCACACACAGACCAGGTCTGGATGCCCATGACCTTTTAGAAGGCAGAGCTGAGTTAATGTCAAAGGCAAGTGTTTTCTTTGAGTTTGGTCTTATCCTTCACTCCGAAGCAGAGCTACATGCTAATGATCTTGTTGATTAAGCAGCCTTTGTGTTTATAGATGCTATTAACTGACAATTGAAATGCAGCAGATAGGGAGTATGTGGCTCTGCCTTACACCAGACGAGCACGCACCTGCAGTACCTGGGGAAAGTCAACTAGTGTTTAATTTCTCTGCTAATTTTCAATTCCTGCTGACCCTTCTCCTAGGTCCTCCTGCCCTGGCTCTGCGATTAGATGCAGAAGTGGGAATGCTGGAAAGATACACTAGCTATTATCTCACAGGCAGCTGTAAACATTACAGCAAGATAATGGAATTAGTTCAGTTGAGAGGAGTTAAGGTACCCAGATAGTACAGGCCCAATTTCATTCATGAAGTGATCTTTTCCTGTGCATTGTGGTGTGTCACTGGGGAAGAGCTGAGGGGTTGGGACGGGTATTAGCGTTACAAATCAAACCTAACAGTCACAGTCTGGCTACAACGAAGCACTTCCTGACTCTCTGTAAATACAGATGTATATCCTGACAAGAAGGGCTAAACTACACAATATTTGCCCACAATTCCAACCAGAATAATGCCATTATTGAACGGGTTACTTAAAATATAGCAAAGTTGGCACTGTTCCTGAATGCGACCAGATAGAAATGTGTATGCTCTTTTGTCTGTGCATTTGGCAAAGAGGAGACTATGGAGAGGGTGTCTCGTGGCTGGGTGTGAAGAAAGATAATGCAGTATTAGTATAAATTTGGATGTTACAGCAGAGTGATGTCAAGAGCTCTGGCACTGTCACAGTTAAGCAGTCACTTCTTTGCTCAAAGCTTCATTTTTGGAGGTCCAACACCATAAGTCATGAAGGACACCATGCCATAAGTGTCTTTTCCATCCTTGCAAGACTTGCAGGCTGTGAGGAGTGCAAAAAGATGCAGGTTTCTTTCCTCATCAGCATTGCTCCTTGCTGCTGCTTAAAGGGTTGCAGCTGCCATTTCCTGACAACCTGTCTCCCCCCAGCGCTGCAGTAAAAACTGTCTTCTCTTTTGAAAGAAGAAAATACTCAAGGAATGGAGTATTTCTTTCTCCAAGAAACTGGAAGTACCAATGAGTAACATCAATGCATGCCACTCTAAACAGTTCTGAGCTATAGTTATCCTAATTTCTTCTGTGAATGCTCCTGTTAACAAACATACACAAACATAAATACAAATATTCACAGTATCTGTATGGGTCTTTCATTGCCAAGTGCACGGCTGGGAAAATAAATAGTGGAAGACAATGCTGGCAACCAGCCCCAACTGGACTAAGTGGTCACCTGGTCACTGGTGCAAGGAAGGATAATGCGTCCTGAAATAAGGAAAGCTACTGATGGGTGATCAGGAGGATTAGAACACACAGCAGTGCCCTGCAGAAGCTTAGGAAACTGAGGCTGGATGGACTCCCAACAGATATCAGACAGTCATTGAAGAAGGATGAGACAGAAGCTGTTAGGCTGAGACTTTACAGGAAAAAAAAAACCAAACAAAAATAAACGCCAAAAAACAAATTAATGTGAAGCATTCCAACTAAAACTTTGACAATGCTTTTATCCAGCACTTTCTCCACCTAGTTCCACTGCAGCATCACTCACAGCACAACCCAGAGAGGATGACTTTTTCTGCTGATATTTTGCATTAATTATGCATTCTTCAAAGGTGTTTTTGAAACTCTGACAGGGACTAATAATCTGCTCTGTATCTTTTGTTAAGCAGTAAGGACAGATAGCAGCTCAGTTTAATCGCACTAAACATGCCCTCTTCACCTCTCTCCATCCCAAATGAAACAAGGTGAGATGGCGTAACACCTCCCTCCTCGCGGAGCCCTGTTTCTCCAAACCTCTTGGAAAGGTCTGCCATGACTATGCAAGCAGCATGAGTAAATCAGCTGCTACTGGATTTTTATCTCAACCAGAACATACTTAAACTTGAGAACTGTGTTTGAACTGCAAGTTCAGCAGCACACAGAGAGAGACACTTAGTGTGGAGGATGGGGGACTCACTTTAAAGATTTATGTTGAAAAGATCCTGAATTTGGCCACACGTGGCAATCAGGATAATCCCAGCTATGCTTTAATAAACAGAATAAGGATGATGCCTTCTTTGTGTGAGTTGTGAAAAAGAAAACAGAAGTAAACCCCAAATGACACAAAAGCCTTTGAAGACAGCAGAACAGATACTGTAGCTACCTAGGTTTTCAAGGGGTTAATGAAGAAGTCTCCCTAGCACCTAGCTTCCAAGGCACAACCCCTCCATGGCATTTCCCACACACTTACGATAATAAAAAGATACTGAAAACCAATTCTACTTTATTCTGGTATAATTGCAGCAGAGCCACTAGAGGAATTGCAACCATTACGCAAGGCGAGGCACCCTCACAGTGGGGCCTGCTGTGTTCAACGGATTCTACCCACTCATTTTTATAGATTTCAGCTATCTTTCATTTTAGTAATTAGCCACCATTTCCAAGGAGATCCATAAGCAATTTCCTGCCCATCTTGAGCCATGATGCTTCAAGACTGCACTAGCAAGTGAACATAGTTTAAAAGTAGTCAACAAAGAGCAGACAGCACATGAGAAAGTTCAGTCAAGCAAAAGGCTGAGAACATCATTTCATTTAACCACAGATAGGTGTCTATGACCTCTAGATCTGCTTGACCACTACATGCTGCGCAGGCATCCACCGGAAAACCCAACAGCGGTTCCTTCCAAATTCCAAAATACTGCAGGCTTCTATTAATGAAGAGCAGTTTGGCACGCTGAAATCTTCAGTAAAAGCAGAAATGATGTAGCAGACTGGAGGGGACGGTGGACGGGAGGGAGGATCCTGCCCCAAGCAATCCTGCGTGCCTTTGAGCAGAGGGTTGCTCTCCGACAGAAGGTGCTCTGGCAGAATCTCAGCTGGCACATGCCTAACTTCTATCAGGCTTGCACTAGTTTTGAGATTTTCAGCAGAAAGGAGGAAAGAAAAAAACCTCAACATTTTTTAACATGTATGTTTTGCTTTCAAGGAAGTCTCTCAACTAAATATTATTGAAACAGCAGATGGCAAAATGCAAACTTTATGAAAGGGAGGGCTGCTTGATGCAGCAGGTTACTGTTTGCATGGGAGAGAGGAAGGGAAGGAGGGAAGAGTCAGAAGTTAAGATGTGCATTTCTAGCTGAACGACATGGTTAGAAAATTATGACCATGTCTATAAATGTAATCTTTGGAGTGCTGGCATGAAGATATGTGAGAGCTGTGAACTAGTATGAAATCTAAAATACGTAAAAGGACTGAAAAGTTCCTACAGGGACCCCAGTTCCTTAAATGGCTGCAAAGGATAACTGCAGTGAACTACAACAGGACTGAATCAATGCCATTTACCCTGAAAAAAAAAAGAAGTAATGTATCACTGCCTCTGACTATGTTATTCTGAAAAGACTAGCTGCTTCCCCCCTCCCCCTCCCAGCTCAAAAGTCAACTGCAAGCCACTAGAAAGAAATATGTCCAGAAAGATTATGGTGCAGCTGAAAGCCAGAAGCATGAGATTATATATTTACCGGTGCTGTGTCAGATAACATCTGAGAGAAGAGGAAAACAGGATTCAGCCCTGCAGTTTTTATTAGCGTGTTTGGGCTTTTTAAAGGAGCTATCCAGTTGTGTCACTGCAGTCAGGCCTTTACAACTGTATATATCCATGATAAAGGAATCTACTTGATCTTGATCACAAGCCTCTAAGCCCTACCCAACTCTCTTGTGACATGCAAACTTACTGCCTTTACACAGGAATTGGAAAAAATAGACTAGGGATGCACCATTACCCATAGCATAATACTGCAGAGCATTATATTGCTCAGGAACAGATGTTAATCAATTTTATGGAATACTTTAAGTAATATGCAAGCACTTCTGCACAGAGCTGACTGCATAATAGAGATTTCAGCCCAGCAAATACATGAGATAAGCCTTTATCTTGACTTGAGAGGGTTACGTCTCTTTTGATTAAAACTATAAAGGTCTGCACGTTAAAGCAATTATATTTCCTTGGAGTTATGCCATTTCCAGGGTGCTATTACGTATGGCCCTATGACAAAAGGAAATGGAAATAACCTTGCAGTTGATTGTAGTGTTCACCTGCTGCATATGTTCATGCATACAGCTCATGAAGTACACACGTAGGATGGATGTACTGTCCTCACAGATGCCTGAATAGACAGGAACTGTACTTTCTGTTACAGCTGCGCTAAAAGTACAGTAAATCTGGAGAAAGGACTGACCTTACACTCTGTAATTTTTGCTACACAATCTTCCATGCAGTGCTAACAGAACTTTAAAATCCCACGCCATACACAGGTACAAGGGAAAAAGGTACCCCATCTTCTCAATTCGTATAAAAGTAGCAGCTGTGCCATCGTGCTGAGAGTAATTTTGGTCATTAAACTTCTTGATCCTTGAATGTCATCAGGAGTTACTAAGGTGACCATCCACTTGCACTTACAAAGTACTGCATTTAACTCTCTGTAAAATATGGATTTTATTGCAGCAGTGACAAGACTTCCTCAGCCACTGACCTCCACTGCTATTGCTTATGTCTCCACTCAACCTTCTGCATGAGAATACATCTCTAGTTTACATCCTGTGCATTGTGCTCTTTGTGTGCACATGTAGGTGTTCTTATGCATGTGAATACAGAGACAGTTCACTGTAACATACAAAGTATGCTACCGGCTCCTTAGGAATATTTGCAGAAGAACCAAATTCCGCGCTTTCTTTCTGCAATTATCCAACTTCTCTCCAGTACAATGCCTGTACGCCTACCTCCTTTCCGCTACCACCTTCATCACTCACCAACCCGTCTTTTACCAAACAAGATTTAGCATTTGTCAATTCCTGTAACGTCCACAGTTCTGCCCCCTCTGCCCCCTTCTTTTCGCTGAGGAAGAGCCTCGGTTCAACTGTGCTCTACACTGAGCTCTGCACTTTGCCTCGGATTTTGCTCCCTGTACTAAGGGCTTTTGCCCTGTATCCATTTCACGGCAAGTAGGCAGTGTCAAGAAACCGAGCCAGACTGTTACTAGTAATATTTTCTAGTTATTCATCAGGCTTCTCCTTCTATTATTATTATTAATTGAAACTTGCTCCCACAGAAGTGCAAAGCCGCATCTCCTTACCCGCAAGCAGAGATGCAGGGGCCGAGCCTCGGCCGGGTCGGCGGCAGCGCAGTTCCCCTTCTCGCCGCCGCTCAGCCTCCCCGCCTCTCACTGGGGCTCCCGCTCGGCCAGCAGCACTTTTTAACTCCAGCATGCAGGCAGCCCAAGCCGAGGGGGCTCTCTAGCTGATTGGTTTCCATTCAGTGCTCCTGATTAATAACAAAAAAAAAAAAAAAAAAAAGGGGGGGGGGGGAGAGGGAAAAGGAAAAAAAAGAAAAAAAAA